>OY756953.1:15917500-16125000 GCA_963580275.1 Crataegus laevigata | reverse complement strand
AGCACACGGGAAGAACAAGAAGAAAATCACAATGGGCAAACACCCAGAGTTGCAAAACCAAAAATTACTGAGAGGCTGAGAGGCTAAGTGCGATTTTTCGAAGGAAAATTCATACCCTTGACTACGAAGATCAAAATCCTAAGATTTCTTAGATTTGCAAGCCAAAAAGAAAAGACAGGAAGCATGCCCAAATTCACCAACAAAATAGACAAAGAAGGCAAGGAAAACAAAAAAATCCAGAAGGAAGAGGAAGAAACTTTCCCTTACTTGAGGAAAGAGCTTGGCGCAACACGCAGAGGAGCATGAACGAGAGACACGATGCAAGGTGAAGATGAACAGAGGGTTTAGACAAGAGGAAGTTACAAAGGAGAAGAAAGGGGAAAACGAATTAATTGCTTGTCCTAGAGGGGAGAGATAATCAAGGCAATTGTCGTGAGGGCATGGTTTAAAATTTCGATGATATCAGAAATATCGGTAGTCTAAAAACATGAAATTTTCGATAAAAATATTGGGATATTATCGATATTGATAAAAATTGAATAAAAACCACGGAAATTGTAAGAAAAACTTGAAAATTTTTATTGAAACTTTGCAGGATGTTTATTTAGTCAATTATTTATTAGTTTATCACAAAAAATTGGAAGAAAATGTATTGTATGATGGATTTAACTGATTTAAGTTGATTATATAGTGAGCTGACAAACATTGTGAATGTAGAAAATATGTAGTAATTAATGAAAGAAGTTTAAACACACCATAATGATTTACATATAATGAATTAGTACAATATTTTACACTTTATACATTGCATGGTAAGATACATGAGTGACTTAGTACTACATAAAGTTCCTATGAGGTTCAAAATTTTCACTATCTTCATCATCTCTATGTGTAGAGTAAGTGTATTGCGAAGAGTAGTCATCAAATAATAAATCCCCAAAATAGTTTTGCATGTAATTGTTAACATGCCACCCATATGAATCCGAGATTGGTTGACGTTGTCCATAAGCAAAATCATTTGAAGATTGAGTCTCGGATTCTTTCCATGAGTCGCTCGATTCCATCCCAACAGGAATGGGATGTGAAGGGTAGGGAAATGGTTGGTTATGAGTATAACCATAGTTACTACTTCCCACTCTAACAGAGTCCGAAGTTATAGATAACGAGTCATCTTCTTGACTTGACAAAGTCCCCTTGCCTCTTTCTCTACGAGTATAGTCCTTCCCTATGGCACCAATTCCTGGTCCTGCCCGCCTACTGCCATGGTCCTCATCCTGTGTTGCATGCGTGAAGTTTGCCTCACCAGTGAAGGGGCTCATAAATTCGGGAGGTGGTCCAACATAGTCTCTATGTTCCCAAGCTGGATCACGTTTAGTAACTCCACTAGACATCTTAAACGTACCTATATTTGTTTTTCATGGAAATTAGGCAATTATTTTTTAGCCAAAAAATATAGTAGTGACGGTTATATAAGAGAACCTAAATAATAAAGTTATTATACAGAAGAATTAAATAGGAAGTAAAGAAAATGATTGTAAGAATTTAAGTAATTATAAAAATAATATGGAATAATAAAACCTAATATTAATGAATAATCCAATTTGATTATAAAATAATGCTAATATTAAACAGATTAATGAATAATAATCGAATTTGATAATAAAAAAAACCTAACACTAATAAATAATAATCCAATTTGATAATAAAACCTAATATTAATAAAATAATAAAATAATAAATAACATTAAACATAATAAAATTATCCTAGGGAATAATTATACAACATTACTTAATTACTTCAAAATATTAACATGCAATTATCGATATTGTCCCGATATTATCGATATTATCGATATTATCCCGATATATTAACGAAAATAAAGTGGATACGTGTGAAAATATCCTCATCTCAAAAAAACGATAATATCAGCGATATTTCGACGATATTATCGATATTTTGGTCCATGCGTGAGGGAGAAGTGGAATACCCACAGTTCTTTTGAGTGATTAGACGTACAGCAGAAATAAGGGCGCACATCACCATGAAGTCATCTGTAGGCAGAGAGGATTATCTCATTTTTTTTCCATACACTTCCATCATCTCCTATTTGTGTGGTCACAATTAAGTCACGTCAACATTTTATATTAATTTATAGAGAATTTTCTTCCCTGTAGCCACGTGGAAAGAGGAAAACAATCATCAGCAAACCCACATTTAAAATTTATGTGGGCTGGGTTTGATTATTTGACCCATTCAAGGATCTTTTACATCCCAAAGAATCAATGAGGTTAATGTTGAGGTCAAAATTGTCACATGCAAGCCCAACTAAGGTGTAGAATTGTCACTGACCTAATCATCATAAAAGGCCCCAAGCCAACCCTAAATGCATACAAAGGTGCAGAATTGAGAAAATGAAATATTTACAATCATGCCACGCTACGGTTATTAAATCGAACATCTATATAAATCACATCATCCTCATGCAAATCTATGCATATACGTCACACCAAGCCTTATCATGCTAAACTACTACTCATGCTAAAGTAAGCCCAAGTCATATGTCTGGGGCTTGCCAAGTGAATTGTGGTGTGCATGGTTAAAAAGCTTATCGAACCTGCACAGAGTCAAGATTATGGAAGACCACTTGGGGGCCTAAATATCCAGGCCAATAACTTTTGAAGTCCACATGGGTGAGCTTGAGAGAGAACAAACCTAGTTTCCTTCTTTCCTTTCCTAGCTCGCGTAGAAGATCAACGCTTGAACGCCATGAGACACATTACCAAAAGTAACTCTTATAGAAGACTGACCCAGGAAAGCAACGCCTTAGGAAGAAAGTCCAGTGTAGGCTTCACGAGACCATGGCGCTTGCCTGGCTTATACCAATAAGGAAAGTTACAATGGCACTAGGAGAAAAAAGAGGAACGACTTAGCCATAACTAGAGATTCCTTTGAAAGCCTAGAAAGGAATGATTCACCTACAAAGAGAGGTGAGGAGCCTTAGATATGGGATCAAAACATCATAGCACATAAGTTCAAACATTAGAAAGGAGAGGGGAATTGATACCAAGCTAGGAAAAACTCTTCTCGAGTGCAAGTATTCGAAAAATCCCATGAAGCATCTCCCTTGCAACCTTAGAGTTTTCCATAACCTTACTCTAAGCATCCCATCCATCATAGGCCTTGTTACAACCCTAGGAAACCCAGAAGATCAAACCAAGAACCCTATTCAACCATGCAAACTCTCTTTCTCTCTCTCTCTCTCTCTCTCTCTCTCTCTCTCTCTCTCTCTCATGCTAAATTGATGAACTTCTGGTTTCCACTCCATGCTATCTTCAAGTTATAAGTCTAACCAGAGTATTTCCTAAGACGTGCTAATTCTTTCGAAATATTTAAGGGCCTAGTATGAAATCAAACCAAGGGAGACAAGAGGATGTTCACAAAGCCCAAGTTCAACTGGACCTAAAAGTCTTCCAACAACTAGCATCAAATATCTTCTAGGTCTTCCATCTCATCTGTTTACATCACGTCCTTTGTGTTAGGGGCGGGCACGGGCTGGGCCGGGCCCAAAATTGAAGGAACCGGACCGAACCCGTTTGTAAATAAAACGGGGCGGGGCGGGGCGAGTTTTGGATTTTTCAAAATGGGATCCAGACCTAAACCAACCCTTTTGAAACGGGCCAGTTCCTATGATTCCCCACGGGTCCAAATCTTCACTCACGCACTCTGGTCTTCGTCATCCTCTTCATTCCATCAAAACCATCACCGTAAGATCTGCACTCTCAAGGAAAATTAAGGATTAGATTAGGGTTTTGACAAAACTTTTTCATACAAACCCATAAATCCAATTTTCCTTCTCATCGGCTATGAATTCAAAGAATAAAAGAAAGGGAATACCTTAGGGTTTCTAAATCTAAGCAATTTCAATCAATTCCCCTATGATTTCCTCTTCTTTCTCATCGACCACCAAAAGGTTCTGCAAATAGAAAAAGAAAAAAAGAAAAAAAGCATTGATGATTGATCTATAATTTCAAGTCCCTGATAAAACATAAAATTTCAAGTTCACAAAACACCTAAATCCCAATAAAAACCCTTGCAGCAGAAACTTAGTCGACCCCGTCGATCTTGGGACCTAGGTCGCTGACACTGGAAGAGCATCATCATCAACTAGCCAGTACTATCGCCAGCAGCTCCCAGGTTCACCTTGTGATTGTGTTGCAGATGTTGTCCAACTCCATCTTGTCTTTGTCTTGTTGCCTGCTCTCCCTCCCACAGATGAAAAATTGAAGCAACAAAAAAATTGGTTCTGGGATGTCGAAAGAGCAAGATAGGAAGGAGAAGACAAAATATTAATTTCAATTCTTGCTCAAAGCCAGAGTAACCACACTCTCAGATTTTCAACACGGCCATTTTGTTGTTGGTCTCAAGCAAAAATCAAATAACTCAACAAATTAGACACCCCAAATTCCAATATTTATCACCGACCTTCAACCTAAACCCCTGAATTTTTTTCTTCACTGAACCAAAAAAAAAAAAACCAGGAGCATAAGTAGAGAAAATGACAAAAGCAGAAGGAAAAGAGAGAGCACAACACCTAGAGAGAAAAAAGTGAGAAAATCAAGACAGATGGAGAGAGATGAGAAAACCATTAAAAAGATAAATTAATCAGAAAAAAAAACTAGAAGAAGAGAGCATACATGCAAGGAGAGAAGACAAGAAAAAAGAGAAGGAAAACACTGCATGCAGGAGGGAGATTAGAGAAAAGTCAGAAAACCATAGATGGAGAGGAGGAAGGAGAGCACTAGCACGCAGAAAAATGAGAGAAAAAGAGAGAAAGAGAGAGAAGAAACAATTAAAAAGCAATTTAATCAGTAACTGTATGATTGCATCAAATAACCAAGATCAATGGGAGAAACGGGTCCGGCTGGGGCCCTGTTTCTTGGGACTTTTGGACCCACCCCACCTCGTTAATTTCTTGAACCAGCCCTGCCCCACCCCGTCCCGTTTGTGCTTTACAATTTTCAAACCTGCCTAGTACCTGCCCCAAACTGCGTGGACCCGCCCCGCCCTGCGGATCTAGGGCTCGTTTGCCCACCCTTACTTTTTGTGGAGAATTAGAGGCACTAACCTTTTGGTGCTTAGAGAATCCTTTCACCAAATCTTCAAGAAGCAAAGGAGCAAGGAAGAAGCAAAATTCTAAGGATTCATGAAGCCAAATCCGTGGAGCATATGAAGAGGAATGAAGCCCTCACATGGGTGATAACCTTGTGAAAACAAGGATGAGCTTGAAGGGAATGAAAGCTCAATCTTTCATCTTCATTTTATGAAAAGAGTCTTGGTTCACCATCCACTAGGCCTTGAATTTCATTAGACTTAGTTTTTTTTTTAGTTCATGTTTTACTTTAATTTAATATATGCATTTGTTAATCAAATAATCTTACATAGTGGGAATGAGCGGGAGGCAGAGGTAAAAGGGGAAAGAAATGCAAGGAAATACTGCGAGGAGGGAAGATCTAGAGGGTGAGAATGAATTAGGAATAGGCTAAAAGAAGGTGGAAGATGGGTTGTCATCGACCCCAAGCCAGAGCAAGGAGCTGTAGCTAGCAGGCTTTCAAATTAGGGGTTTTGGAGAAGAGAAGGCGCGGAGCTCGATAGGGGTCTACATACTTATAGCCATTATTCACTATTTGATTGGTTTAGTGTTAGAGTGCAATTTTGTTCAACCCTTTAAACTAAGGGTGACGTTCATCCTCTTGTTGATTGTCGTTAAATTAGTTTAGTTTAATTGATTTAAAACATAAATTTCAAAATTTAAACTAATCTAATGGCAATAAATGACTTTAAGAGGTATGCAAAAATGCTCTCTTAGTGTTAGGCATTGAAAGAACAAAAGAAAGAGACTAATACTATGTTTGAATGAGGGAAATAAACTTGGAATTTGGATAAAAATTAGAATTTATAAATTGATAGGCACAAATTCTCTTGTTTGGATCATAAACCTAGAAATTTAGAATTTCCGTGTGGAAAAAAAATTGAAATTTGGGACATTCAATTCCCAAGTTTAAATTTTATATAAATAAGTGTCATTTCTCAATTTCTATGATTGAGAGTTTAAAAATAACAAATTCCGTATTCAATTCTATTTTTCTTTTAGGTTAACCAAACAAGAAAATTCACAAATTTTATAAAATAAATTCCCATCATTTCAATTTCCGTCATTTTATAATTCCTTAATAATCCTAAATTTCTTCATCCAAACATAGTGTAAGGGAAATGATAAACGCACGTGTTTTTTTGGCCTCTTGCACACCCCATATTAAACAAAACCATTGATTTTGTTTGGCTTATTTAATCCAATGGCTAGAAAGAAAGACGACTATGTGAGATACTAAAAGAAATGTGCGAAGATCATTTCTACAAGAGTAATTATAATATCATAGACTCCTATAAAGTTTAGAACCAGTTCCAAATTTTGAATTGAATATTGCTCTAGATTATAAAGTTTAGAACCAATTAAGTACCTTTGCCATTGAACTAATTTTTCATTGCTAATAGTAAATATAACAAGCACCAAATCAAATTCAATTATTTCATATTAACACCGGCCATGACTAAAATGCCAAAGAATGCATCTCTAGTCTCGAAAAATTATATAGCGATCGATGATGACACGTGCCATAAAATAGTCGTGAGTATTGATATTTCTGTATTTTGTTCTTCTTTTACACTATTAAAAATCACTTACAATTATCACTTTCAGAAATCTTGAAGATTATGCACACCCTCCATGTAGATTATAAGGTTTCAAACTTACTTTCATGATGCATTCCAAATATTATTTCATCTTATTGTGCTTTGAAAATGTAAATTTGTAGATGAATTAAATTATTTCATCTTATTGTGTCAATCACTTATTGGAACCACAAAGATGTCACACCTGATTTGGGTGCAGAAGATTTGATCTGTCATATTTAGGCCTTAAAGTCAATGGTAATGCATGATCATTGCACATACCCGATAAACACGGCCAGGTTATCCACCAGCCATGCACTTTGACCTGGTTCTCATACCCTCCAAACCATCCTTTGTCCGAAAAGACAATTGAGAAAAGTATTAATACCTGGCGGCAATTTCATATCTCGCCAAAAGGAAAGAGATCCAGAATTAACTCTTGATCTCTTCTCCTTGGGAGCTTTTATACCTTTGTTACGCACTCTCCTGGGATTTGTATACCTTTAATTGTTTTCCTCTTAAGTTTATACCTTTTAACCGTTTCTCTCCGGAGATCTATACCTTTCGATAGTGAAAATGCCTCGAGGAACTCTTGAAGTTAACCTTGTTAATGCCAAGGGCCTTAAAAACACAGAGTTTTTCGGTAAATTTCGCTCTCCTTGATCTCACTCACAATTTTTTCGTGTGTGCAAATATATATTTTTTATAATGGTAAATATAACGTGACCTGCTGATGAGTTGAGTTTGGTATTGTCGTTCTGTTTATCAAGTTTACATTGTGAGCCCTTTAAATAGAGTTTACAATAAATTTTTCTCTTTTGATGCAATTCAAATGTGCAATTGTAGGCAATATGGATCCTTATGTCATCATCACCTGCAAGAAACAGCAGAAGAAGAGCAAGGTCGCAACAGGTGATCAGTTTCTAGTCCGCCAAATCTCATACATTTATTTACATTGTAGAGTAATATTTTTTTTCTACAAGCAAACCAATGGAGGATCTAGGAATAACTTCTCCGTGTTTAAATAAAATTAATGTCTTGCCAACGGTCATTTGAAAAATATAGTTTTATGTTTGCGCAGCACAAGGGTCCAATCCAGAATGGAATGAGAGCTTTGTATTCGGCGTCGCTGATGGTGTGACAGAACTCCACTTGATGATCATGGACAAGGATACTGGAACCGCCGATGACTTTGTGGGAGAATTAAGGCAAGTTGTAGCCCCAATCTGCAAAAAAAAAAAAAAAAAAAAAAAAAAATTCTAGTCAATTAACATTCAAGTTAGAATTACATTCGTAGTTTTTCTAATATGTATAACATATGAAATATGGTTTCATGATCATTGCAGTATTCCACTAAGAACAATATATGAGGAAGGGAAACTACCACCAATGAAATACAATGTCCTAAGGAACAAAAAATACCACGGAGAGATTAAAATCGGATTCACGTTCACTCCAGCGGTAATTTTTCTTTTTCATTAATTACTTTAATCCTTAAAATCAAAATATTGAGCCCAAATTAATTGGCAATAGATAACGCGATAGCGCTTCTAAATTCTAAATGTGGGATTTTATATTCTCAACAGAATTATTCTCTGAATATTTTCAAGTAATTGTGTGTTTTTTCTCAGGTAACCAATGATCGAGAGTTGGAATTTGTAGGTGGATGGAAAGAGTCGTCATACTAGACTAGTTCTATGTGCTTGAAATTTACACTCTTGGCTTAGGACATTTCGGGGTTCCGATTCTAATAAATTGTATTCTCCCATTAATTACAAGAAAATTTCATTTTTTGAGATATTTTTTCTGGCTTTTAATCATTTTTGAAGTTGAGCATTATTATATTTATGTGCATGTTAATTTTCATTCATTTTTTTAATAAACAAACAACTTCCTTGCACAAAGTGTGACCACCCGTCCCTAATTTTACTTTTTTATTAATTTTAAAAGTGTGAATTTACGAAAATGTCCTTAGAGGCGAGAACCTTGACTTCCGTTGACCATCGCCAAGGGAAAGTATGACTTGTTCTTTTCGTGTATCCTCGTAGTACTCGTCACTACGAACGCGTGAACGTGTGTTAGACTCGAATCGAATCTGTAACGAAAAGTTACGTTCCGTTAAAGTATGTTAATTACGGTATCCTTGTACAAGCGCGTACAAATTAACAATGTTGGAAACACTGTAATAAATCAGATTTTATACATTAAAATTGTACAAAATTTGAAATTCAAATCCAATCCTCCTCTGATTTGTGGATTTGTGTCCCCTCCTCACCAACCCGTGCATCCCTCAATCATTCATTCAACCAATCCCATCTTCCCCTACACTCTAGCAACCAATCACATCCCATCTTCTCCCTCATTTCTGTCCACCAATCAGAATCCAAGAAAGAAAAAAAATGATACTTTTTCTCTTCTCTCTCTCTCTCTCTCTCTCTCTCTCTCTCTCTCTCTCTCTCTCTCTCTCTCTCTCTCTCCCGTATCCTCCATCTCCTTTGCAACGCCATGAACAAGCTTCAAGGCTTGTAGATCAAACAAAAAAACTACATCATCACGCTCATCTTAGTCCCATGATCACAACCATGTCCTCGAAACCTGGTTTGGACGAGTTTTGACTCGCCAACTCGGAAGGTTCTACTCGGCGAGTTCGATACAACCCTTCTCAGGCCATTCATGGCTTAGGTAAGCCTCGAGAAAACCTTTAGAACCTTCATTCCACCCCTATGGGTTGATATTGATCCTTTGTTTTTGTTTTGAACGTGTGGTTTTACACAGAAAACTCGAGGTGTGAAAACTGCACAATTCTCAGGCAAGAACCGTGGCCATTTGGTCATTTTCAACACATTTTTCCGGTCAACCTCGACCACAAATGGACCCCCATTAGGTACAAACTTGTTCTTTATATTCCTAACTTCATAATGGCTTTTGAATAATCAAGTTTGGCTAAGAATCGAGTTAGATATCGACTTCAGAAGTTAAGAAGAAATTCTTAGTTTCTGGGAAATATGTAGCCGTGGTCGTTTGGCCACTTTTAGGCCAAATTTCTGAACAACACAGACCGTATTAGAACTTTCTGTGAAGGCAGAACGATTCTTCACATTTCTAGCTTCATTTTGGTTTTTGAATCACGGATTTTGGTTAAGAAATGAGCTCGTTTGAAGCTCTGAAATTTGGACGAAAAAACTGTAAAAAAATGGCAGAAACTCGCAAAGAAGGCGAGTACACATGTACTCGCGGGCGCGTGGGACACGCGTGGAAGTTCTAGGCCGTGGCGCGTGTGGCGCGTGAGGGCACGTGGTTTGTCCAAAAATTATTTTAAAAATACGTGTGTGTTCGTGACGTCGAGTAGATCGATTTCATATATTTAAACCCTATGTTTGGACAATCTACGAATATTTTATCTACGTTTCCGTTTATGTGTTACTAAACTAAGTTAATTAGAAATTTCACGTATAGGGAAACGTATTCCGGGGACGTACGTGGTTAAGCCAAGCTATGAGGCTTCATTTGAACTGCGTATCTGTGAGTGGGCAGTTGTTTTATATCTATATGTATTTATAGTTTTCTAAATTGCATAAATATTTCGCTTTACGTATATATTGCCAAGTAATTGATAATTTCGTTATAATTGTGATAAATGCTGAAATACGGTTGAGATATACTTGTCATGACATTCATACATACTTGTATATATGCTGATCTTGCTGCACCGGTGTTAGTACTCGCCCTAGGGCCAGGGCTAGTCCTTCACGTGTATGTTCACATTGCACCGTTCGCTCATCTTGGATCCAGGTTAGGTTCCAATCCTGTCGGGTAGATTGCATTAGGGAATCCGACTTGTATGTGATGTGCTTCTGCACCAGTCTTACGTGATCGTTGTACTTGAGCGTATTGATTACACCCAGTCCTATTCGTGTCAGAGTTTATCTGTTCGAACTTGTGTGCCAGCATTAGATTGATGAGTACTTCATTATATTGTTTATCACATGATTATAATACTGTGACATTGATATATCATTGATTTTGGCATACTTCTGGCTATATTGTTATCGTATTATTGTTTACATACTTACGTAGTATGTTGTAAGGAAACTATACTTGTTTTACGGCGAGGGGTTAGTATTTTCAAAAATAAAGGTTTTCAAATAAGCATTGTTTTACTGACCCACTCAACTTTGTTTTTCGCCTCTCCAGGTTTAGTAACTGTACTTACGTTTATACGAGGATTCTGGCAAATCTCAGGAGATGGTTATCTTCTGTGGTATAACTCTCATCCTATTTACTATACTGTCTTATGCTCAATCCCGCTCACCTGCACACTCTCTTGATTAGGCACTTCTAGGTTTAAATTTATTCAAATGTTCCACATCACTACACTTTATGAAATTGTGTAGTTGAGATTGTGTGGCCTGTGTTTTAATCTCAACCACACAATTTCATTAAAATTAAATCCAACGGTGGGGACTGTATCTCCATTTTTTTGAAAAAATGGGGATCCCTCCCCTTAAGCTCCCTGATTGGTTAAAGTAAACAATTTATTAAACATTTATTAACTCTTATTTTTATAAATGTAGTCTTAGTTTACTGTTGGCTAAAACAATTAAATAATAAAATAGTCAAATGATTAGTATTTTTAAGCTCAAACAACTAAAACTATCACTATGCTACAGCTCACAGCAACCTTATTAGTGGCTCTGCCGGTGGCTGACAGAATGGTGGCTGGTGGAATGGTGCCTAATGATCACTTAGGGGCTTGGGAATGCGAATGGAAGAAACTAACATGCTTGGGCTATCCCAGCAAAGTATCGTCAAATATATTTGTCGCTCTGATGCACGCCCAAGAGATGAATTCCCACTTCCCAACATGGATATCATGATTGATTCCCCCTCAGGGGAAGGTTAATGTCATTTATGTATAGCTTCAGTGGCTACCACCAATAAAGATGTCGATAAATGATGTAGAGAAGACGGCCTTTCGCACACTATTTGGGATTTTTACTACATAGTCATGCCATTCGGACTCAAGAAAGTTAGTGCTACATACCAACGAGCAATGACAACTGTCTTTCACAACATTATGGGAAAAGAAGTGGAAGCTTACGTGGACGACCTTGTTGTGAAATCCAAAATAAGGGAGGGACACTGGGAAGTTCTAAAGGAGGTTCTTGAAAATGTGTCACTATATGGGTTGAAGATGAACCCAAGAAGTGTGGTTTTAGTGTTTCCTCCAGCGAGTTCTTAGGATTCTTGGTTCACCGCCATTACTAGGCTTTGAAATTTATGGTTTAAGTTTTATTTTAAAGTGCATACAAGCATACTTACACCATTTAATTGTTAAATACATGCGTTATGTTGCTTAATGAACTTAATTTAGTGCTAAAAGTGAGCTCAGAATAAAAATATATGACGACAACTCTGGTACCACTAATGATTATGTACGAGAATTAACGTAATAAGAACTTTGTACTCTCATGCATGCATGGGGATACAATATTTTGCAAACGTTGGATAATGTAAAGCTTACGTGGTGTGTATGCCAAAGTAACTATGAGTTAACTACATCCTTCTTGTGAATGTAAGTGTGCCAACTCGCAATAAAGCTCGGTCGGGCGAGTAAAATAGATATGGTCGCGATGTCAAATGGGTTACTAATTTATGCACTTGAGAGATTACGAACGAGCAAGGAACACGTCTCGGCCTTAGGTTCTAGTACCTGAAGACAAGGTTGCTAAATCACTGCGTAGTTCAATAAATGGTTCGATTCAATGTGACGACCATGAAGTAACAAGATAGCACCTCATTTTGCTTGGAAGCTAATGAAGTGACCTCTTTAGGCGAAAGATCAAAAAATCTTTGCCAGTTGATAACCAACCAACCTAAAAGTTGTGTTGTTTACTTGTCCAAATTAAAGGGGCTCCTAGGCTGTTTGATTCAATGGTTCCAGTGTTGTTTATTTATACAAACTGAAGATGTGTTTACACAAGGGTTAGTATAGTTAATGTTTTTCTCAAGGGTGAGAAGGACTTCTCATTGAGCGACGGGTTCACGTAGAGCATTTGAGTTGTTTGTTGAGTTGAATGTGCTTTCCATATTACAGAACCCCTTCTATTTATAGGGATGATCTTCTTGAAAAACAAATTTGTTGAGGTAAAGTCTTGATGAGACTGTGTTTACTCGGCATAAACTTGAATATTGATAAAGTCCTTATGAGACTGTTTACTTGGCATATACTTGAATATTCTAATTTTATCTCTCGAATCCCCTTCTTAGCTGAAACTCATATCTATCTAGTCTCAACCACTTTGATTCAAATCAGGATTTTGAACCTAGTCTCTATATGTGATTAATTCATTCTTATTTAACCAAGAATCAATTCTAGTCCTTAAAACAATTCGCATCTAAATAGATATGGTTCTGATCCTTGACAATTTTAGTTCACTAAGGACTCGACCAACCGCACTTAAAACTCATCCTTTTAAAATCCTACTTTCACAAGGACTTAGTCGAATTAGTCATTTCTTGGGCTGAAAGCCCACTAGACTAAAGGATCATTACTTAGCCGAGGAATATGGCTTTCAACTCAGTTTAGCCCACGCTCGGCCCAAGCAATCTTTTCAAGGCAAAACAACTGCGTACCACAAAATGTCTTGCAAATAAGCTTGTCGATAGAGAAATTGATAAAGAACCAAAACTTACTCTAAACGTAATCTCGATTCAGAACTCGGCTAGATTCAATATTAACAGACACCGGATGCGAGGGGAGAATGCCACCAACACCATACGAAAAGGAATGACTAAGTCAGAGGAGAGATTACCAGCGAAGACCCTGATGGTGATTGCTGTGATCACGAGGAAGAAGAGTGGCGTGGTGGATGCCAGAAGGATGCAGTTTTGCTCGATGCCAATACTTTATACGCTAAATAACAGTTATGACTTGCGTGACCCCTCGAGTTTAAATTTCTGTTGGGCAGTTGATACACAGGAAGAAAGCACTTGCAGAATAAATGATACATTCACACAGATTACACTACTACATCACAACACACGGTTACTGGGTTTCAAGATGTATAACTTATAGAAACCTGTCTATTTGCAGACAGGAACTACCTTTGTTCTAGGACTTTACCTTTCCATGATAATCATCTACGCAAGGCCACTGCGAACCAACCAAGCTTCCGGCAGGCAGTAATGAAGAATTTACAGATAACTGATGGCCTGAACACACCCCGCTGAAATTTGATGTGCTCATGTTTCCAGCGGGCTGGAATGAAGAATTCATGGATAACTGGTGGCCTGAACAAACCCCACTGCAATTTGAAATGCTCAAGTTTCCTCTAGGGAGGGATGTAGGATTCCTAAATAACTGTTGGCCTGAACAAACCCCGCTGCAATTTGACATGCTCACGTTTCCTGGAGGGAGGGATGAAGGATTCCTAGATGACTGTTGGCCTGAACCAATTCCACCGCAATTCAGCATACTCACATTTCCTGAAGGCAGGAATGCAGAATTCATGGATAACTGTTGGCCTGAACAAACCCCGCTGCAATTTGAAATGCTCACATTTCCTGCTGGGAGGGATGAAGGATTCCTAGATAACTGTTGGCCTGATCCAATTCCACCACAATTCGGCATGCTCACATTTCCTGAAGGCAGGAATGCAGAATTCATGGATAACTGTTGGCCAGAAGAAGATTGTTCGGGCGGATCAAACTGAGGTAAATTATCACTTCGAAACAAGCTAGGTGAGCCAAAATCTGATAGTGCCATATTGTGAGATGTGTCAAGTTTTTCTTGGAAGTAACCTTGATAATAATCATCCTCTAACGGAATTGCACCTGTAAGAGTCTTGAATGCAAAATCGAGGCATGGGTCAGACCATGAATCCGTGAAAGGGAAAGGGAACTGTGGCTCTGGATTCTCAACATATGCCTTCTCGGTTTCAAACTTCTGGGGTTTCTCCTGAGGAACAGCATGCTCTTCAAGAGCCTTCGTGCTCTTGTATGACGTCTCCTCTTGCATTGCATTGTTTATAGCAGTACAAGCACAACTGGGAAGCTTCACCTCTGGTGTAATCTCAAGCGGTTGAGATGCTTCATCTGCCAAATCCACAGCAGGGATGGCTATACTTTGACATGAATTTTCAGTTGCATTTCGGATAGCTCGTTCCTGGGATGTAGTATTAGCCAGCAGCTCAGGTTGAACCCCAGTATAATGTTTTGAAGACCAACTGGGCAACTGAAGATCGTTATTTTTCTTGGATTTGCTAGCCCTTGGTTTTCTACTGCAGTTCTTTTCCATCCCACTGTCAAGTAAATTTTTTTTATGCAGCATATCAGCTGCAGGTCTCAAAATAGATCTGTTATCCACAGTATCAGCTATTGGCAATTCCCCTGTAAGCGTTTTGAATGCGAATTCTAAGCATGGGTCTGAACCAAACAGAAAGCTGAGCTCTGGCTCTGGCTTCTCAGCATTCATTTTCTCAGTTTCCAGCTCTTTTTGTGCTCTGGGAACCACTGGGTCATCAATTGGCATCTTGTCCTCGTGTGATATAGATTTTATGTCAGTTAAAGCATGATGTGAAACCTCTGCTTCTGATGCAGCCCCAAGCGGCTGAGATGCTCTGTTTACAAGATCTGAAGCCAAACCTACGTCTTGACTGGTATCACTTTTACTAGGCTTCCTAGTTGGAGCTTGAACAGCTCGTTCACTGGAAGCCAAGTTAGCAACTTCCTCTGGTTCAAGCCCAGCAAGTCGTTTTGAGGACCGACGAGACAAAATAAGTTTTTCCTTGTTTTTTAATTTGCTCGAGCCTATTGGAGCTTTTCTGACGTTGCTTTTTTTCTCAACAGTCTTATGCGAATTATTCTCATTCAGGGTGTAAGAAGCAGGAGTCAAAACGGGCTCATTTCCAGCACACATCATTTTTCCTGGGTCTATCACAGAACCTACAACTTCAAGCAATGACCTTTCTCCTTCCTGTCTCTCCAAGAGTTCAGCTTTTGGGTGTGATGACCCGCTTGGAGAACCATCTTCCTTAGTTTTGGCACATTTTTCCAGCATGTTATCAGTTAAATGCTTCTCTTGAACAACATCAGCTGTCATAGTAAAGGCAACTCCACTTACTGAGGGTACCATCATGTCTGGCAACTCCGAAATTTCAGTTTCCAGTAGTTCCAACCTGCTCCCAGCAAGTCGTTTTGAAAACCGGCAAGACAAATTAAGCTTTTCCTTGTTTTTTGATTTGCTCGAGTCTACCAGGGTCCTTCTGACATTGCTTTTTTCCATCACAGTGTTTGGGGAACAATCTTCCATAGTTTTGGCACATTTTTCAAGCAAGTTCCCAGTTAAATTTTTCTGTTGGACAACCCCAGCTGTCGAAGCAAAGGCCAGTCCATTTTCAGAGGGAACCCTATTGTCTAGCAACTTGGAGCTTTCAGTTTCTGGTATTTCCAACTTGGTCCCAGCAAGTCGTTTGGAGAACCGACGGCACAAATTAAGCGTCTCCTTGTTTTTTGATTTGCTCGAGTCAATTGGGGTTCTTCTGACATTGCTTTTTTCCATCAAAGTGTCTGGAGAACAATCTTCCTTAGTTTTGGCACATTTTTTGAGTATGTTCCCAGTTAAATGCTTCTCTTGGATAACATCAGTTGTCGAAGCAAAGGCTACTGCACTTTCAGAGGATACTCCTTTGTCTAGTAACTTGGAGATTTCAGTTTCTGGTAGTTCTAACCTGCTCCCAGCAAGTCGTTTTGAGGACCGACGAGACAAATTAAGCATTTCCTTGTTTTTCGATTTGCCCGAGTGTACTGGGGCTCTTCTCACATTGCTTTTTTCCATCACAGGTTCAAGTGAATTGTTCTCATTCAGGGTATAAGCAGCAGGAGTCGAAACAGGCTCATCTCGAGCAGAACTCATTTTGCCTGGATCTATCGCAGAACCTTCACCTTCAAGCAATGACCTTTTACCTTCACGTCTGTCAGAGAGTTCAACTTTTGGCTGTGATAGCTGTCTCCTCGTGACTGGGTGCTCAAGTTTTTGCATTTTGGTTGTAGATGATGGCTACGGTAACAGAAAAACAAGGATAAGCATATTATTAGTAAAATCTCCCACGTGCACAGAAATAACATATAACTGATAAAAGTGATAAAATTGTTGTTAACAAGCCTGCCACAATCATCTGGTCATAGTTAGAGAGAGAGCAGTTTTGACTTGGAGTTCCTTGGTTTCATACTTCTATAATTTTATTCATTAAAGAGAATTTACTAAATACCTGCTATTTCTTTAAGAGACAGGTAATCAGAACAGTATATCAGATAAGTATGAAATCTCAACAGCTTTATTTGTTAATTGGGAATTCTATCTTCGCTAAAATGGGTAAGTTAATGCGCATGAAATTGACCTAGTACAACATCAACAAATGTTAGCCAAAGCAGAAACAATGCTCCAAACCAATTATGAAAACAGATACTTTAAGCAGCATAATCAAAATAGAAAATTGAAACGCCACAACACAAGAAAGCTTTCACTTACATAATTCCAAGAGTCATATTTCATTGGGGGCCTGAGAGATGTTTTTTTTTTTTTTAAATTAAGCCTCATTATTTATGCAAAAAGCATAAGAGCAACATCTAGACCAACTATTTAACCAAAGTAGTAATATGAATCTCACTTAGAATTTTATTATGTTTTTGTACATGCTAGTCATACATCACACCGTATCCTGCGTGGTCAAATTATTTTCAAGTAACTATGGGTTAGTATGTTTCTAACACTGAAGTTTTTAAGGAAAACAACAATAAGTATTCTGATTTTTTACATGGTGTAAATTCCAAACTGATACCATCAAACATAAAACTGTTTTACAGAAATAATGTTGGTGTTGCACTAGTGAACAATAATATTGCAGTGGCAAAGAACATTGGTGATGGAAACAAACGGCAGGTATAGAGCACTTACTGCAATTTCATCATTAACCAACTTCAGATCATTATTACACAAATTCTTGGGTTTAAATGCATATTTACTGATCTCTCCAGTTTCAAGATAGCGAATAACATCTTTTTTGGAGCGAAATACGTATCCAGAGTCTGGATCTGTGTAATACTGTACAAAGGAATGGACCAATATAAATCAATATATAATACATATAAAGAACAAAGAAATAAACTGCAGTTGGATTATTAATAAAGCAACACTAAGCATGGAAAGTGCACAAGTGCATGTGTATGCATGGAGAGGGATAGAGAGGCACAGAGGTGATAAGCAGAATTAACACCAACCAGAATAAGTATCAGGGTAACTAAATTTTATACCGGGTCTCTTCTAAATCGATTTGCATACTTTATAACTTTGATCTCCTTTATCCATCCTGGTGGTAAATCCTCCGCACGATGTTTCTCAACATAAACCTAAATTATACATCAACAGGCATACTGAATTAAACAAACGTAATAACATGAAATTCCTAAACAGAAAGCAATCATGATGAATCTTCAGTGTGTCATGCAATAGAAACCTTCGTACTGAAATATAGAAGTGAGGTTTCGTCCATATCAGGATACCTCATGCTTAGAATGATCACAGAAACATTTTACAACTCTTATTTCTTTCTTCTTTTATTTTCTTTGACGAACATAATATACAGTTTACAACTTCTCTTTTTTCACAATACAACTACAATGGAAATTTTAATCCATTCATAGTGTAAATATGTACGCAACCTCTAAAATTTTCTTGTTTCCCTTAAAATAACTCAAAAGATGGCTGAGATTCTTCAGAAAAGCAGAATGGCTAGAGGTTAAGTTATTTGCAGGAATACGGAGATGGATGAGGTTCAGCAATTGGATGTTTGGCAGGCTGGACTCATATTAACAATCTCACTCTTTGCTAGGCTGTAGTTGTAGAAAAGTTTAGTGAAGTAGCTGACTGGTTTGCCTTTCAGGTATCCCCATTACATCATCATTCAACAATAGTGGGAAAAATAATCTTAAAATACAACAACTTATACTTATCCCATAATCCAGTATACAAGTATTTCAGCTGAAACATATTTCTCTAATCCGTTTTATTCCAATGATTAAGGTAGTAAGCATACTTAGCCTAGAGAAATCTTATACCACTTTCCATGCTTTGACTTTTACATACTAGATGACCCAGATATAATGACCTAAGCAGGATACCTCGCTCATATGAAAAAGTAAAAATATAGGACAACTCTAAAACTCATCATCATGTTGAAGTTTTCGACCATTTAAGAGATGGAATGCGATTGTTGGAAAGAAAAAAAAGAATTACATAGGAGGCAGACGTTTCAGGACTCTCAAATGGCAAACTTCCTTGATACATTACATCACATGGAATGCCAAGTGTTCTGAACTTGAGGCTTTTCTATAAATTTAAGCACATTTCTAAACAAAATTAATTGTAGCTAGATTTTGATTTCTTTCTCGATTGAGGATTTCAATTTATAAACCATTTCTGGTTCTTTTTTTTAATAGAATTTTTGTCCCTATCCAACCAAATAAGTTGGAAAAGAATTACAGCAAGAGAGTATGAAAGGGAACAAACATTTTTTGCCAACTGCACGGTGGTGACAGCCTTCCTTTCCGTTATGCATCTCTTGCTGCTTATAGTTATAGTTCCAGACTTTGAGCTCTTACGTTTTACAGTTTTGAGATATCGAAATACCTCTGGCTTGGAATAAAATGTACATTCTCCGGAGGGATCAATGTAACACTGCAATAGAAAAGTTAATCAAGTCAATACAACAGTAAAGTTATAAGACTATTTTTGTAAAACCACATAGACCCTCTCTTTAAGTTGTACAATAGACAAGTGCTCACACCGCATAATACAATAGCAAATATAATCACTTTATGAATGGATGAAAAAACAACATAGTACAGCTTATGGTTGGCACAAGTATGCAAAACATGGTTTGGAGATAAACAATTTCTAGAATTCTAGCACACCAAAATTACTGCTAACGACTTAATGACATGTCACATGTTACCGTTAAAGATAAGAGTCGAACCATAGAATTTCATGCCTAACATCCTTCATAGCATATAGTTTAACACCTAGCATTAAGATGAATAAGTGCAGCAATAAATTTCAGATGAAAACAAAGTAGTTTAAAGACTAGATTCCTTCAAATATGCCATAACCGTTATCCTAATACTTATTTCCAACCTATATCATGGAAGGCATAAATTACTACTTGCTTCAACATATTCTTTTGAAAGTTTAACATCTTATATCTAAGTAATGTTACTAATATAGTTGCTAAAATAACTATAGCACTAGTATATGCACAACTATTCTGACATACCCTTAGACCAAATTTTGGATGGAAAATATCTGATAGACCTATATATGTATTCAATCTAAATTGCCATCAAATCATCAATACAATAGTAAATATTGAGCCCCGACATATCTCACAAACAAGTCAAATATGCATGTGCCATGCCAACCATGCATTTTGGAACACTAGCTACACGTCAAATATGTGTGTGCCACATCAACATGGAATATTAGCTAAATCATTATCTTTTTCTTTTCTTTTTATTTTGCAAATACTACTAGCAATATCATCATTAATAACAACCTAGGAGTTCCTTAGTAAAACTAATAAGCAGCCACTTGTAATGGCCTTACAATAAAAAAGGTATTAAGTAAAAATTCACCAGACAATAACGGCACCACACACATAACATAAATTCACATAAATGTTACCTTGTATTCTTTTCCAACTTGCACACCACTATGTCGTGTTCTCAGCTCCACTTTCCAACCGTTAGGCAACCATTCAGGACATTCCGTTGGGTCCACTTCAAGCTTTTGATAACAAACAAGATCAATCAAATTAATTAATTTATTAAATGGATTAGATAAAAACCCAAAAAAGGAAAAAGACTCACTTGAGAAGGGACTTCTTCTGAGTGATCTGGGATGTTCACCAAAGTTGGCTGAGGCTTTTTGCCACGAGTGTTTTCCATTTTGATATACCGCATAGCATCATCTTTAGAAAAGAACTTTTTCCCAGTTTCCAAATGGGTGTAAAACTGCAAAGCCAACGTGATTATGCGCTTAGTGATAACATAGTGACATGATAGTTTGATTCCAAAGTTCCCATACGAGTTCAGTAATATCTTTCCTGCTTTAATTTTCGTACACAATAATATTCTCTTATGTTCCAAGTTGGCATATTTTCTAACTATATTGCTCAATTAGGTCACCAAAATCGGAACAGAAGAGGAAGAAGTTAAAGATTATTCCTCCAATATAAAGAAACCCATTTTTGTTTCAGACTCCAATCCTTCACTCACAACGGTCATCCTGCAGCTACTTCCAGTTCAAGCATTATGTCCATCAACACCAGAATCACACAGAAAACCACAAAAGAGAGCTTAGTGAGCCAGGTCATGTTCGCATCTAAACCTACTATACAGACATTTATGTGTAAAAAGGATCCATTAGTAATGCCTCATACACTCTAGCATTGAGCTCAGCTCAACTCTCAAATTGTTTCAGGTCACCATCACTGTTTCTAGATATTATTCTGGAAGCTACGCGGAGAGAATGACAACCCACAATGCCAAACCCCGAACATGACAAACCCTACCTATACAAACTAGATTGTTGTCGTGCAGCGAACAAACCATCACATTGAGACCGTTGCAGCATGTAATTTCAGTCAATCTACTAATCCCAGAACAGAAACCTTCAGAATTTTCCTAAAAATGCAAAACTTATTAACTAAAAACCAACTGAATCACTCAACATCCAACTCCTTTTCATCAACCAAACACACATTTTTCACACACAGATGCAATCGCGTATCATTGAAAATCATCAATGGCATGCGAATGTAACATGCAAATATCATATAAGACTTGTATTATGCTAAAGAGAGAAACATGGGCCTAATAACACAATAAAATCGATAAAGGCACAAGCTTTCTGCCATGGCAGCTCAGCCACAAGCTAACCGGAATCAACCAATTGAAAACTAAACAACCCAGAAACCAAAATAGTGTGGTAGCAAAGTCAAAACCTAGAAGGCAGAAGAACGAAATTAGCCAAAGTATTACCTCAATTTTGCGACCTCTCTTTTGGGATCTGGATTGGACAGACCATCCGGGCGGGAGCCAGTCCGGCGAACTCCTGGCCACCATTTGGTGGGAATATAGAGTTTCCGGTGAGAAGACGCCGGAATCTCAGAGTTGTTGGGACAACCAAAGTTTGGGTTTTACTTGAGGGTATTTCGTGTCTCCAGACCTTATAAAGTATAACGGAAGTGAAAAGGTAAATGAGAATTATTTTTTTTAAATAAAAAGAAAAAAACTAACTGACGACAAATTATGATTATTTATTTTTTTTCAGCTCAAAGAGTAATGAAGAATATTAAATCCGAACTTGCTATATTTTTTATTTATTGGAAATGCTGTGTCATTTGTTAAATGAGAATTAGTAGACTGCCAAACGTGTGTTAATATCAGTGCACCTTGTGAAGTGGATAGGACCGGAGTCAAACGTTGCGGCACACGCTGGTGCGTTTGGTACGCAGACGGGACAGGACGGGACGGGACAGGACGGAACTGGACGGGACGGATGTTGTAAATTTTGAAAAAGACAAGCGGCATTGTTGTATTAAAATGTTAAAAATTTATGTTCCACAGACGTGGAACAACCCCGTTCCAGGGGGAGGTGGAATCAAAAATCATCCAAAACTTGTCCCGTGGAACGTTTCGTCCCACTCGTTTTAGGCGTACCAAATGTGGGACGGAACGCCTCGTCCCGTCCCGTCCCGCGTACCAAACGCACCCTATCTATACACTGTATCGGTTTATCCGTTTGCTTTTTTGCCTTTTTTGTATGCTTTGGTACTTCTCTTGGACTTCATTTTTATAAAGATTATAGTAATTTACTGTTCGATAGTAATTTAATTAAGTGATTATTATTATTTTTTTAAATATATTTTGTCCTCCATTATTATATTAGAATTTGACGGTAATAATGTAGAAATGTCTCTCGCACTAACTAGGTAAGTTAGCATTTTTAGGATTAAAAATGGTTTGGGACAAGAGAGTTAGATGCTTGAATATGGAATCATATTCGCATGTTCTGGTTTGTATTTTGAAAGATACCCTCGAAGAAATGTGAAGGCCTATTTGGCTGAATTGTATTTAGGACAGAGGAAGAGAGGGGCCGGCGGCAACAGAGAGAGAATAGAGATATGTAATTGTAAGGTGTGTGTTGATTCACCCCTTTGTGCCTTTATTTATAATAGTAAGATAAGTAAAATCTGTACCCTTATAGGATTACATCTCTAATAGGAATTTAACTACTAAATGGAATATACAAAGATACTCCTAGATACAATAGAATTTACACAATCACATTCATAATCCAATAGGATTGCAACACTCCTCCTTGAGTGTGCAAATACTCAAACAAAACTTTGCATCAGATCTTCAGCATATAAGGTAGAACAGTTGATGAAGTCGTCGGCACAACGGGTGAATGCGAGTCTCAAATTTAAAGGAAATTATGCATTGGTAGTAAAACTCACAAAACTTCACTATGGTAAAACCTAAGGTAGGTAAAAAAACCCATAGACTAAGGAGAAAAGTGAGAAGTATGCATAATGTCTAAAACAAACATCAAACAAGATGAAAGTAGTGAACTCAACTGAGTATGATCATCCCAAGATGGATACCTCATCAAAACCTCTTTAGGTAGCAAAAATCCAGTGGGAAAAATGTTACTAATTGTAGGAAAAAAAGTACATGAAGATCAAGTGAATATGCTTCTGGATACTCCCCATGAGTTAGACATAACTTCCAAATAAGAGAACTACAAGCAATTCAACTCAGATAATTTATACATACCAATTTTTTCAACGAGCATCTGAGAAGTAGACTTAGGTAATGACTTGGTAAAGCGATTGGCCAAGTTGTCTTGGGAACATATTTGCTTGACTTCAATGTTCGGATGCTGTTGTTGCTGGTGAGAATAAATGAACTTCGACGCTATATGCTTGTTGTTGTCTTCCTTGATGTATCTCTTCTTTAACTGCTCTATACGTGCTGCATTGTCTTCAAAGATCGTCGTAAGAAGGTCAACGACAGAAGTAAGACCACTAGTACTTCGAATATGTTCCATAACTGCTCTCAACCAAAAGCATTATCGCAAGGCTTCATGTTAGGTGAGAATCTCAGCATAGTTCGAAGAAGTCGCAATTAGCATTTGCTTGGTAGACCTCCAAGATATAGCTGTGTCTCCAATGGTAAAGACATAACTCGTTTGAGAACATACCCTATGTGGGTCAGATAGATAACAAGAATATGCGTAACTAACGAGACGGAAATCAACTCGAGGACTGAGGGGGCGGTGGCTCCTCTCAAGGAATCATGGGTGTAAAACAAGCCCAAATCTGTCATGCCCTTGAGGTAGGTGAAAATATCTTTAACACAATTCCAGTGTCCACGTGTAGGCGCGTTGCTGTATCTAGCCAAAAGATTAACAGCAAAGGAGATGCCGGGTATAGTGCATTGAGCTAAGTATAGTAAAGCACAAATTGCACTCGGGTATGGAACTTCAGGCTCCAAAATATTTTCCTTATCATCCTTAGGACGGAAGGGATCTCCTTGGGATGGAATGGATCTAGTTTAGTATCTAGAGTCCAAGCGACCATAAGAGTACTCAAAGGCCTTGCTTTTTCCTCATTAAAACGTCACAACAACTTAAGGGTGAAGTTCGATTGATGTACTGGGATTCCATCTGAACAATGCTCGATCTCCAGGCCGAGACAATATCGAGTTTTCCCAAAAATTTTCATTTCAAATTCCGATTTCAAGTGAACAGTAATTTCCTCAAGCTCTGCGGAAGTTCTGATGAGGTTCATGCCGTCGACATAAACTGCAACGATCACAAATCTAAAATGTGACTTCTTAATTAATACACATGTGCATAGTTCGTTGTTCACATAACCCTGACTTGTCAAATATTCACTCAGACGGTTATATCACATCAACCCGGATTATTCCAATACGGAGAGTGATCTTCTCAATCTAATCGAGAGAGTGTTCCATGGTCTAGAACTATTTGAACCAATCAATGGAAGTCCTTCTGGAACTTTCGTAGATTTTCGTATCTAGATCCCCATAGAGATACGCAGTTACCACGTCTATAAGCTACATATTTAGTTTTTTAGAAACTACCAAACTAATAAGGTAGAAGAACGTTATGACGTCCATTACGGGGGAATACGTCTTCTCGTAATCAATCCCATGGTGTTGAGAGAAGCCTTGTGCTACGAGGCATGCTTTGTATCACACTATTTCATTCCTCTCATTACGCTTCCTTACGAAAATCCACTTGTAGCCCACATGTTTCACATGTGGTGGAGTATGAGCTCTAAACCCAAACACCTTACGTTTTGCAAAAAAATTGAGTTTGACCTGGATTACTTGTTTCCAATTTGACCAATCTGTTCCATGTCAACATTCATTAACGGAACAAATTTTAATGTCATCGCTAAGCATGATGCCATAAGCATTTTTTTTTTCTATCGAGATCTCTTAGTCTAACGTCCCACCCCCGAAATATTTATTTCGGAACATAATATCGGTGATAGGCCCAAACTAAACACTTGTTTAGTTAACTACCATTAATCACGATTCTCTACTTCAAATTTCTTAATCCCACACACAATCCATAGCCGTATTTGATTTTATAACGCATACTATTATGTTTTCAAATTTATTATTAATTCATTCCCTTTGATCAAAATTTCAACTAAAGATTCATTTGTGATTAATTAACCTCATTTATGTTATGGCTGCATCTAACTTCTCATTAGACTACCTACATATCCTAAACATGGATTAAGCCATTCGTAGTTCACCATTCATTCTTTTATCCATTTTCAAATCCATGTTAACCAAAAGCCAACTCTCGATCAACGGTAGGGTCCACAACCCTACGTAATTTGATTCGAAAGATCCGCCCATTGGGTTTCAAATCTGTAACTTCCTAAGGCCCACATTATGCTTATAGAACAACATACTAAATTCACACCGTGACCCAACGGTCGGATCCCCGCCAATTACTAGGATTAGGTGGTGGTCAACAGTTTATTTTACAAACTTAGAATTCCAATTCAGAAAGATATGTATGTAAGATTTCTGATCCGTCAGTTCCACCTATCCTCAAATATTACGTTCTATAACGCATTAAAGTTTGGTGACGATCCAACGATCGGATCGTCGATTCAAATTTTGATCAAGTGATGTATCGTAATGAAACTAAATTCAAACAATCAAACCACGTCATACGAATATCAATTATGAAATTAGGGCATCTAATTGAAATTAGAAAGACATCGTTGGCCCACTCAATGGTTGTGGCATCAAGTGCATTTGGAGGTCGAATTGGAACACACCCATTCAAGGGTTTCCAACGGGTTTTGTTGAAATTGAACCACTTTCCAACCAAATTGGCCTTGGTCACAGGCACCAATCGTTTGTGATGCCTCAATATTTGTGCTAGTAAGTTTTAGCGCGGACTCCAAGTGAGTGAATCTTTTCCTTCTTATCGTATATACATATATGTGTGATTGATAATTCCATAAATGCTTTTAAATGGAATTAAAAAATTTATATCGCGATCTCAGTGGATGGGATTCTTTCTCTTCCCAAAAGGTTGTGGCGGAGAAAAGTTGGCAGTTTCCCAAAGAATTGTGAAATTTGAGATATTCTTAGTCTTATCGATTTTATCGACAATCTATTAGGGATTTCTCAACTATAGTATCTTTCCTCACTTTTTAGTTGAGGAAAGTTACTCTAGATGGAAAGTTGGTTATGAATAAAGTTTATGACAATTGAGCTGTTGTCCCACTTCACCATCGCTTTACACTCTTCAGTGATGTTGATTGTTTTGGAAATCCATGATGAGGTGTTCCTTGGAGGTTTGACTGTGTAGAGACAGTATGACAAATTACCACTTATATTTCCAACGTGTAATACTATTAGAAAGGAACCATCTTATCTATAACTTAAGGTCAACATTTATCACCTTTACTTGAAAATTGACTAACATAATCCGTGGAGAACATATCCAAAATCTTTATTAGCCTTAGATTTTTGTCTATGGCAATGGAAAGATTTGGGAAACGTCTACTCTTACACTATTATACCTCATCCTGTTTGTACAAACTTAGTCATTGTTTATCACTGCAAAAGATATAATTACCATTGAACATTGCCAGCCATTCCTATCTCGTTTCAGCTGGAGTTCATCCGCCTTGTTTTGACATTATTTCTAGATTATTAAGAATTGTTCGAAGGATTATAATCACTTCTTGAGGTTGTTTGGAGATGGGGAATCATTGCTATAAGCTCCCTATATGAACTATTTGGTTCATGTAGGGAATATAAGAAACCAATAATCATGGTGCTGAACCAACACTACATTCAAGTGATGTATCCAATAGTGGTAGCTTTACTTAAATGGGAAACTGCATTTTTCTAGCCCCAAGGCTTAAATTCAGTTTTGGCTACGATTTCTTTCCTTGAAATGGGCAATGGGATTTTACTAACAAGACACTGGTGAAGCCAGCTAAGATAGAAGTGAGTTGGTATTAATTTCTCTGCACCTTATGATCTAAGAGCCTTGGTTCGTGATCTAATTGAATGTGGAGATATGAAAAGAAATAAAATCGAATCTCCATTTGATGTGTTTGAAGTAAATCCTCATTCTAGACGAACCCCATTTTTGGTTAGAGTAGAAAAGAATGTTTAAAGATATAAAATCCAAACTTTATGAACAGCCACAGTTTCTTCTTTGTTTGCTTTCAGAGGATGATGGCATTATGAGAGAGCTACTTTTGGACTTCTATATTAGTTCAGGTAAACAGAAATCATACTGGATTACAATTTAGATGTATTTATATTTCATTGTGTTGCATGTTGTTCGTTCCACAAGTAGTACGGTTGTCACATACCATTATCTTTATTTTAGTTTCTTGTAACTATGGTTACAAATTTGGCTTAGCTACGACACCTATGGAGTGAATATATAAATATTTTATGCATAGTGCATAATTGATAGACACTTACCCTTGTTAGGGTTATGTGTAACAGTGGTTACGCTCCTGATTTTGAGCATAGCATTGTTTGAGATATAGTACAAATATTTATGCGCAGTACATGATTTATTGAAGGGTGTTCTGAGTAGGTATTTGATTTATGAAGAGTATGACATGGGAAAATTTATAATATTGATTATGTTGCCTGAGAAAGTAGTGCAAGAGCACGATTGAGGCTTCGTTTAGGCGATGTATGCGTTTTTTTTCCAATGAAGGGCAAGATGGTAATATAGCACCCTTCGGGAAATTATCTACTTGCTTATCATGACAATGGTGAGTGTCAGAATTGCGGGTTACAGACAGTAATATCAATAACATAATTGTTAGACTCGTTAAGCAAGTGGGTAGATAGACTTTTTATGGGAGTATACTTACTTATTTAGTTACTTATTTATTATATTTACCCATTCAAGGGTTGGACTTAATTTAAAGGTACGGCACTCATATCTTCGAATTATGATACGCTACGAGTGCTTAGTATAATACTAAAGGAGAAAGAAAGTTGAGTTTGGAGGCATGAAATAGGAATCACTGCACTACAATCGCGACGAAAGAGGCATGAAATAGGAATCACTGCACTACAATCGCGACGAAATGGCATTCTCTTTTATGCAGTCGCTCTAATTTGATATCTCATTCACGTAATTATTTTTCTACTATCTTTTCACTACTTGTGTCTAGCAAATAGTTTTAAATTTTAGGGACGAAATTTTTTAAGGTGGGTAGATTGTAACAGCCCGTCCCTGAAAATTATGATTTTTATAATTTTAATAAGTGAGTTTACGAAAATGCCCTTTGAGGCGAGTGCGTTGGCCCTTGTTGACTGTTGTGTGGTGGCATGTAAGGTTCATTTTCTTGGCATATCCTTGTAGTACTCGGCGTTACGGATGCGTGGGTGCAGATGGAAAGTAATTTGGAGTTATAACAAAGGAGATATTAACGTTTAAAGTTAGGGACAAAATGGTCATTTAAATATTTTTTGAAGGCTCCAGATTTTTAGAAATATGGGAAGCCAGTGTGTGGCCCAGATTAAAGGAAAGAAAATGGGTGGTGGAGATGAAGAAAGCAAGGAGAGAAATTAGAGAAAAAAGGGAAATGAGGGAAGGAAGGTGACCAATAAAAGGAGATAGCAAGAAGGGGAAAGAAGATGGGAAGAATAAGAGGAAACGGGGCCGACCCGTATAACCGTCGTACCCGACCCGGACCTTCCCTTAGTCGGCAATTTTTTGCCATTTTTCCGGCGAATCACATGACCTAACCACGGGAAAAACATTCCTCATTGTCCCCTCTATCTATTACACCCAAAATTGAAGATGTTTGGCCTTTTTTTGTAATACCTAACCCATAGGGTGCGACAGCACCGTGGCTTCAATCCACCATTTGTGAAGCTTCTTCCCTTGATTACCACCATCATTAGACCCTTCTAGAACCTAGGAACAAAGCCCAAGCAATGGTTGTGGCGTCGGAGTGCATTTGGAGGTCGAATTGGAACACACCCATTCAAGGGTTTCCAACAGGTTTTGTTGAAATTGAACCACTTTCCAGCCAAATTTACCTTGGTCACAGGCGCCGATTGTTCGTGACGCCTCAATGTTTGTGCTAGGAAGTTGTAGCACGGACTCCAGGTGAGTGGATCTTTTCCTTCTTATCGTATATACATATATGTGTGATTGATAATTCCATAAATACTTTTAAATGGAATTAAGAAATTTATACCGTGTTATATATATATATATATATATATATATATATGAAATACTATGAGATGGTTGAATTTAGATTATATTACAATATATCCATACGCTTTTACCTACAAATAATTATTGTAAACTATTATTGGCATAATCCCTGCTTAGGGTACGTAGGCAGTCTAACGAGACGTTAGATGCATCCATACAATAAGTGAGATTAATTAAACAAAAATTTTGTTTGAAAAATTGAGCAATGTGAAGGAATCTAATGAAAAATATGAAATTTAACCCTATGATTGGTGATTTTAATGTTGGTTATAAATTATTGTGTGAGGAAACGAGATATTGTGGGTTTACATTTTATAAATGCTATGCCATAATTAGTTTATATTTTTGGTATGTGATTTTGTACAACTTTACACAGTGTTGCAAGCCAATGTGAAGACCAAGGTAAGTTCAGGTGAGTATATAATGTTGGTATGATTGAATGGTAATTAGATACAAATGGATTTGAGTGGGATTCATTGTCTTGCACCCCAATGTTAGTGTTTCACCCGAGGCCAGGGCCTAGCCTTCACGTGATCGTTCACCTCCCGCACCTTACGCTCACCTTGGATTCCAAGGTAGGTGCCAACCTGTCGTACAGACCACTTTAGGTGGTTTCGACTCGTAGGTGACTTGCGAGACTTCACACAGCCTTCACGTGATCGTAGCACTTGAGCGTACTCATTTAGCCCAGCATGTCGAACAAACCACTTTAGGTGGTTCTAATTCGTGTGTAGGACTTGATTGATGAAATATGGATGAGTTGTGTAGGTCAGTAGAGGTGACTCTGATTTATATGCTAAGTTGTGCAGGTCACTAGAGGTGAGTCTAATTTATATGCTAGCATTGATTGATGAGATATGGATGAGTTGTGCATGTCACTAGAGGTGAGTTTGATTTATATGCTAGCATTGATTGATGAGATATGGATGAGTTGTGCATGTCACTAGAGGTGACTCTGATTTATATGCTAGCATTGATTGATGAGATATGGATAAGTCATACAGGTCACTATAGGTGGCTCCGACTTATGTGCTAGCACTGATTGATGAGATATGGATAAGTCGTACAGGTCACTATAGGTGACTCTGACTTATGTTCATTTTATGTTGATTTATTTTATCTTGCTTATATGGTTGTGGCTGAGATACTTTGATATGGTATACTTTGGTTTTACCATTCTTCAGCCCGATTGGGAACTATACAGATTTCGGTGAGGGGCTATTGTATTTCTAAAAAGAAAGATGTTTTCAAAGCTTCGTTTTGTCTACTCACATGTTCTATATATATATATATATATATATATATATATATATATATATATATATATATATATATATATATAGGCTTTTTATCTAAAATAGTCCCTGAGATATGCATAATTCTCCATTTTGGTCCCTAAGATTCAAAATCAATAAAAGTGGTCCCTGAGATTGTCCACCATCCATCATTTTGGTCCTTCCGGTGGAGCTTTTGGCCGGAAGTTTGAGCAATTTTCAAAGCTTCGTAACTCAATCGTTTTTTAACCAAATTCGACCCATAATATATCAAAATGAAGATAGGAAAGTATACAATAAGATTATACCTATTTGCGAGCCCAATGGTTGCCGAAGATGGTAGAAAAATAGCCTCAAAGTTGACTGGTCCGAGCGAAAACTTGAAAACTCGCCGGAAACTCGGTGAAAACTAGGTAAAATTTAAACGTTCGTAACTTCTTCAATACTCAACGAAATCAAGTGATTCAAGAACAAAAATCATACTTCTCGACGAGACGAAGAGAATGGTACCTTTTTCAATGGCTAACTCGCCGTGGTTTGGCCGGAAAAAGGCTCGAAAGTTGCTGACTCATTTTTCAACAGCAACTTTCGAGCCTTTTTCCGGCCAAACCATGGCGAGTTAGCCGTTGAAAAAGGTACCATTCTCTTCGTCTCGTCGAGAAGTATGATTTTCGTTTTTGAATCACTTGATTTCGTTGAGTATTGAAGAAGTTACGAACGTTTAAAGTTTACTCAGTTTCCGGCGAGTTTTCAAGTTTTCGCTCGGACCAGTCAACTTTAAGGCTATTTTCCGGTCATCTCCGGCAACCATTGGGCTCCCAAATAGGTATAATCTTATTGTACACTTTCCTATCTTCATTTTGATATATTATGGGTCAAATTTGGTTAAGAAACGATTGAGTTACGAAGCTTTGAAAATTGCTCAAACTTCCGGCCAAAAGCTCCATCGGAAGGACCAAAATGATGGATGGTGGACAATCTCGGGGACCACTTTTATTGATTTTGAATCTTAGGGACCAAAATACAGAATTATGCATATCTCACGGACTATTTCGGATGAAAAGCCATATATATATATATATATATATATATTGTTACTTTCTGGCGAACTATACGGATTTCGGTGAGGGGCTATTGTATTTCTAAAAAGAAAGATGTTTTCAAAGCTTCGTTTTGTCTACTCGCATGATCTATTTTGTGCCCCTCCAAGTTTTAGTTACTGAACGTTCGTCTCGACGAGGTTTCTTGGCAAACCTCAGGACTGGTGGCTACTCCTGAGGGTATGATTCTTACCTGTTCTACTGCACCTTACTTATGCTCTAACGTCACGTGTGAGATGGGTTCGCTCCCGCTCACCAGCGCATTCTGGTATTTAGGCATTTTTAGTTTTAAATTTATTCACATTTCCACATCACTACACTTTATGGCTTCGTCACCTTCCAGGTGTCTGCCAGCACAGCTCTATTTCGGAGTCCTAGTGGACATTCCGGGTCGAGCTGTGTCATCCAGCCACATTTATTGGCAAAATAAATATAAGAAATTCTAGCCATATGATCGGATCATATTTATATATATTTTTATATCAAATTCACTCGTCTTTTCTTAGTTAGTTCGTTATATTTTGAACTATTTACTTTGTTTTGTGTTTTATAGGATTTATCTAGCTAAGAAAATAAAAATGGCACAAGTAAGATTTTAAGTGACAAATTCGTAAAAACTATCTTGCTCACTTATTTGATTTTTGTATCTTAATAAAAACTTGCAGAAAATAAAGATGGGAGGGCTGCCTTTTGGTGAGTTGGAATGCAACAAGCAAAAGAAATATAAAAGAAAAATAAAGGAAGGAAAGAGAAGGGGTACTATCATGATGCTGCATGAAGGCAGCATGTGACGGATTGGAAAATATAAGAAAAGGCAAGAAAAAAAAGCCAATGGAAGCCAGCTGCGAGGAGGTGAGGAGATAAGCAGTGGCAGATGCACTAAGGGGCAATGGGGGTCAGATGACCCTCCGAACTTCAGTGAACGTCCATGGACATCTTAGGTGCTGACCCTCCGAACTTCGGTGAATGTCCATGGATGACTTGGGTGCTGCCCCTTTAAAGGTTGGAGTTGCCCTTCATATATGTCATTCAACTACTTGATAAAATGCATTAGAGAGGTGTTGCCCCTTTATAGTCTAGTCCTAATATTATTTACCTCTGGCTTGTTTGTTGGTTGTGATTACAATTGTTGGCAGAAAAAAGAAGAAGAACAAAGTATAAAACTATCCAAAAATGCAAAGTAAATGAAATGGTGATCTCAGAGAATAACAAAGCATCATCATTCTTGGACAAACATATTAATGGGATGCAATGATATCAAACATTGTTAGTGTATTCAAGATAAGTGTGTTTCTTTGTTAAGCGTTTATATGGGAGCAGCCTTGGAACATGTTAGTTACCCACGCAAATGAGGCATTAACAGGTGTGCAATATGCATTTCCAAATGACTTCAGGCCTACCAAGACTCAATGAAATGACAATATGCATGCTATTTTTGTTAAAAAAAAATTGCGCCCTGCGCGCGCTATTCTTACTGACCCCCCTAATATTATTTTCTGGATCCGCCACTGGAGATAAGGGCTGCCTTTTGGCAGCTTAAGAAGAAAAGGAAGTTAGCGAGAGGGTGGCGCACGGATTGGGGGGAGAGGGCAGCGCAGGACGAGAGAATAAAAAAGAAAAAAATAATAATAATAAAGAGTGAGGCGTGAGCCTCGGGAGGATTTTTCTGGAGCTGCCAGGAAGTGTGACAGCTGCCATTTGGCAGCTGAAGAAATCAAGAAGCTGCCTCAAGGAGTTAGCAGAAGGGAGCTGCGTGGAAGCAAAAAGAGCACAGCAGACAAGCTGCCATTTGCCAGCGCGACAGCAAGCAGCGCCTGGCGCAGAGGGAAAATAAGGGGGCAGTGCACAAGCTCGCGGTTAATTCACCTCATTTTGGTTTAATCCTCCAAACTCATATTTTACTATGTTTTAATTTATAAATAATGTGTAATTAATTTGTTTGGCTAGAGGTTAATTCAAAGCCATGGATATATTTGTAATTTGAATTGATTACCTTCAGTTGTGATTTCTTAGTTGTGATTTAATTTGCTTAACTGCTTGATTGATAACTTATTTGTGTATGTTAATTAAGGATGCATACTTAATTTACATGCATGAATTTGATGCTAGAATATAAGTGAATTTCATCTAATCGTTATGAACTTATATTCATGAGTAGTGAAGGTTGCTATCCACAATCGTGTTAAGTGAATTCTTGGCAGGAGTATCATGCTTTTCATAGTTACGAATGCCTCGTCAGTACTTATAGTTTTCACAAAGCTTAATGATCTTTGATTGTATCTCTATTGTGCTTTTCACGTAGGGAACTTTTGGGGAATAATTTGAGTTGTTGTATGCTGTTCATCCAATTCAATAACTTAAGGAAAACTTGAAGATTAAAAAGTGCTGTTCACGGTTAATCTGGAGTATTGAGATTTACAACTTACTGAAAGAACAACTGAAAATCAATTTAGGTTGCTTATGTGTCATGTGTGGAGAAAAACCCTCTAGCCAGTCCGTCGCCCATCCGTTCACCTTTATTTTATGTTTTTGTCAATTTTATAATTTATTTAAGTTAATTTATATTTCGTTAAAACCAAACCCCCCCCCATTATTAAATTATATTATTCAGTTAGTTTTTATTATTTTTAATCTTTTAATTCGATTTCCGTCCATTTTAGTTCCTAGTGTTTATTTAATTTGTTTTCTTTGTTTTGAGTCATTTTAGTGTGTTTTGAATTATTAGAGTTTTTAGCCTAGTTTTGTGTCCTTGAGTCTTGTTTAATATTTTTAAATTAATTTAGAGTAGATTAGCAATCCCTCCTAATCCCCGGCCTAGAACGATACCCTACTTACATCTTTACTACAACTGTCAAAAAGAGGGTTAAATTTGTGCGGTTTAAAACCCCGTCATCATACTCATTGGTAAAATAAATATCTACCTCGAGCCACAATTCTCATGACTTAAAATAACTACTAGCATCATAATCACAACATACACATCACTATCAAAACAATTATCATAAATTTCATCCATAACCATCATCGACTAAAGAGATATCAGAAATGCAAATCATAATCATCAGTGGCTAAGTAAATATCAAAATTGCAGGCCAAACGTTATTATTGGCAAAACAAATATAAAAAATTCCAACCAAAATAATTGGAGTTTCTAATCACTCACTGGTAATTGATAGAAACTTAAAACCAAATCCTCAATACCATTCACATTGAACGAAATCAAATCTCGTTCTATGAGGCCATGCCATACTTTAATCGACACCCCTCTTATTGCAGTACAATCTTCACTTTCCCTCATTAGGGTTGGTTTGGAATTGTGGTGCTTTTAAAAAAAAACAACTTATTAAAAAATCTGGAACATCAAAAGTGTGGTAAAACAAAAAAAAAAACAAAAAACAAAAAAACTGTTGCCAATGATATTAGAAAAAGCACAGAAAAACAGAAGCAGGGCTACATGCTAGTAATCAATGGCCATTTAATGAAATATTCAAATGACAAGTATACCCCCGCATAGTTTACAAAATTACAATCTTTGCCTCTACATTATTTTCTTTCACAATTATTATATCACATTAAATATCATATCTTTTTTTAGTCATTTAACATATTCATAGCAATTTATATAAAAATTTACCAAACACTCAGACACTGCTTTTTTGTTAAAAGAACTTTTGCAAAAAAAAAGTTTACCAAACACTTACAATTTTATTTTACAACTGTTTATTCTCACAACACAACTGAAACAGTTTTTTTTTTTTTTTTTTAAAGCACAACAATACCAAACTAGCCCTTATTCTATCAACTTTTCTTTGGCTTTAACTTAAACTTTAAAAATTTCTTGAAAACTCTTTACCTCATTCGGATTTCTGGATTTGTGCAATGTTTTTAGTTCTCTAAATTGAATTTAGGGTCTTTCAATTTTATGTAAATTGCTCCAATCTCTCCTGTTCTAAGTTCAAATTACCTATGTATGTGAGAGGCCCTCCTACACATGAAATTTTGGCTCCACCACTGGTTTCATTCTTGTGGTGCTTGGTAGCTGGGTGCACGTTGTACTTAGAGAAAAAAAATTAAAAGAGCTCTCAGAGAAGAGGGCTAACATAAATGATCCAAGGAGAAAGATTGCACAATGGATAAGATATAGGTTTTTAATTATTTTAGTGAGAAAAGGGTTATTTTCATGTCAAATTTTGGTTAGAATTATATAAAGTTATAATGGTTGGAAGAGATCGTTTATTTTCCAGTCCACTCTTTTATATTGGAAGAGATCATCCCCTGAAATTAATATAAGGGATAGTTTAGTTGCGGTCCCTGGTCTCTAACTGTTATAAACTCAAACCTTATGTATTTTAAGTTTTTTTTATTGAAGTCCCTCTCATGTCACATAAATGACATAATAATACAAGAGATACAATAATACCAATAAAGACTAAATCGTTTTCTTGCTTTCATTTACAATACCAATTCAATTATTCAAAATTGCTTATGGGTTTTGATAAAAAAAAAAAAATTGCTTATGGGTGCATTCTAGATAATAAAAAAAGGAATTTTATTTTATTTTTATTAAATATGAGTACATTTTAATAAAAAAAAAATTCACTACATTTTACATATAAAAAATTAGTATACATTTTATAGATAAAGGGGGCACGTTTTATATACCAAAAATGGGTACATTTTATATATAAAAAAACAATATTACATTTTAGATTAAAAAAAATAAATAGATTTCACATTAAAAAAAGGGTACATTTTTTCATAAAAAAAATGGTGCTTACAAATAAAAAGGATACATTTTGCATATAATAAAGTTGTACACATGTAAATAAAAATGGGCACATTATAAATAAATTATGGGTACAATTAAAAAGTTTAAAAAAAATTATGAGTACAAATAAAAGTTTAAAAAATAATGGACAAAAAGAAATTAATATGTGGGTACAAATTAAAATTTAAAAAACAAGGCGGTACAATTTAAAAAAAAGGGTTGTCAATTAAAAATGGGTACAAACTAGAAATAGAAATATATGATAAAATTTTAGCCATCAATATAAATATACCAAATGTGACATTTCAAACATTAAATGAATATATTTAAAAATAAATTTTAATTATCTTGACATGTAAATAGTTTATTTTTGAAATAATTAAAGCCGTTTATTAAAATCCAAAAACCTTACAAAAAAATTTTAAAAAAAAGGTTTTAATAGTAGAAAAAAATAAGAATGTGGGAACCCAATTTCTCCTTGATATAAACCACATTCACAAGACACAGAAAGTAAAGCAAAGAAACCAGAATATCACGCGCCGCCACCATGCTCATTCAATCTCAGTGCTCCGTACTCTATCCCATGCCTCACAAACCCTCGCCGCCGGTGCCATCTCATTTCCCGCCCTGCCCCTTTTAATAGTAATACGAATTTCCGTAGTTTCGACTCAGTTCTTTCATTCTTTTTCTTAGAATTTTTTTTTTTTTGGAGTTTTAATTATCTGTGTTCAGTTTCCCGATTGAACGGTGTTGTGAGAACGTGGCGGGGGAGTCGAAGGAGCTTCATTGGCCTAGAGATCCCATTTCCCACGGTTCCATATCATGTAGAAGGTTGCTTTTCACTTGTTTTACGAAAGTTATTGTGTCGGGTTGTTATTATACGTGCCAACTGTCATATAATTTAATTAGAAAATTTGATCTCTTTAACATTATTCCTTGTTTTTTAGCTTCTTGCGCGTAATGCAACCACGTGGTGTTACTTGACACGACAAATGTCTCATAATGTGGCGCAGTTACCTTAAGTCAACATAATGTTCTTGTAGTTACCATAGGAAGATCGTGGAACACGTATGCCTGCTCAAAGCAAAGGAGGATTTACCTGATGAGGAACAGAAGGATATGCTCTTCTGTATAGCATATAGAAGGTATGTTATACATACTGCCGAGTGCATGCATTGGCCTTCCAGGATTTATGGAGTACTTGGAGCTAACAGAAGACTTGGCGGAAAACCGAGCGTAATGGCGGTCTAAGATTCATACAGCCAATCTCACTGAGTTGAAATAAGGTTTTGTTGAAATAAGGTTTTCAGTTCATCCGGTTGGCAATGTGATTATGTAGAGAGGATCCCTTGAGGTTTGCTTCCCTTATTTATCCAAACCGACTGAGTACTATACGAAGAGAGCTATATTTCATAATATTCACATGTTCCGGGCAGGGTTTTGAACATGCATTCTTGCTCAATCTGTTTAATTCAAGAACAAGTATATGCAAGCTGATTTCTCCATCTTTGTTGTTTCAACCAGTTACTCAATCCGTCTTCTCGAGAATCCTCGTACGGAAGCAAATTAATCTAATCAGTCCAGTTCTTAGAGATCACAAGCGAAAAGTGAGTATCGTACGTATTTTGTATTGATTTATCAGTCAAACTTCTTCAGCGCTCGTTGCGGCTTGTTCCGCTTGGAACATTAATCTTAGTAGAGTTCAGTTATGTACAAAGCTTCGCCGCTGAACGTTTAGCAGCGAATCCTGCACAAACACAGACGTGGCTCCTTAAAATAAATCAAATTAATCATGTCTCTCTCCCTGTTTCTCTCAATCATAGGATTGAATTGCCTCTTTCTCTTGTATCGAATCCACGTATGGGTTTGTGCAGAATTTGCTGCTAAACGTTCAACAGACAAGTTTTGTTCTTTAATTATATTTAATAAAAAATTTATAACTTCCCATTTGTTTCTCCTGACGTGAAAGGTCCATTATAGGATCCTTCCAAATGCATTTTTGACTTGGTACAGAAAAACTAAAGACACAAAATCAGGGTTCTAAAAAATGCTATGCGCTAGTCGGGCGGCTGACTAGGGTCTAGCTCCTAGATGAGGGAGACGGACTAGATACATTTAAGTATATTTATAATATATTGAATAAATAAGTGTCTATTTATATTTAATAAACACATAAAACTCGTTTAGATGTGCTTTTAAAATGACTGAAAACATATTTGGTGAAAATATTTTTAGAAACAATCATTAATAAAAATACTAGTAAATCCTAGAAAAGCACTTAAAGTGCTTCCTGGAAGAAGCACATAATTGGTGCTTCTACTAGAAAGCATTTAAAGTTCTTTTAGAACTCAAAAATATTTTTTCTAAGAGCACTTTCAGTCATTTAAAAAGTACAACTAAACGAGCCCATAATTTTGTTGAGCTACTTAAAAGTGATAAACAAATGATAAAGTATTAGACCATATTGAAAAATGAGGAAACAAACATATAATGAGTGTTCATTTAAGTGTTCAACAAGCACATTTTATTAAAAACATAAAATGCAAAATGAAAGTAGTCAATTTTTTGTCTAAATGAGATTTGTAACATAGGCAGGTTTAAGCGGGCAAAGGTGGGTGCCTAGCTAGACGGGCTAAGCGGACGCCTAAACGGGTCTAAATGCACGTTCTTAATTTTAAAATGCTTAGAGATTAATCGAAACAATAGTCAGCCGTCTATTTCCTAGACAATTTTTTTTAGATCAGTGCACTGTGCACATAATAAATGCAAACAAATTATTGATATTATGCATTTCAGATAATTTTATACTCCATAAAAATCCAAATAGTGGTCCACCAAATTTATCAATCCAAAATTCAATTACGTGTTTCCATGTTGACTTCTTATGTAAACAACTTCTTGTTGGTGATGCAACTCAAGTCTTCTCCTTTGGAAAAACCTTTCCCGAAGACCTTTCTTTCAGGAGAGGGTTGAAAGGGCAATCCACCGGTTGCCTTGTATGTTTAGTTTTCTTTTTTCATTACAGAATTTCATATGCCGAAGAAAATAATAATTTTATAGGTAAATTATAAAAAACTATCTCAACTATTGGGTCGCTAACAGTTTCAAACCTCATCTTTAAAAAGTTTCAATGTCATACCTTTGCTTACGAATTTGTTGCAATGTCATACCTTCTGTCAGTTTACTGTCAGTTCCTCAGTTAAATGCTGACGTGACACACTTTTTATTAAAAAATTAATAAAAAATTATTAAAAACTTTAAAAAATATTTAAAATATTAATTAAATATTAACTAAATATTAAAAAATTTAAAAAAGGGGTAGCGCCTGCAACCCAGAAGAAGGAGGAGGAGGAGGAGGAGGAGGAGGAGGAGGAGGAGGAGGAGGAAGAAGAAGAAGAAGAAAAAAGAAGAAGAAGAAGGAAAAAAACAAAGACGGGGACCCGAAACCCTTGCAACCCAGAAGAAGAAGAAGAAGAAGAAGAAAAAAAAAAAGAAAAAAAAGGGGACCTGAACCCCTTACCACCCAGAAGAAGGAGGAGGAGGAAGAAGAAGAAGGAAAAAAGGGGGGGGGGACTGAACCCCCTGCAACCCAGAAGAAGAAGAAAAAAAAAGAAAAAAAAAAGAGGGGGACCCGAACCCCTACAACCCAGAAGAAGGAGGAGCAGGAGGAGGAGGAAGAAGAAGAAGAAGAAGGAAAAAATAAAAAAGGGGGACCGAACCCCTGCAACCCAGAAGAAGAAGAATTTTTTTTTTAAAAAAAATAATATTTTAAATATTTTTAAAGTTTTTAATAATATTTTCTTCTTCTTCTTCTTCTGGGTTGCAGGGGGTTCGGGTCCTCGTCTTTTTTTTTTCTTTTTCTTCTCCTCCTCTTCCTTCTCCTCCTCCTCCTCCTTCTTCTTCTTCTGGGTTGCAGGCGCTACCCCTTTTTTTAATTTTTTAATTTTTTAATTTTTAAATATTTAGTTAATATTTAATTAATATTTTAAATATTTTTAAAGTTTTTAATATTATTTTATTAAATTTTTAATAAAAAGTGTGTCACGTCAGCATTTAACTGATGAATTGACAGTCAACTAACAGGAGGTATGACATTGCAACAAATTCGTAAGAAAATGTATGACATTGAAACTTTTTAAAGATGAGGTATGAAACTGTTAGTGAACCAATAGTTGAGGCAGGTTTTTGTAATTTACCCTAATTGTATTCATGGAACAAGTGCAAAATCTCCAGAAATCAAGTGCAGATAATTTGTGGATGTGATTACTTTTTTACCATTCAATCCACAACTGTTTATGGAGTTTCACTTTCTTCATAACAACATTCACTCTAATATTTTTTACTGGAAAAAAAGAAAATGATTTACACTAGAAACTGCAAAAATAATATTGTACGACTGATAATACACAAATATAGTTGCAAAAAGGCTGATCAGTTGTGAAGTGGGTTTGGTCCCTGTGGAACTTCTCGTAGGGAAACACCCTTATTTCGATCGGTCACACGAGATCCCTCCTCTGGAGATTCTGTGGAGACATGCCATGAATTTCTGGAATAGAATCCAGTTTTTTTTGTTTGCTTGGCTCCTTCAACTTTCATTCTGTTGATGTGATGATAACTCGATATCTGACTGATCATAAGCATGATCATGAAGGCCACCACACATACAAATCTGAGATGCTGAATTCTCATGATTCTATAAGATGAAGATTTAGGAGAACTTAGTTTGTTTCTCATTTTTCAAATGCAAGAAGCTGGTGTGAGGGCTTTTAATATGGGATGAGGCAAACTTGTGGTTAAGATAGAGCCAAAACTCACAATTAATTCTACTGAAATGACATAAATGCCCAATCTTTCGTCCTGAATTGAACTAGCCTAACTGCTCAAATTGTGGAAATGGTCATCTTCTTGTTGTTATCCATTCTATTGGTTGGGTATAGTGATTTTCACACTCGAACTTTGTACTTGATTTGTGCAATTGAATGCTATAAAAAAGAAACAAGTGTGGAAGGAGAAAAGTAAAATGCAAAAACCACTGCCATTGTTGTTTTATGTAGAGGTGGATTTTTTGCCAAATTACCGTGCCAATCATGCCATATCGATTTTATGTCAAATTTTTTTGTGCCAATCGGTAATGGTACAATATTGTACCGTACCAAAATTTTATGGTATGGTACTGATAATGAATACCATTACCATAGTACTACTGTACAATATTGAAAATATAATATAATATATAATTATAAATTATATAATATATAATTATATTAACCCATTATTATAATATTTCATTGCTTGCTTGATTTGTATAATGAGTATGGGAGATTAAAAAATGTTTGCTTGATTTGTATAATGAGTATAGGAGGGGTTCTTCTACTACATTTGGGGCTCCATTAGAAGATGTGGAACTAAACGACAAGTTCATAATTCAAGCTTGTGGGGGGTGATGAGAACAAAATTAAAATGATGAATGAGCTTATACAAGAAAGGAGGAAGCAATGCATTTTGGAGATATCCAATAAAGTTGATAAGTACTTTGCCGCTCCTTATATTAGCATTATTGTTGGTGACTTTGATCTTTTGAATTGGTGGAAATCAAACACAAAAGAGTTTCCAATTCTTTCACAATTAGCCAATGATATCTTTGTAAACCCCACTTCTACCTTTACTAGTGAAAATGCATTTAGCCTAAGGAGGACGGCTGTGGACCCTTTTAGGGCATCATTGACTCCTAAAATGGTAGAGGCACTAGTGTGTATTAGTGATTGGCTTAGGGCGGATGAAGTAAACTTCTACAAGGAACCAACAAAATATATGCTTCAATTTTACAAGAAATGGAAGAAGTGGAAACAAGTAAGATATGCTTAATTTTTTTAGTAAATTTGTTATCAAATGGTTTTCAACTGTAATTCTTCTTGCTACTAGTATGTTTTCTTTGTTTGTAATGTAGACTTGACATAAGCTCAATCTTCTACAAGTTCAATGCGTCCTCCAAAAGTTTCGACATTTCAAACTTGAAGAATTGATCAATGGGTTTTACTTTTTGAAGTTTAGTTCCAATTTTCATTTGGTTTGAAACTTTAACTTCTATTTGGATTGTTAACTTCTATTTATTTTGGTTCGTAACTTATATTTGGGTTGTAAGCTTAATTTTCATCATGAATCTTGATGCATCTTTTGAATTATTGTGTGTGTGAATTGTGAATGATGAATAATAAATGAATTTAGGTTATAATGTATGGGATAAAGGTACAAAAAAAAAAGTTTTGCCCTTGAATTGGGTTAAAAAAAACAAAAGCAGACTTTGTCCCAAAACAAAGTGGCAACTAAACTATTTGACAATACCGAACTTCGGTATACCAAATATTTGATACGGTAATAGTAATAAATTTTATCAAACCGAAAATTTAGTATGGTAATTAATACGAGGATTTTGGAACTTGATTTCTTATACATTTGAGGCTTTGAATATTTTGGAACTTGAAGGCTAATCTGGTCCTTTTGTGCCCAAAAAGTTTTAATTTGGAAAACGGTTTTGTGAGGGGTGTAAAGTTGACTTTTACATTAATTGTGTTCTCTTCTCTCTAATGTCCATTCAGTTTGATAATTTATTTTGTACTGTAATTATTGGTGAAGATTTCACACTTGTTGCAAGATCCCATTGCCAAAGGCACTTCACGTTCTGTCTGACTTGGAATTTTTTTTTTCCAAACTGCTTTGTATTTAAGTAGGTGCTCCATGTATCACAAAATAAGTGGAGGAACATGAAGCAATGTATCGTTGAGAACTTTAATGAAAAACTCTTGGCACTGTTCTCTTTAACAAAAAATTATATTTTTATACTAAAAAGTCAAACCTGATACTATTCACTTTACCCTTTATTTTGTTTTTATCGTTAAAACTCAAAGTATTCAAGTCATTTTTATTAGTTTTTCTTATATCATTTCCTCTATTTGTATTATGACATACAGAATAGAGTAAATAACAAAAAATTACCTCAACTATTAGTGTCACAACACTATCATACCTCATCTTTTAAAATTGACAATGTCATACCTTATCTTACGAATTTGTGCCAATGTTATATCTTCCATTAGCTTGACGTGAATTTCTCAGTTAAATGCTAACGGAGCTTAATCCCGGACCCATTTTCTATTAAAAATTTATTAAAAACTAAAATAATTATTAAATATTAAAATAATAAAAAAAAGTTATAAAAAAAAAACAGCAACAACACTCAGTTCCCCTTCTCTCTCTTCTCCCCATCTTCATCTTCTTCACCATTCATGCGACCCAGAAAAAAGAAGAGAAAAAAAAAAACCAATTTGTCTCCCCCCTCCCACCCCCTCTTCTCCCCGCACCCACTCTTCGCACCCAACCTGGGGGACGAACAAACTAGTTTTTTTTCTTTCTTCTTCTTCCTCTTCCTCCGCCTCCTCTTTTTTGGGTTTGGTTTGGGTTTTTTTTTTCTTTCTTCTTCTTCCTACTTCTTCTTTCTAGGTTGCAGGAAGATGGGAGGGGGAGGGGGAGGGACGAATAGAGGTTTTTTTTTTTTTTAATTTTTTTTCTTCTTCTTCTCTTTCCTTCCTTCCTTTCTTCTTCTTCTTCTTCTTCTTCTTCTTCTTCTTCTTCTTCTTCTTCTTCTTCTTCTTCTTCTTTCTGGGTTGTAGTAGGGGTGGGTTCGGTTCCGTTCGGTTCGGTTTTTTGCCAAAATCGGAAACCAAACCGAAATTACTGTTCGGGTCGGTTCGGTTCGGTTTTCTGTCGGTTTGTGTTCGGTTCGGTTTGTATTCGGTTCGATTTTTCTCGGTTCGGTTTCGGCTCAGTTCGGTTTTAGAATACCTATAAATATTATACTTGTACAATTATAACAGCACAAAGCCTCCTGTCAAGTTGGCTTGCGGCCGCTATTCCCAACCTAGAGGGAAGGGGTTCGAAACCACGCGGGGAGGGTTTTGTTGATTTGTTTTGTTGATTTCTCATAAAAATTGGAAAATTTTCCAAAATCTGGGAGGCACGAGAGGGTTCAAACCCATGCCTTCTCACTTTGAAAGTTTAACTGAAACCAACTTGGCAACAACATCTATTTTGTTATGATTGTATGACTAAACTATTTATAAACATTGAAAAAAATAATTAAATATATATATCGGTTCGGTTCAGTTCGGTTCGGTTTACGAACCTCAAAAACCGAAACCGAACTGGGCAGATTCGGTTCGGTTCGGTTTGAGAGTTTCGGTTCGGTTTTTTTCGGTCTCGGTCCGGTTCGATTTTCGGTTTTTTTCGGTTTTCGGTTTTTTGAACCCACCCCTAGGTTGTAGGGATGAATAGAGGTATTTTATTTTATTTTTCTTCTTCTTCCTCCTTCTTCTTCTATTTGGGTTGTAGGGACGAACAAAGGTTTTTTTTTTTCTTCTTCTTCTTCTTCCTCCTCCTTCTTTCTGGGTTGCAAGAAGATGGGGAAGGGAGGGACGAATAGAGGTTTTTTTTTTTGTTCTTCTTCTTCTTCTTCTTCTTCTTCTTCTTTCTGGGTTGCATGAAGATGGGGAAGGGGAGGGACGAATAGAGGTTTTTTTCTTTATTTTTTTAATATTTACAAATATTAAATAATTTTTTTTAGTTTTTAATAATATTTTATTAAATTTTTAATAGAAAGTGGGCCTCGAATCAAGCCGCGTCAACATTTAACGGAAAAATCCACAGCCAAGTAACGGAAGGTATAACATTGGCACAAATTCGTAAGATGAGGTAAGACATTGTCAATTTTAAAAGATGAGCTATGAAAGTGTCGTGACATCAATAATTGAGGTAATTTTTTTGTAATTTACTCTACAGAATATCACTTGAATATACACTAATTGGAAAAATCTTTGCCAACTTGGTAATATAATTTTAATTAATCAATTGGATACTAAAGGATAAGCCATCAAATGACTATACAACCTTCATTGTCACCATTATTGTCGCCAACAATACTCCACTATCATGACCATTTTTGTCATTAAACACAACTATAGAGTGTACCAAATACTTTTACATTGTCACATCCCGGCCCGAAATATCGAGGCGTGCTGGCCGTCATGTGAGGGTGACGTAGCCAAAAGCGCAGTGCAGAGACATGAATGAAGTGCAGAAGTGAAACCAAGCAAGATAGTTTACAATACGATATAAGAGTAAGTGAAAGGTAAAGCGGAAGTATGACAACATAACATCAAAGTGCAAATCCTAGGTGCAGTCCAGATTAAACAAACTTTAAATAGATAACTGGAGAAATCCCTACATGGATGGTGTTCTGTCAGAATAGCCTAGATGCCTTATTCGCCGCTGACGTCACCGCTACCTAAAACTTGGAGGGGAGCAAAACAAAAAAAACGTGAGTGGGCAAAAACAAATCCTTTCCAAAAATCGTTTCATAAATCAATATATTAACCCCTCACCATAAATCAAGTATAGTTTCCCAGAAAATATCATATGTACTCATATACGAAAAAAATCATGCTGGAAGCAATAAACTCAAATATCGAAATCCAGAAGTACGCCATGTCAAAGTACCCAAATCAAATGGAAGTAAACATCAAGCAGGTGAGATTAATCACAATATACCATCACTAATACCACGTCAGCCGGAGTCACCTAATGTGACCTGTACGGCTAAATCTATGGCTCCAAATCGAATCCTGCACACGAGTTGGAACCACCTATAGTGGTCTGTACGATAGGCTAGGTGTATAATATTACGCTCTGTGCTACGATCAGGTGAAGGCTGTGCGACGAATCGCGGGTCACCTAGGAGTCGGAACCACCTATAGTGGTCTGTACAACAGGCTGGCACCTGCCTTGGATCCAAGGTGAGCATACGGTACGGGAGGTGAACGATCACGTGAAGGCTAGGCCCCACTCTAGCGGAGCACAAACACCCGAGGTGCAGGAATATGAGCTATATCACAATCTCATCATCATCACTATCACTAACAAGTATACTCACCTGACTTACCTGAACGTCTACGGCGCCGAAACACAACCATCACAATCATAATCATAATATAAAGGATATTCGACATGGCATATCAATCATAAAATCATTCTATTCTAAAATCATTTTAAAACGAAGTTTCTAGGAAAACGTCAATTATATATATATATATATATATATATATATATATATATATATATATATATATATATATATATATACTGAAAACAAAAGCCCACTCACTGATAAGTAGAAGGGTCGTATCCCCCGAGCCTGGCGTGGCTGCGCTCATCCTCTGGATACATCTCACCACTTTGAGGATCAAAACTCGCCGGAATCTCGCCGGAATCTGCCGGAGAAAATCTGTGAAAATCGGCCAAATTCAAAACTCGTGATCCCGGCGTCCAAAGCGTGTCAATGACACTCCCCGAGCTTCGTGAGGAAGTTCTAAGACCTCCTATGATCTTAGAATTCATAGGTCTCAAGGAGTCCGAAGATGTTATTTAGGACCTCGAACTGGTGAAGGGAAGATAGAAAAGAGTTCGAGAAACAGAACGTGCATGTGATGTGTGCGTGTGCCTATTTTAAGCCAACCAAAAATCATATAACCCAAGTTCCCTATTGGGTCCAAATAGATGGGAACCCAAATGGCTCAAACTTGGCCCAATCACACACCCATTCGTTTAAACGAGGGTAAAAACGTCATTCTATGTCGATAATATTTAAAAATCCGGAACGGGTTGTCACATACATTGTTTTTCATACTCCTATCATTTTTAAACACACACTCAACTACTTTATTTTATGATTTATTATTCTTAAAATACAACAAAATCAGTCTTTAAAAAAACATAAAAATCCTAAACTTAACTGGTTAGCTCTTCAATATATATGAACCCTTCTTTACAAGTATCAAGTTTTACCATAGCAAATAAGTATATATATGTATGTGTGTGTGTGTGTGTATATATATATATAATATTATAAACTGATGAACAAAACCCTCTTAACAATAAAAGAAAACCAAAAAAGAAGAAACAAGAACATTGAATACTTATTGTAGCTTAGGATGCCATGCCTTTAAATATTACATCAGAGATTCCCCATCCCAAGTCACAACCCCCAATTGGGAGCGGGGATTACAAATAGTTGAAATTAAAACATTTTCTTCAACTAGAGTAATTAGAAAAAAAACAATACATATCAAAAGAATCATAATAGTAAAACCTAATAGTAAATCCAAAGATAAAAAGTTCACTAATATTTGATGTCCACAAAATAGAGGAAATATAACATAGTCACCAGTGTATGGTTCTAAAATTTTTATGACAAGAATCATTGTCATCATGTAAAAAAAAAAAAAAAAAAAAAATTAATGTACACTCCGAGGAAATTATTTCCCAAAACTGTCCCCATCCTCTTTTTTTTTTTTATCCTTCACTAGCATATAGACAATTCTAGTTTAATCTTATATGTACCCATTCATGTAAACAATTCTAGTTTAAGTATGATTGTGTAAATCCTAGATAAGATTTGATTAGGGTTTATCTTTTCCTATTGTATCTCTTATTTCTTGGAGAGTAAGGAATACCTTTACCTTATTATTATTATAAATAGAGGTGCAAAGTAGGAGGAAATACACAACACAATTCCCCTACAATTCTCTCTTTCTTCCTCCTCTACTGCCGGCCTCCCTCTCTCCTTTTTGTCAGATAAAATAGTCCACAACATGTTATCAGCACGCTCCTACCGCTGCGCTTAGGAATCTGACGTTGGAGAAATTTTCTGCATCAAACCAGTTCATCCATATCATCACGCAATCAGGTTCTTTCAAAACAACGGCTTTTAACTCGATATTTTGCAGCCCTGATAGCATGAACATTCACCATGATGCATGACCCAACTTTATGTTTAACGTATTTTAGATTCTACATAAATTGTGTATGCCTCAGAACCATAATTGTTTAAATTATGTGAATTTGATATTGGATATGAATTGACTCTTACATATGTACATGCATTGAAAATTTTATTTTGCATATGCATCAAATTACATATGTGATTCATTAAAATATATATTGAATTGAAATATATATGCATCAAATTGAATTGATTTTTTACATATGCATAAAATTAAATAAATAAAAAAAAGAGAAAAAAACACATCGGGAGGCCTAAGGTTTTTCTTAAACCCTATGGGATTTGAAAAAAAGGCGAATGGATTTGGTGCGGCACCGCACCATCCCTGTGCAACTAGGCCACCAGGCTTCGGCCTGGAACTCCCTGCTGGGCCTGCAGCTCCTAGCCCAAAAAACTGCCAGCCCAAATTTGCTGGGCATTGTCCTGTGGCCTGCTAACAGCACCAAGCTTTGGCTTGGGTTCTTTGCAACCAAGGCCCGCAGTTTTCATCCACCAGCCCAGATGGCTGGGTTCATTTCCCTTTCGCGTACATCAGCCAGCCTTTGCTGGGCCCCCATGTGACAACTCACAAGCCAGCATGCGCTGGACTTGTCCGTGAACTCCCCACGGCCCAAAATCGAAACCCAGCTTGCGACTGGTAGGTCACCGGGTTATTCAAATAAGTTGTGTTTTCTGTGGTTTTCCCCAGTCTTTTTGGGCCCTACAGTCTCTACTTACGCCACCCCGTGCCTTCCCTTCCCCACGGCACTAAGCCCAAATTTTTTTTGGGACCATTTTTCGACCTAATGTTATTATTTTCCGCATTATAAATAATTTTAACCCGTATGTTAATATTATTTTACTTTTACGATATTTTTTTAGGCCCAATGGGTTTTATATTTTTCACCTACATTCTAATTTGGCCCGAAGTCTAAATAAATTAAAATTCAATTATAATTATAAACCTAAAGGTTTTTTTTTTTTTTTTTTTTGCATATACTTGTTGCATATTTGTTTGCATATATATTTGTGTTTGCTTGTAGGAATATATGAACCTGAAGTTCATAATTAATTTGAAACCTGAAGTTTCTTAAAAACATGCCTTGTTTGAAAACCTGAAGTTTTCACTTAAACGTATCACCCATGAAAACCCGAAGTTTTTCATGCAAAATTAAACCAATACATGTCTATTAGAACCTGTATGTTCTACTCCTATGTGAATGGATTGATTTTTCTCCATTACACTAACCACATCTTGTCCATCTATTTTGTGATAGGAACATGTCGAATTTGAACAAACTCGACTTCACCGCTTTAGAGGTTTCTGGAAGGAACTACCTCAAGTGGGTTCAAGATGTGAAGCTCCACCTCACTGCAAAGAACTTGCGTCCTGTCATTGAAGAAGCAACATATGAGCCTGTTGGCAAAGCTGAAAAAGCCACTGCTATGATCTTCATTCAAAGACACATCCATGACACTCTGCAAACTGAGTATGTTGCTGAGGAGGATCCAAGTGCATTATGGGTCGCTTTGGCTGATCGTTTTGATCACCAAAAAGACATATTCTTGCCTGAAGCAAGACACGACTGGCAGCATTTGCGTTTCCAAGACTTTAAGTCTGTGAATGAATATAATTATGAAGTTTGTCAAATCCGATCACTTCTCAAGTTTTGCAATGAAACTTTGACTGAAGAGGATCTCTTGGAGAAGACCTATTCGACCTTCTCTGCTTCTAATATTGTCCTGCATCAAAAATATAAAGCTCAGAAGTTCACCAAGTTCTCGGATTTGATCTTTGTTCTACTTTTTGCTGAAAAGCAGAACCAGCTTTTGATGAAGAATCATCAAGCTAGACTACTGGGGCTACTGCTATGCCTGAAGCACATTATAGCACTAATCAGCACCCAAGACGCCAAAAGAGGCGTGGTAGGGGCCGCCAGAAGCTATCCAACCAAGGTCAACAAAGCCAAGGCCCACCCAAGGGAGGAAACAAAGCCCAGCAGCGCCCAAACCTCGCTCCTAAGGCCCAAAACTTCAAGAATAAGGGCAAAGGACCATTGGTCTCGTGTTTGCCACGCTCCTAAGAAGGTTGTAGATGAATATCATTCTCGTCGTAAAAAGTTTGAATCAAATTTCATGCAAGTGGACGAATCGGATACTATAAAGATGGAGGTTTCTGACTTTCAGGAGGATACTGCCCCTATGGAAGATTAGAATCTTAGACATAGACTTATTTTTTAGTTGAAATAAGACAAATGGGACTGAATTCCACCTAGTGGTCGAACCCCCCTTGTTTTTGGTTGATTTTTGAACAATTTTCCTTTATGTTTTAGATTATTAGTTGGTGATTTGTTTTTTGGATATTAAGTTTTAATCCTTGAATAAATGAAATTATTTTGAATTGATAATTGTTTTATAAACTTTTATGCATGTGACCAATTCAAATTAATTTTTTCATTCTAGGTATGACTAGTGGGAAAGTTAGTTGTCTAGCAGATAGTGCAACCACGCACACTGTTTTGCGTGAACGCATCTATTTCACTAACTTCATACCTAAGAATGCACCTCTAACAACCCTCTCAGGCCCATCCAACCTGATAGAAGGATACGGTAAGGCACGTATAATGTTGTCCAATGTTACAATCTTGACCATTGCTGAGGCAGTCTATTCTCCACGTTCCGGAAGAACGTTACTAAGTTTCAAGGATATTAGAGATAATAATTACCACGCTGAAACCCACGTGGAAAACGGAGTTAAATTTCTGTGCATAACTTCCTACGAATATGGCCAGAAGCGCATTCTAGAGAAGATGGAGCGTATCCCGAGTGGTCTGTATACTACAACCATACGCCCCATAGAATGCCACTATGTGGCCGGCCCTACTACTGGGACCGCACACGAAATTACACTTCGGCATGATCATTTGGGACATCCTGGACGAATAGCGATGCGCCGTATCCTCAAATCATCACACGGGCATCCACTAACCCGAAGTTTAGGTTCGATCCAAGGAATCGCATGTCAAACATGTTCTTTAGGAAAACTTATTACCAAGCCTTCTTATGACAAGATTCGTTCGAATCCTCCCATTTTTCTACAACGGATTCAGGGGGACATTTGTGGACCGATTTAACCTCTATGAAAAACATTTAGATATTTTATGGTTTGGTTGACGCTTCCACACGTTGGTCACACGTGTACTTATTGTCCACAAGAAACGCTGCATTCTCCAAACTGTTGGCTCAGGTTATTAAGCCTAGGGCTCACCACCCTGATTATCCAATCAAATCTATTCTATTGGATAATGCTGGAGAATTCACATCTAAAACTTTTGATGACTATTTCATGTCGGTTGGGGTTGAAGTTGAACATCCAGTACCCCATGTTCACACCCCGAAAGGCCTGGCAGAGGCTTTCATTAAGTGCTTACAAATGATTGCTCGATCGTTGGTCATACGTACCAAGCTCTCGATCATTGCTTAGGGCCATGCAATATTACACGCAGCAAAGTTGGTCCGCTTGAGGCCTGTTGCGACACAACCATTTAGTGCCCTTCAGTTGGTTACTGGATACGAACCCGACATATCGCATCTGCGCGTTTTTTGTTGTGCGGTATATGTGCCGATCTCGCCGCCCTTACGTACAAAAATAGGGCCTCAACGAAGGATGGGAATCTATGTTGGATATGATTCTCCTTCGATTATTCGTTACTTAGAACCTTTGATAGGTGATCTATTTACCGCTCGTTTTGTGGATTGTAACTTCTATGAGACAGTCTTCCCGTCGTTAGGGGGAGATAAGAAAGTCAACGTTACTGAAGAACGACGCGAATTATCGTGGACGACTCCCACTTTGTCTCACTTAGATCCCTGCACTGCTCAGTCTAAAACTGAAGTGCAGCGCATATTAGATCTTCAGAGTATAGCTCAGAACATGCCAGATGCTTTCACCGATTTAGCGCGCGTGACAAGATCACACATTCCAGCTGCGAATACGTCTGCAAAGATAGATGTACCAAATGTACGACGAACTACCCTCCTAGAAGCCCGGGACGCCAATTCTGGTGATCCACGTACATTAGTGGCTAGCCAATCATCTGCCCCTATAAAAAAGTGTGGCAGACCCTTTGGTTCAAAGGATTCACACCCCTGGAAGAGGAAAACTACGGCACAAGGCCCTGAAGAGCCTACCGTGAATCCGACTATCGCTTACTTATTCTACCCAACTCATGAGGAAATTCTAGATTACGGAAGCATCCTTGAAGAGATGAATCCTCCTCCCGAGAATCGTGAGATTTCGGTCTATTATGCTAGCTTAGATGATGTGTGGCGTAGAAATGAGATGATTCTCGACGATGCATTAGTATTTGCAGTAGCTACTGAGATCATGTTGAGCGATGACATTGAACCGCGTTCCGTTGATGAATGTCGACGTAGAGCTGATTGGTCAAACTGGAAACGTGCAATCCAAGTCGAACTCGATTCACTTGCGAAACATAAGGTGTTTGGACCTGTTGTTCTTACTCCTCCACATGTGAAGCCCATTGGCTACAATTGGGTTTTCGTTCAGAAGCGTAATGAGAAGAACAAAATTATGCGTTACAAAGCTCGTCTTGTTGCGCAAGGCTTCTCACAACGCCTCGGATTGACTATGATGAAACTTATTCACCCGTTATGGATGTGATTACTTTTCGCTACCTTATCAGTTTGGTATTTTCTGAAAAACTGGATATACAACTGATGGACATAGTAACCGCATATCTCTATGAGGATCTTGATACGAAAATTTATATGAAAGTTCTCGAAGGACTTACATTGACTGGTTCAAATTCTGGATTTGCGATTGTTGCGATTGTTGCAGTATATGTTGATGACATGAATCTCATTGGAACTCTTGAACATCTTGCGAAAACTGCTTCCCACCTGAAGTCGGAATTTGAGATGAAAGATCAAGGTAATACTCGATACTGTCTCGGTCTTGAGATAGAGCATTGTTCGGATGAAATCCTAAGACATCAATCGAACTATACCCAGAAGGTGTTGCGCTGCTTTAATCAGGATAAAGCGAAGTCTTCGAGTACTCCTATGGTCGTTCGTACGCTGGATGCAAAACGAGATCCTTTCCGTCCGAATGAGGATGATGAATAGATTTTGGAGCCTGAAGTTCCTTATCTAAGTGCAATAGGCGCTTTATTGTACTTATCTCAATGCACTAGACCCAACATCTGCTTCGCTGTTAATCTTTTGGCAAGATACAGCAATGCATTTACACGCAGACACTGGACTGGCATGAAAGACATCTTCCGCTACCTTAAGGGTACTACAGATCTGGGCTTGTTCTATCCCTACGAATCCTCGAATGATACTACACCTTATGCTCCTCGAGTTGATTCTCGCCTTGTTAGTTATGCCGACGCTGGATACTTATCTGATCCGCACAAGGCGCGTTCTCAAACGGATTATGTCTTTACCGTTGGAGGCACCGCAATATCTTGGAGGTCAACGAAACAGGCCTTAGTTGCCACTTCGTCTAACCATGCTGAAATTCTCGCCTTACATGAAGCAACTCGGGAATGCTTTTGGTTGAGATCAGTAGTGGGCCATATTCGAAGCTCTTGCGATCTTCATCCCCCCGTTAATGTCCCGACGACGATCTTTGAAGACAACACAGCATGCATCGAACAGCTCAAGAAGAGTTACATCAAAGGAGACAAAACCAAGCACATTGCGCCGAAGTTTTTCTTTTCACATCAACAACAAGAGCATCAGAATATTGAAGTCACGCAAATCTGTTCACAAGACAATCTGGTTGACCTCTTCACTAAATCACTGCCGAAGGCGTCGTTTCAAAAGCTTGTTCATGGAATTGGTATGCGTAAACTTTCTGAGTTGTAACTTTGCTATTTCTCTTTGGAATTATGTCAAACTCAGGGGGAGTATCCTGTAGATACTTGCTTGATCTTAATGTACTCTTTTTCCCTACAATTAGGAGCATTTTTCCCACTGGGTTTTTGCTACCTAACTAGGTTTTAACGAGGCACCCACCTTGGGCTGGTCGTATCCCTGATGACGTCCTGTAGACATTTCTTTGACTTTGCATTTCTCACGCATTTTTCCTTAGACTATGGATTTTGTCCTTACTCGGGTTTTTGCCATAGCCTTAGGGTTTTTACTGAGACTTACTTACTTATACAAATTCCTACCTTATTGAGAATAAGCGTTGTTCCTTGGAATCGGCACTGACAAGTCGACTTCATCAACTTCTGCATGATGCCAAATCTACCTTGAGTATTTACACACTCAAGGGGGAGTGTTGTAAACAATTCTAGTTTAAGTATGATTGTGTAAATCCTAGATAAGATTTGATTAGGGTTTATCTTTTCCTATTGTATCTCTTATTCCTTGGAGAGCAAGGAATACCTTTACCTTATTATTATTATAAATAGCGGTGCAAAGTAGGAGGAAATACACAACACAATTCCCCTACACTTCTCTCTTTCTTCCTCCTCTACCGCCGGCCTCCCTCTCTCCTTTTTGTCAGATAAAATAGTCCACAACACCCATTAGCTTTTTAAAAAATGTTTTCAAATTTTTAATCTTATATGTACCCATTCATGTAATATTTTTCAAATTTTTAATCTTAAAATGGACCCATTCTTAAATATACCAATTTTATTATATGTAAAACATATCATTTTTTATATAAAATCTATTCATTTTTTTTCTAATCCATTTTTAAACTTATATTGGTACAATTTTGTTCTTTGATTTGAGAATGTATCTATGTCAAGTTATATCGAAGAAATTTACTAATGTTATTAAGCCTAATATATATATTTTTTTTTATGTGTGGTTTTGAAGAATGTACCCAATGTTTTGGTATAATAATTTTTTTTGTTAATTTTGATGAATGTACCCATGTGTATATATATATATATAGGAAACCTTTAAGGGAAGGATCCTCTGACAAATCGTCCTGGATTTTTCGGAACGGAATGGTATTTTTATAAATTCATTTGGGTTGTGGGATATTTATTTAAAATATTTTTTTTGGTTCCCCTGACTCTCCTTCTTCTCTCTCTTTCTTTTATCTTACAACTCCTTCATCTTTCTCCTTCTTTTCACTAACGGACTCCCTTTACCCGTGCTCTCACCACTTTACAAATCCACCTTCCTCCTTTATAAGATAACACACATGCACAACCACCTGCACACCTAGATTTGGGAGCCCCAAAAACCCCAGGTCGTGTATTGGGAAGCCCCACAGTGAAGCTATCACTATTCATCATCTTCCCCAACGTGTTTTCATGATTTCTGATGTGGGTAAGCTTCTAGAAACTCTTGGGATGTGTTTTAAGGTTAGATTGAAGCTGGTTTTAAGTTGCGTATACGTGTCAATCGCATAAAATAGTTCAGAGTAGCTTTTCCAAATTTTTCGGCGAGCACCGCCCCTTTCGAGGAGTTTTTCAGCCAAACCACGGCGAGTTGGCATCATACAAGGTACCAATTTGTTCCTCTCGTCGAGTACTTTGAATCACTCAATTTGGTTTAGTAACGAAGAAGATATGAGTGTTTGAAAGTAACGCAGAAACTGGCCAAAGTGTGGCCTCAAAACCACCCCAGAACCCAGCCTTTAGGCTGGGTCACCCAACCCGTTAGAACCCAAGCCCAATTCATCAATGAACTCAGGTCTTTAGGCCATACTCTAGGCCTAACTCAGAGGCCCAACGCTTTTAGCTTAGGCCCAAAATCAATAACTTTTAAGCCCAACACCCAAAACCCTTTGAACCTTAGGCCCAAACCCGTTTGACCCGGACCCTTTGACCCAACTCGTTGACTGTTGACTCCTAGTCAACGGTGATTGTTGAGTTTGACCGTTGACCGATCAACATTGACTTTTTTGGGGTTTCGATCGGGACCCTTCCTAGGCTAATTTCGACGTCTTGAATCCGTTTTTGACGTCCATTTTCCCAAATTCAATCATTTGAATAGAGTTTTATTAATTCGACCCTTTATGTGCTTAGGTGCGATTATTAGCGACGATTTCGTCCTTCCTATTTCGTACGGCTCTTCGACGACGGAGTATCTATGAGTAGACCCCTAATAAAATGCATGTTTTAATAGTAGAAATGCATACATGAAAAAGCATGATTTATTGATTACGTTTTACAAAACGTTTTATGAGATATTATGCTTGCTGAGAATATTTTGGGATACCATATTTGATCAAATAATGTTCTATGTAGTATATATGCTAAATGACTATATACTATTTAGCACATGCTTTTACACACTTCTTTGTAGTATATATGATGGATGACTATATGCTATGATGATGTTTTGAGATATATGTATCTATGTTTGGAAAGACTATGTTCAATGATTTTTGTGCGTATCTATTGGTCACTGTTCTGCTTACGGGCGATAGAGATATATGGCTAATGGAGATATATGGTTGATGGAGACATATGGCTGGCAAGAGATATATGTAGATGGCTTTGGGCTGAGAAATATACCTATTGGCTTCGAATCGAATGATGCTTATACCACTAGTTAGCACACTATATACGAAATATGTTTTATGAAGGTTTTATGGCATGCTAGGGTTTTCAGAAAACCTATCACTTTGGGGGTTAGTATGTTGATAACTATTTCAATATTATATATATATATATATATATATATATATATATATATATATATATATATCAACTTGGTCCACTCATGATTGTTTTGTGCCCCTTAGGACTTAGAATTGAGGCGTACAAATTCGGTGTCAAGGCACTTCCACATTGGCATCTTCGAGTCCTCTTGGTGTAGGACCCATTTCTTTGCTCATTCAATTTTATATTATTTATTTTTAGTGTTCTACTTAGTTGTATGCTCTGAACAAGTTCCTAAGTTGCATATTCATTGTATTTTAATTCATAAATTTTATTTATGTTCGTTTGTTCTTATGCATCCTAATGTGGCTTCGTCACCTTCGGGTGTTAGCCAGCACGTGCCTACCCTGGTGTTCGAGGAATATCAAGGTCGGGTGTGTCAGATTCCTTTTTTTTAAATATAAAAATGGGGATTAGTTGTGGGGTCCACACCACATCAAACTTTAACGATCCGAACCGTCTATTTTTCAAGTTGTTCCTCATAGATTATCATTGCAAAATATTAGCTAAATCAGAAATATTTAAGACATCTAATGGGGTTCAAAGAAATGAATGAATACTTTGTTATATAAGAAACAATTAAATTTGATCTTGATAATTAAATAGGCAAATGGTATCGAATTGAATTGAATTTTTGGAAGAATGATCTATGAATTGAGACTAACAAAATAGGGGTTCGAATTATTGAAATTCAATGTAGAGTACGCCTCACACCTAATCCTCATTTTTTTGATAAAATGGGGATCCCTTTATTTAAAATCTCATTAATATAAACAACTATAAGTTTCAATTTTTAATTTTAAAAAATATAGTAACATAAGTAAAAATAAATTATCACATTAAATTCAAAAACTTCGATAAAAAATTAAAAACCAACAAGATATCAGTTAGAGAATATTAATAGATAAGAATTGCATCCAAAGTCTCCTTAGAAAAATTGTAATCCTTACGCTTGCCTGCTCAATGAACCTAGCCAAGATATACATCAATTGACGTTACTTATCTGATTAAATCGTGTCACTCAAATAGTTGGTGTGGTTGCCGGGTGTTAGTCGGCGAGACCCCTTGACATGCACTAATCTTGCATTGCCAGAAACTGACAATTCCATCTAAGACCTTCTTCCCTTTTTTAAATGCAGTTCTTGCCCTTCATATAACCAAACAACTTAGAGAAAGAGCGAGTGAGTGAGAGTTTTCGAGAGAGAAAACAGTTTGTATGGGGAGCGTATTAGTTTGAAATATTATTTGAATGTTAACTAAGAACAAAAACTGATCGATATTTCCGAGAAGAAGAAGGTTGCTGCTGTTGCCGTTGGCGTTAATCCGACTAGAATTTGTAGAAATGGTCGGTAAATGCGTAAACGAAAGTCGTAGCAACTGAGCTATGAGGATGAGCAGCTGGTTCAAGAAACAGCTTCAAGTACGATCCCCTTGGCATTTTTTGCCTGCCTAGCTTAGTGAACCATTAGGTCAAGAGTTACTAGGTCATCATTCATTTGTCATTCTTAATTCTAAACTAATTTGAATCTGAGTTATTTGTGACATTTCAGATTTTGATATATGTTTCTTGGGTTTGTAGATCCTGGAATGCAGCTTGCTGCAATCCAATCCATTGAAAAAAGCTTGACCTGACTCTGCTCAAGTTTAACTTCTTTAATGCTCCTCGAAGATTAACTATTTTGGTTGCATGATGAATCGAGCAAAAGACGCTGAGGAATATTGAAGAGTGCTTTACGTGTCAGTTGTGGAAATTTATCTTCCTTGGTTTTCCATTTCTCTTTAATCATAAACGATGACCACTTGATAATGCTAAGAACCCCGGGCCTCAAACAACTTGTTCTACAACCTGGAACCTCGGCAGGACTTGAGTCGTTGGCTGCTGCATGTCTTGATTTTCGTTTTCCAGTCATGAAGCTAGTTGGAAACTACTTCAACAACATGCCTCAGCTTAAAGTTATGCTCCTTTTTAAGTTTAACGCAGCATGCGCAAGAGGCATTGTTGCCTACACCCAAAGCTTGTGCGCATCAAAGCTTTTATCTGTACACCGAGCGGAATGTAATATTTGGAAGTTGTAAATGTATCTCACTGCACCTTTCTAGAGGATTCTGAGTATTCCGGCTACTCTTATATATGCTAACAACTTGGCCGAGTCAATCATTGCGCAAGCCTCACAGCTCAAGGAGTTTCTTGTGTATCCGGGGCAGCTGTGTGATAAGTGCAAGGGTGGAAATGGAATAGCTGCTGATAGATGCAAATTTGCTTGCCTTTTGATAGACCAGTTGAGAGAGAGTAATTATGTTTGAGCTCTCTGCATCTGAAGGATAGAAAAATCTGTAGGATATTTTAAGAATATAAATAAATAAATATATATATATATATATATATAGAAATAGGCATATGTATATGCATGCGTTTTAGCAAAAGCGAGTTGGGCACTTTGCCCAATAATTACGTCTTATCAAGGAAAGCCATGCAGCTTTTCATTTACATTAACAGACATACCCATTGACCGGGTATCCAACCGCATGTTTTAAATGTATATGACCTTTGAATAATTGATGTTTTGTAAAAGATATGTCTATTGGACATATTATTGCAATAAGTTGTATCCCAAGGTGAAAAGGCATCATCAAACCAAATGATGTGTCTAACGGGTGCAATACTCTCTATATATTGGTAACATTGGTAGAAGAGAATATTCATTTTCAGAAATTTGTAGTATACACAATTTCTTTGCTCTCTCTTCTCTCTATCACATTCATACAATTTTTTCTAGTTATTTCTAAGGGAATATAATTCGGTTTTGCTAATTGAATATTCCATACTTTGTTGTATCCTGGAAGTGACGTGCCAAGAACCCTTTAGCAAACTCATTCGAGTGGGGGCAAATAACACTTTAAGGAAACGATTCAAGTCGTACCTCAAAGTCATCATTCGGATTATTCTCTATATTTCTACAATTTACTACAACAAAATCATTTGCATGTAGCTAGATTGTTGAATGCAATTTCCCTGGAAGAAGCTGCATAGCATGGTTTCATGACTCTACTTTCATCTCCACTAAAGAAACTAGCCAGTGCAAACACAAAATGCCTGCAATTAATAGCACAAGAACACATGTACAAAATAAATTTGTATTAATAAATATTTAGAGTTGCAATATCTAAATTTGATCTTATGATTCGATCTCCGAATATGTGTGAATGGTTGATCCAAGGGTTATAGAGACTTGATCTTGTTCAATATACGCTGCAAGAGTTTGGCTTGTGATGTCGGAGGAACCGACATGTATAGGTGGTGCTTGGCGCATCTTCACGAGAGTGGAGAATTAACATTCTGGTTCCTCCAAAGGTTTGGACTTGCTTCATTTCTCTTATGTCGTCAAATTCGATTCAAGGGCGATGGACGTTTGATCTTGAATCCGGTTAAAAGTTTTTCATGGGCCGTCAATGCTTGATCTTGAATAAAACATGATCTTGAGGAGTTTCACGTGGTGGGTGGTCTTCGGCTTTACTGTGGATGAATTGACACGTGTTTGTTGTGCTTGTTGACTTTTCACGAGCTTGATGAAAAGCACAAGTGTTTGGGTATTTGAGCGTCTAAAAGATTTTAAAGAAAATTTATTATTGAACAACTTATATATCCTAATATAAAATGACGGTTTAGCCCCATAAAAATTTAAAGAAGGAAAAGGAGGAAGCGTGGGAATACAATCTGCAAACATTAACTTGCGTTTAAAAAGGGAGGAAGGAAGCATGCCAACTCCAGGTGATTCAATTGCAAGTTTGACACTACCATATCATCTCAAGACATCACGTCATGTGCACTTATCACGTAAACATATCCCCGGTTATACCTAAGATCTCCCTGTAATTACCTATCCTAAGGCTCACACACACCAGCCTAGGAACTAAAGCTATGTTGAAAAGTTTCATAAATAGTTTTGTTCTTGATAAGAGGAGAAATTTTTTGCTAGATTTATGTTTAGGTGTTAAAACTGTGGTTGCCATCGTTACATGTTTATAATATGTATAGAATGAATGCATCTGCCGCACAATATCACTAAATAGCATGATGCAATCTGATGAAAAGATTGTACTATGGCAAATTAAATGCGAAAATGGTGCTTCGACAGACCCCAGACCAATGCTATACCAGGCATTCACCTAAGACAATTTTCATGTAAAATAACAAATTGAACGGGTGAACCTGTTTTGCCGACTTTTAAACGAGAATGATGAAGATCCTTTGACTTCTTGTCTTTCCTTTCCCGCCTCGCAATCACTACGTTGCTTATCCGGGTTCCAAATTTATGCCCTACTTTCGTATTCTCTTATGCCAGGTATATCTTTCAAACCCATCTTCAAGGCTGTCTTTCTAACGAGAGAAGGAGGTTTTTGCAAACCAATTAACTGGCAAAATTGGTTGGCTTGCTCAACATGTGTGGTCTTATTCCTGCCAATTTCCCTGATCGAATTATAGTACCCAAGCCAAGCATGAAATGCTGCTACTTTGATGCTAGTGTCAATCTTGGCCATCGAATCATCAATCTAAGAGAATAAGCAAATTCCAAGCATTACAAATAATTCAAAATATATACTGACCTCAAATGAAAAACCACAATAAAGAAACCTTCACAAGATTGTATCTCAGCCAACTGATACAAACAATGTAATGAAAACCTACGAGCTACTAGCCAATATCAAACTATCAATACCACAAATCCGGGAATTGTTTGATATATACTTGTTCGTCGCTGGGATTGAGATACTGCTATTTCCAGAAATCTGAAACCGAATGAAGGATACAAATTGAACCAATTAATTATTTATCAATTATTTGGACCATGAAAAGAGAACAAGCTTTAAGAACTTCAGTTTCTACACTGTGGGAACCACCTCTCGAAACTAAATAATGTGATTCAAGTGCAGCATGAACTAACACAAGGAACAAAGAAAACAATCGAATGAGGGGATGCAAGCTTTCAATAGTTAAAGTTTTAGTGTTTCTTTGTTAGTTTATGTGAAATAGTTAATGGATGCAGACATATGTTCTAAATTTTTTTGACACCTAAAGTCAAGATTCATCATAGCAATGACTAGGAAATTAATACTGAAGAACACTATATACATTAATACTCAATGTGCGAAGAACTTCCACTTTCATTAAAATTTAAACATAAAGGACGATACTATGAAAAAGAAGATTTGCTGCAGTGTAGCTCAAGGAACCATAAATAGAAACGTGTGAAATATTTGCAGAAATAGATATTTTAGGTACAGTAGAAAGGAATGTTGTAACCAGGGTGGGTGAAACCTCATACATATAAGGTGCCCATATATATAGACTATAGAGTCAAAAGAGATGTGGAGTCTGAAGAGGAGGGGTTTCTCTTCGGGGCTAGAGAGAGGGAAATGGATAGAGCCCCGCAAATTTTTAATTCGTCGCAGGGGAATTTACACCAAAGGGTACGAGGAATTTGTTTGTTCTCCCAACCATTCTTGTTAGTCCCGATCCTGATAACGAAAAGGGATAATTTATAACAATGTTTCGTTTGTAAATTCCTAGGAAAAAGGATAATTTACAATGTAGATACCGTACTGTAAAAAAAGTGCCTGAGACTGCTACGTAAATCTAACAAAAAGAATTTGAACCCACATGAGCGATCTCCTATGTAATGTATTAATGTTAGAAATGTTAAATAGTTCACATGCCCATGACATATTTATTAAGGTTCAACCTATATGAAAAACATAAAGTAAAATTTATCTTGAGCTTGCAAATACCTGAATGACCAAACATCAGGATGGTTCATTCCGTGTGCTGATACAGCCGGTAGCGAGAATCAGTTGTTTAGATACCCTTAATTCCTCAGAGATACGAGTTCGATAAAGTTGAGGCTTCCTAGAATGTATCTCCTTGACATTCATTTTCATTTCCTGGAGAACATGAAAGAGGAGGCATGTTACCATTCCAGTTACAGAAAACAATAACCTAAAATGTTTAACGTTAGGTCTCATGCTCATAAAATACAACCAAACATTTGAATCCAGAAGCAAAAACTCCAAACCTTGTAATCAGGTGACTGTGAGATATGCTCCATCAGAAGCTGGTGCACTATTTGAAAATGTAATTCATACGGTGCCACAAGACATGACTCGCAAGAGGAGATGAGATCATTACTCCCATTGTCATATTTTATGCTTCAGGTATTATCAAACTATGTCAATCATCCAAAATAACGTAATCAAAATGGTGCCACCAGAACTCTTCCTCATTAGATTTAAAATTGAATTTGGATTTTTGTAGTTGATACATCAGGTAAACATCAGGATGGTTCATTCCGTGTGCTGATACATCAGGTAGCAAGAATCAGTTGTTTAGATACCCTTAATTCCTCAGAGATACGAGTTCGATAAAGTTGAGGCTTCCTAGAATGTATCTCGATAAAGTTGAGGCTTCCTAGAATGTATCTCCTTGACATTCATTTTCATTTCCTGGAGAACATGAAAAAGGAGGCATGTTACCATTCTAGTTACAGAAAACAATAACCTAAAATGTTTCACGTTAGGTCTCATGCTCATAAAATACAACCAAACATTTGAATCCAGAAGCAAAAACTCCAAACCTTGTAATCAGGTGACTGTGAGATATGCTCCATCAGAAGCTGGTGCACTATTTGAAAATGTAATTCATACGGTGCCACAAGACATGACTCGCAAGAGGAGATGAGATCATTACTCCCATTGTCATATTTTATGCTTCAGGTATTATCAAACTATGTCAATCATCCAAAATAACGCAATCAAAATGGTGCCACCAAAACTCTTCCTCATTAGAAGGCTGAACAGAGATGCAAAATGTTGGGTTTTTTCCAGCCCATGATAAGTTGTCCTAAGTCTATAAGGATTAAGGAATTATAGTCTTAGAGGATTAAATTGTTTTCCCAATTGGAGTTAGCTTCTCAATTGGAGAAGGATTCTTAACTAGATTCCAATTAGGATTAGTAATCCGTATTGAAGAAGAAAAAAAAAAGATAGTGTATTTCTTGTTCTTTCAGGTTTTTCGTCAAGTCCTAGTTCAAGAGATTTGGCAAGATTATTAGTTGTACTCATTATTGATATAGTGAAAGATTGTTGTTGCTATCCCGTGGATGTAGGCATATATTGCCGAACCACGTAAATTCTTGGTGTTATTTATCTTGGTTATTTGTTTTCGATTTCCAAAGTTCTATTTTTCTCATTCTTAAACACGATATTCTCAACAAGTTGTATTAGGGCTAATATCCATTTAGAATGGAAGGTGCAATTATGATGAAACTCACCCGCTCCAACTGGGTTACGTGGAAATCAAGAATGGAGGACATGCTTTATTGTAAAGATCTCCATGAGCCAATTGAAGGTATTAATAGCAAGCCAGCAAATATGTCTGATGCCAATTGGACCAAGATGAATCGTAAAACTATTGGTACGATTAAACAGTTGGTGGATGAGAGCATCTATCACCATGAGTCTAAAGAAGCTGATGCGCAAGCTCTTTGGAAAAAGTTAGAATCCCTTTTTGAGAAGAAGACCGTTACCATGAAAGTATTCTTTATCAAAGAGCTTGTCAACATGAAGTATGCTGAAGATGTTACTGTAACCGAGCAGTTGAACAACTTTCAGAACGTGATCAATCAGGTAGCCACTATGGGTTTGAATATTGAAGAAGAACTGCTAGCACTTTTATTTCTAAGATCCTTGCCAGATAGTTGGGAAACCTTCGTCGTAATTCTAAGCAATTCGGCTTCTAATGGCGTACTGTCTATGGATGCTATTAAGGATAACATGTTTAATGAAGAAACAAGGAGAAAAGCTTCAGGTGCAGGCGTTGGACAACTATTTGCCACAGATAAAAGAGGCAAACATTCTGGTGAGACGAGATTCAATGGCGAATGCCACTATTGTGGGAAAAAGGGCCACATGAAGAAGCATTGTCGTAAATGGAAAAAGGAACAAAAGGATGGAAACGATACTGCAGGTGTTGTGACTTACTGTGAAGAGCTTTTTTAATGCAGATAAGCGATGTTTTCTGACAAATAAGTCTATAATTGCCTTTGTCAATGACGATGGTAGTTCTGATCAGGGGGAGCCTGGTCAAGAAAAGTTTAATCAAGATGGTCTCAGTTTATGAAAAGTTCGATCAATGGGAGTTTGGTCAAGAGGAGCAATCCTATTATGGTATACTTTCCTCATGGTCTGGAGGGAGAGATTGTTGTGTTTTTTCAACTCATGATAAGTTGTCCTAAGTCTATATGGATTAAGGAATTATAGTCTTAAGAAGATTAAATTGTTTTCCCAATTATAGTTGTTTACCCAATTGGAGTTAGTTTCTCAATTGGAGAAGGATTCTTAGCTAGATTCCAATTAGGATTAGTAATCCTTATTGAAAAGACCTTTATTATGTCTATATAAAGGGCTATTGTACTAGTTTTGATGGAGGAGCAAAACAATAAATTGTATACCACTCAAGGGATTAGAGTGAGAGAATATTGTAAAGTGTGTGCGAGAGAAAGAAAAGAGAGTATTTCTTGTTCTTTTTCTTTCAGGTTTTTCGTCAAGTCCTAGTTCTAGAGATTTGTCAATATTATTGGTTGTACTCATTATTGATATAGTGAAAGATTGTTGTTGCTATCCCGTGGACGTAGGCACATATTGCCGAACCACGTAAATTCTTGGTGTTATTTATCTTGGTTATTTGTTTTCGATTTCTAGAGTTCTATTTTCCCATTCTTAAACGCGATATTCTCAACACAATAAGCAAGTTTTATCAAAATTTCCATATTGTAAAACTACACCAACTAGTCACTGTTATATAACTTAGCATGAGTTTCAACACAGCCTAAACCCACTGTGTCAACAAAAGCATGGTCCTTTTGCAAAACAAGTTGTGATACTTGGCAAACCTACATATTTGTAATCAAGAAAAATGATGAGTTGGTTTCACTCAGTAAAACATACCAAGTGTTTACAGTAACGAATAAAAAGCTCCTTTAAACTTCAAAGTTGAACTACAAAAGATAGTCAAACCTCTTTTGGAAGTGTTGCAGTAAAGAGCAAGGACTGCCTTCGACGAGGCAAACAATCAACAATTTTCTCTATATCCTTTCGAAATCCAAAGTCTAGTAAGTGGCCCACTTCATCCAGTATTAGCATTTTTAGTCCCATCAACCGCACAGACAAGCCTGATTTATTCTCAATGTGGTCTAACAACCTGCCAATAGTTGCAACTATTATCTGCAAAAGATTTGTAGAACGATTTTCACTTTCTTAACAAGCAAACTGCAATCAAGCAAAACTTTTGCTGCAAAAGTTTAAATGACCAGGACCAGTGTACAAACTTGGCATGGATTTGACTCAAGACATTTTCGGTCTTCTTTGAATCTTATACCTCATCCAACTAATGTTTGCATACCTATGCCATCATGGTACTGCAACAAAACATTTGTCCCTGCAACTATTTGACTTGCAAGTTCTCTTATGAGGCAGAGGATAAGAACAAAAATTGGAGACACATGTTGATTGGTATTGCTAGCCTTAGCCTTCATAACTGCTTCAACAACAAGAAGCTGTTTGTGTTTAGCAAGAGAACCTAAACTACTACGAATCACTCTAGAGTAACAAAAAGAAAAAATCAACATACCAAAAAAGCTGCAGTTTTGCCTATGCTTGTTTTAGCTTTGACCAACGCATATTTTCCTGTCACAAATTAAAAGGAAAATTTGCATACCACTGTTTGTCAAGTCGCTTGGACTAGGGGAACAAGAACTTAAATATCACTCACACCATATGTGGCTTTGGACAAATTGATTGACATAATGACCCATGGGAAACACCCTAAAGGCTTAGGATCTCATTTATCCTCAAGATCGCCGCGATTTGAATCCCAAATGTTATTGTTCTATGTTAATTAGTAAGAGAAACAGTATACTAATTTTGAAAATATCTATCGCAAAAGTTACAGCTTCCTTTCAATTAGAATTTAACTAGTAACTGATAAATATAACACAACACCTCGTTGAAACAAGAAGCCGACTGACCTTCAAGGCAAACAGAAAGAGCAGCCTCTTGTACCCTTGTCATTTTAACATACCCAGCAGAAGTGAGTGCCTTGACTGTCAATGTAGATATACCACACTCATCAAATATGCCAAACACCGAAAACCAACGGAATCACCGTATGAAAAATAAGCATTTAACTGATCAAGACTAAACTTTTCAACATTTTAAGACCACAAATGTACCCTATGTAACCAACCAAAGAACATTACTTGCATACCTTTTCTCACTAAGAATTAACTCCTCCGTTTCGCTCTCCTCTCTTTTGATTTCATTCTTTTTTTTTTTTTTTTTTGTGAGCTCGCTTCGGATTGACTCCAGCTGCTGTTTGAAATCATTCTGCTCATCCAATGAAATGAAGGGCACTCACCTTTTAATGATCTTCATATCATACTTTCCTAATGAAGCACTACTCACCTCTTAGACTCATCCGTCTGGATTATGCAGTTCTGCAAGGAAGGGTGTCATGTTATAGTAAGCAACCAGGCAAAGGTTCCAGGTAATTAGTTCCAGATCAGAAGTTTGATTTCAGGTTCCGATTGATTACTTACTTTTTCCTTGTCTTGCAGGCAAGAGCAAGGGTAACAGAAAAGACAGGGCAAAAGCATGCCATGAGATATCTTTACCTTCGACCCTGATGATATGAGATACTTTTGCTTTTGAAGAAGTAGCTTTCCACAAGTTTAATCTTGAACTGAGCTTGAGGGTTTTTTTCTGCCAGGCTTCCTTCAAATGTCTGAATTTACTCCTTTTATCTGGAGCTGAAATTGATTCAAGGGTGGTGGACACTTGATCTTGAATCGGACTTATGATTTCTTCAAGGGCCGTCAAGGCTCGTTCTTGAACAAAATGAGACCACGAGCAGCTCCATGTGGCAAGTGATCTTCAGCTCCGTCGAGGATGAATTGGCATGTGCAACTCATCACACCTTAGCAAACTGTCTCAAGAATTTGAGGGTCAAAACAAGTCAGTCAAATCCAGAGTACTTTCGATCCTTGATATGAGATACTTTTACTTTTGAAGAAGTAGCGGATGAATCGACACTTGTATCATTTTCACTTGCCTTATATGTTCTCTGGGCGAAGGTGGCATCTTCTTTGGAAGTATATTAATCGGTTCCAGATCAGAAGGTTGATTCCAAGTGCCGACTGATTGCTTTCTTTCTTCTTGTTGTGCAGGTGAGAATAAAGACAAAGAAAAGGAAATGGAGAAATCATGATATGAGATACTCTTGCTTTCGACCCTGATGATATGGGATACTCTTGCTCTGGTGTGATTTATTTGCAGAGGTATTCCAAGGGATGAGAATCACTGAGTATTTCAAGAGACTTTGTTAAAAGTGCACTCTCAGAGATAAGGAAGAGCTTGGCATTTTTTGCAGGTTTGCCTTGCTATAGAGAATGAAGGCCGATATATATAGGGACTTTCAGGTAGTGGTGTTGTTCCTTTACTCTTGTTAGTGACAATAAGGTAATTAGAACAGTAAGGTTCACGTGTTTTCGAATTTGTCAGAGATTTTTTGTGACATCTGAAAAGCTGAGGTTGCGTCTGAAAGGTGTCGACAAACTTTGATCCAGAAAATCAAGCTTTTGAAATTCAAAGAGTGGTGCCTCTTTAATTTCTGAATAAACGGCCTTGTTACCTCTTCTTTTTAAGGAGGCATCAATTACGTTTCAAAAACATGCTCGAGAGTTGCTGCCTGTAGAAGCTCCCCTCTTGCACTTCTGAGATCTTAACTTATCCGACCTCTTCTTTTCCTTTAACATCTCTGGAAATGGCTTGCCCATCTGATCGTCGTCTTGATTTAAATGTTGGAAAGACGCTAACATGTTTTCTCAAGACAACAGATGGCACTCATCCTTTTTATCCCCTAACGGTCTTTTTACAGTTGGGGATTCTATGATGAAGAATGACATAACCGCTACGGTGGTAGCAAAGAATCTTCTTACCTCTAAAGATAACATGATCTTTTCCAAATGTTTGACGAGTTGGTTGTTCAAGACTCTTTGGCCTTCAGTGTCCAGGCTCTGTATTGAACACGGGCCAACTCCTTCTTGCTCGAACTCGCCAAGTTGAGTCCTTGATGGCTGAAGTGGCGAGTCTTAAGCAAGAAATCAGAGGGCTGAAGCATGAAAATAGAGAGTTGCACATGCTTGCCAATAATTACTCGACGAGCATGAAGAGAAAGCTTAACTAGCTACAGGAGTCTGAAAGTCAGATTCAAAGTAACCGTCAGAGGTTTGTGGCTTTGTTCACTATGCATCCTTTGCTTTCGCCATCTGGAGTTTCACCAAGTATTGAGGCTCTAGATAATCAACCCCGGTGCTTCGTCTTTCTGGAGCTCCGGTGAGTACTGAGGCTTTATGTAAGCAATGAAGGGCTCCTTCTTGTTTGTTTGCACATTCTTGTAATTTTTTTTAAACTCATGTAGAATGCAAATTCATGTAATTTTTTCAAAGAAATAAAATGGGCTTTATTTCACTCAATGTATTTTTTTTTTCTTCTTTTCTTTTATTTCAAATTGGCGAGTGTGTAGTTTCTCTGAAGTGACATGAGTTCATACTTCAACTTCACTTGGCTTAACTGGCATGGTTTTGGAGCATGCCCCTAGCAATTGAGGTGAGGATTTTGAGTCGAAATAGCCAAAAGTGACGGTGGTATAGTTTAACTTCACTATATTGTCAAGATCTAGCTCGATGATTCCTTTTTGGGCCAGCTTCGTGATGAGATCTTTCAGCACAAAACACTTTCCCGTTGGATGACTTACGAAGCGATGGTACTTATAGTACCTTAGGTTGTTAGTGCGATTTATTTCTTCCGACCATTTGTACTCGGGGTAAATCGACCGCCTTCTTCTCTACAGATCGTCTAGCATTGCGACTACGTCAGAGTCTGGAAAATGATATGTGTTCTGCTATAATTCTGTCAAGGTGTTTTTGTACCTGTCTTGGGTGACGGAAGGTTCACCTTTGTTTATCTCCCTCATTTTGTTATCGGATGAAATCTTGACGGGCGCAGATGAAGTCTTGATGAGGGTAGTGTTGATGGTAAAAGCTTCATTGGCAGGCTTCTTCCTAATATCATCCACCTTTAGAGCAAACACCTTATCCTTCTTAAAGTCGGTGATTTCCTCATTCTTCTCGATGGGCGATGCTCAACTCCATGTCATAGGCATAGATGGCGAACTCTTTGAAGGTCCGCTGTTTGATGCCTTGAAGGGTGTAATGTAATCCCCATTGCATGCCTTGGATGCACATCTCGATTGAGGAAATCTCCGAGAGTTTGTCTTTGCAGTCGAGGCTTATAGTGCGTCATCGGTTGATGTAGTCAACAACTGGCTCGTCCTTCCACTGCTTTGTGCTCATCAGCTCAAGCATGCTTATGGTGCGGCGAGTGCTGTAGAAGCGGTTAAGGAATTCCCACTTCAATTGCTCTCAGCTGTTAATGGATTCAGGCTCGAGGTCGGTGTACCAGTCAAAGGTGTTACCTTTCAATGAGCGCGCGAACTTCTTTGCAAGGTAGTCTCCTTCAGTCTCCGCATTGTTTCAATTTTCGATGAAATTGGCGACGTACTACTTTGGGTTTCCCTTTCCATTAAATTGCAGTAACTTTGGTGGCTGATAAACCCGGCATCTTCAGGGCGTCAATCTTCTTTGAGTAAGGCTTCGAGTACAACAAGGAGGTATGTGAACTCTCTTCGTACTGCGCCTTGACAATGCTAGCGATCATCTCCTGTAGCTGCTTGATAGAGAGAGATCCTATGAGCGCCGTTGCTTGGTCTGGCTCAAGCTTTTCTTCAGCTTTCTCCACTAGAGGCTCATCTTATTCGTCAATATCTTTCTTTGGGCCAAAATCGGCTCATTCATCATGCCATGCTCCTAATTTGTCAAAGAGCATAACAATCTTCAAGTCTTTTTCTTCGAAGGTCCTTGTCATCGTTGCAATCATTTCCTTCATCTGAACCAGCTGTTCTTCAATGGAGGTAGCGCTGATGGTCATGACTTGTTCCTTATTTGAAGCCATTGCATTTGGAGAGTGCTTCGATCTTTTGAACGGAGAAATAGATGAGAGGTAAAGATTGTCCCACTGGGCGTGCCAAATTTGTAAACACGAAAATTTCCTGCTACTAACGAGACAAGAACGCGCATACAAAATAATATTTTGTATTAATAAATTTTGGGGTTACAATCTCTTTTATAATTTGATCTTCTTATTCGATATCTGTAAGGTGTGGATTTGTGGATGTGCGGCTTGATTCGAGGGCCGTCAAGGCTTGCTCTTGGATGAACATGAGAAGTTTCTTCAAGGGTCTTCGAGGCTTGATCTTGGAGATTGATGGAATTTTTAGAAGTTTCTTCAAGGGCCATTGGGCTTGATCTTGATGAACGAGGATGAACGGATTTTCAAGGGCCTTTAGGGCTTGATCTTGATGAATGATGAATGAATCAAGGGCCTTTGGGGCTTAATCTTGATGAACGATGAACGGGTCTTCAAGGGCCTTTGGGGCTTGATCTTGATGAACCGATGAATGGATCTTCAAGGGCCTACGGGGCTTGATCTTGATTAACGATGAACGAATCTTCAAGGGCCTTTGGGGCTTGATCTTGATGAATAGATGAACAGATCTTCAAGGGCCTTTGGGGCTTGATCTTGATGAATAGTTGTTGTTGATCCAAGGGCCGTTGGGGCTTAATCTTGGATGAACAGTGGCGGTGAAGGAAGAATCAGCACATGACCAAAGTGCTTGTTGGTTCTTCAAAGGTTTTGGTGAAGAACGAAGAGAGCTTTCTCGATCCTTCGGAATTCTTGGGAATTTGGGAGGTTGGATGCTTGAAAGCTTTAGAGTTTCAAAACTTCAAGGACCAATTCTTTGGTGAATTGTATTTGTGAATTGGTCTATGAAAAATGAACGAAATTGGCTTCTATTTATAGAATTTTTCAAGGCCTAATTTTGAATATAATATTCAAATGAAATAAATCATTTCTGCCAGGTGTTGACATGTATCCTGTTTGATGACTTTTTCGATTCTTTTCGATTTTTCGTTGAGTCACATGCTACGTGTAAAATTTATATGACACATGAGCATTGAAGTTTTAATTATTGGTCAACATTTATTTCACCGAAATTTCGATGTCTACAGTGACATGACAAGATCAGTTAAAAATCCTATCTGAAATTAAAAATAATTTTTTTTATTTTATAAAATAAAAAATATTAAAAAATAATTTTTTTTATATTTTTCTATAAAATAAAAAAATACTATTATTTTAATACGAATTGTCTGGACTATTCAGTATAGGGGTCGAGATGCAATACGCAATTACTGTTCATTAAAGGCAATTACTATTTACTTGAAATGATTGAATTGCATATTGCCAAATGAGCCTTTACACACTAGAAGTGCTCTGAACTGAATAGCCCAGGCTATTGATATTAAAATATTATTATTTTCTATTATAAATAATAAAATGTAATTTTATTTTTAAATTCGAATATGATAGAAGATTGGTTGAAAGTATTTGAAAATATTAAAATATGGTGTAAGATGGAAGAACATAGGGGTGGAATAAAATACCGAAAATCCAAAACCATATCGAAATCGAACCGAAAAAAAAAACCAAACCAAAAATTCCAAAAATTTTTGTACCTAAACCAAACTGATCTCAAATTGTTCGGTATGGGATTAGTCTCACACTTTAAAATAGTTCGATATTATAATCCCGAACTGAACTTTAAAGTTTAAACCCTATATATATATATATATACACACACACGTTGGAATATGTATATGGCCTATTATATTATTAAATAACTCAAAGCACATGGGTGCTATATTACTATCTACAAAATTCAACATTCACTCTTTCTCTCTCTCTTGAATTATCTCTATCCCTACTCACTCTCTCTCATTTCTCATCTTTGGCCTTTCACTCAGTCTCATATTCTCTTTGTCTATTTATCTCTCCTCGAATTCGAAGCTCAGCAGCCACCACCCTCAGTATCTGACTCAGACGAACTATCTCAGCTCCGACCACCACCACACCTTACGGCTTCATCCACACCTCTGATTCTCTATGTGGGTTTTGAATAAGGTTAGGGTTTCGAATTGGGGCTTAGGGTTTCGAATTGGGGCTTAAGGTCTCAAATTTGGGGTTCGGGTTTCGAATAAGGTTAGGGTTTTGAATTGGGGCTTAGGGTTTAAATTGAGGGCTTGAATTGTGATGAACATATTTTAGTGGATATTTTGCAGAGAAAATTGATGTGAAATTATGTGGTTTGTGGCTTAATTTCTACTTGGATGTTTGTATGGTCTATATTTTCATTCTCAAAGCATCTTGGTTGGCTGCAATGTTTTATGATGATTTGTTGTGTGATTGTTGCAAGTTTCATGCTTTAGTTTCTTTTGAGATGATTGAATTATGCAGATGCAATTAGTTTCTGTAGATTGAATTGGATTGAGAATTTGGGCGTCATAAGTTCTGCAGATGCGTATCAGATACAATTGTAGCAGTATGCCTGCAATTTTGTGTGAATTTTATTTCGGGATTCCCGATTTATCCCAAAATCTCAAAATTATTTCAGGATTCCAGAAATTTGAGTTCTCAAAAATTTGGTTTGGGATCGGTCTTGAAATTAGAATTCCCGAAAAACTTTGGTTTGGGAATTGGGACAAGAGTTTCGATTCAGTATCTCATACTAAACCAGCCTTAGAAGAACATGGTTAGGTTTTTAAAATTAATAAATTATAATTTTTGTATTTTTTATTAATTTTTATATTTTTAATTCATTTTATAATTTTTTACTTTTGTATTTTGTATTTTGTATTTTATAATTTTTAGTAATAATATTGTTTTAATAGTGGTTGACATCACTTAACCTAGAGGTTAGGCTAGGCTAGGCAATTCTGGCCTAGGGGTCTAACTGGGCTCATGGCCTAGTGGACTTAGAGGGCTGGAGGAGATATACATCACGGTGGAAGTGTTTTGAACCTTGTAGATGAAGTTGGGTGTCGTTGGGCCCAAATTGGGCTATTAGGTCGTGCGCATGACCCGGTTTGATCAAAGCTAAGTAGGACTTGTTTAATAAGTCATCACGTAGATATGGGTAAACTATTCTTTGAATTTTTATTAAAGGTGAACTGTCAATTTAGTCCCTGAATTATTACCCGAGTAAAAAGTAGGTACATAAATTATTTTTTTAGAAAAATCAGTCATTGAAATATAAAATTTTGCTAATTAAATTTCTAATACTATAGTCGAAGCTACTATATTCAAATTTTCGTCAATTTAAGTCATATTATTTGCATGTGATACATATTGGAGGATAGATTGATAATTTTAAACAAAAAAATAGTGTATGAGTTTACTTTGGAGGATAGATTAGCTGTTAAATTCACTTAACTTTGAAGGGTAATTTAGACATTATCTAGCAACATATATGAAATGTTAAGGCCTTATTGGCGAGAAAAAAAACGATATTATACAAAGTTAATGAAAAATTGAATAAAATAGCTTTGAATATAAGAACTTATTTTACCGAAAAAATAATTCAAAGACCTAATTCAATGACTTAAGTTCAATAACTTATTTTAATTGTCGATAACAATTGCGCTTCTCAAAAGAAAAATCATACAAACAAATGCATATAGAAAAACGATTTTCGCACCTAATTTTCCGTTCTGCCAACATAATTTATTTTGTCCCTTTGATCGTCTTTTGATTTATTTAATTCAAGTGCGAAAAGCAAACAAAAGTGTGGATGAAAGGAAGTTTACCAAAATGGTAATGCTAATTCTAGGAGCACCAAATTTGGATTTGATCCAAAATAAAAAGAGATGCAAAAGAAAAGGAAAAGAAGGAAGCCTTCTGCATTCATAAACTAACAATCCTTAATTAAATAAATAAACTTGTGTGACACACCCGCACCCGAAAGTGGGGCGTGCTGGCCGTCACGTGAGTGTGACGTAGCCATGTGCGCTGTGCGGAAGCTAAGATCGACACTAAGAACGAACTAATTAAAATCGAAATCACTAGCAACCTAGATACGATAGTGTACTAGATGCATAAAAAGATACTTATACATAATCAGAGCGTTCTAAGTTCGAATGCAGTCAAGCATAAAATAAGTCTAAATAACACCACTGGTGCCATACATAAGGGAAAGTGTCAGAACTGCCGAAGCCCTCGCGTCCACCTGCTTAGCCTCTAGCTACCTAGAACCTGGAGGGGCGAAAAACAAAACTGAGTGGGTCAGCAAAACAGTTCTCTTTTAAAACCAATCTTTACTCAAACATATAGCCCCTCACCGTAAAACCTGTATAATTTCCCAGAATCAAAATATATACTCATATATACGTATGTTCTCAAAATCATGCTGAAAAGTGTATGTATGCCATGCCAAAGTACTCAAAACTGAAACTCAATCATAATCTGTTGATGTGATTAAATGCCAGGTAATCATCTTGGCCCTCGGCCATCTAATATCTCATATAGCTCATAACATCATGAATATCAATACTGCACAATCATCACTACCACATCTGGTGGTCTACTCATCATCATGTATATCAAGTAAATATGCTCTAGTGCTACAATCACGTGAGGACTGTGCGAATGAATCGCGGGTCACCTACATGTCGTACCCACTCAGAGGTGGTCTATACGACAAGACTGTGCACCTAACTTGGATCCAAGACGAGCATGCGGTGCGAGAGGTGAACGACACGTGAAAGACTGTGCCCCTATCTCTGGGCGTGAGCACTAATATCAATGTGCAGGTATATAAGCTCTAACCACATCATATCACATCATTCTCGTCATAATCAGCATATAATCTTACCTGACACTTACATGTGCGTCCTCAGCACCGACATATGAATATGCAATCATTAATGCATTAATATAATATATGAATACTTTGCATGGCATCAAAATCACATAAACGTTCATTTATCGTTTTCTGGGAAAAATAATAATAATATATAGGTAAATACGGTAAAAGCTGCCCACTCACTGATATGTAGCCGGGTCGTAGCCCCCGCGTCTAGCCTGGCTACGCTCGTCTTCGGTGTATGTCTCACCTATATGAGAAATCACTATAAATACGTTATTTAAGCACATACACGTAACTACGGAATTAACTTCTCATACATAGCTCAATTTTGGCATACGAATATACCAACGCGACCTACTCGACGTCACGAGCGTCGCTATATTTTTAAAATAATTTTCTGACGTGGCACGCGCCCCCACGCGCCTGACGTGGCACGGGTCCACGCGCCCCCCACGCGCGTGCGCGTGCGCGTCACGCGCCTTCTACCTCGAGCTCGCCGAAGCTCCGCCGGCGCCGGCCGCCGGTCGCCGGAAAACCTGCAACTCCTTGTTTCTCGGCCAATTTTGCACCATTTTGTCCCATTTTTCTTCCTACGTACTCTAAATTAAGTGTAGAACAAGTCTATACCTCCAAAAACTTCGAAAACCAACGAGAATTCTCCAAAACCGGCCACCTTCGTTCTCGACGATCCCGACGTCAACGCCTAGCAAACGAACGTCCCCGAGCTTCCTTGGGACCTTCTAAGACTCGTTGTGAGCTTAGTTTTGCCTAAAACACAACGTATGAAAAGTTCATGAACAATGCCAAAATCGTACATCGTGAGAACGACGTGAAAACGAACGAAATCTCACCTGAAATGGGTGTCAACATACTCGTAGAAGCCTCAGGAGTCGAATGGTGGTGATGGATGATTCGATCTGTGAAGTTTTGGCCACCTTTGGCCTTGGCCGTACAGTTTCTGGGCGAGGGAGAGAGAGACAGTCGAGGGAGGAGAGAGAGAGAGTCTGATGGGTGAGAGAGAGTGTGTGGGGTGTCGGTGAGGGTGTGAAAATAATAAAGTGTGTGGTCCAATACACACACACACAAGCACACGTGCTAAATTTCCCGAAGGGGTAGTTCTGTCATTTCACCATTAATATTTAAAATATGTCGGGACGGGTCGTCACATTGTGTCTATGTCCTTTTTCATTAAGCTTGGAGTATTTACAGATCCCTCTCTCTACAAAATGAACAAACAATTTCCATCCTCCCCGCCATGGAAACGAATTCCCTTTTCTACCTTTACAAAATTTCTAACGATACCCGTCATGAACGAAACTGCACTCGCTCTACCCAAATAGCAAGAAAACAGAACTAGCCTACTCTGCTTGTACATGTTAGAATCACAGATTTCATCTCTTTGTCCAATGATGTTTGAACTATTACCTGCAAAAAATAATGCAATCAGTAATCGATTGACTTTAACATAAGTCAATCAAGTGTCTGCTTCTAAGAAGTGCTTCTAATGTCTTAAAAGCAGAGCTAATTTGATTTGGTTAAGCAAATTATCTTGCTTTTCAAAGAGAAATAAAGGAAAACAGATAGTAATTGAAGCCTTGAAGGTAAACTGCTGTCACTTTCATAACTCACCACCTGTACTTTATTTTCTGATCGAGCAAGCAACTTGTACTGATTCTCAAACATGGATGCCATATAAACCTGCATTAAAAAGATAGATCCACAGCAGATACTTGAGTTTGGAAAGAAAAGTTTAAACTATTTTGGACTAGTGGAAACAGATTTAGACAAATACCAAGATGCACTAGTTTTTCTAAAGAAAACATGACACTAAGAAGTCCAGGTCAAAAGAAACGCATTTTCCAGCTTCGTACTTCAAATATGGCATTAAAAAGGGAGAGACTCTCAACAGAATGAGATTTTTTGAACGTTAATGTATTGGTTAACACTAATGGTTGAGTTGTGCAATCTTTTAAACAAACTCATCAACCATGCAACATCGACATGTTACGTTAGCCTTTCAAACGAGGAACTTAAATCTTTGTTTTTCTGTAAATCCCTAAATAGGCTCCCACATGCAAATCTGGATTACTACGCTGTACATAATAGTATCCAGCTTTCTACCAACCTTAACTTCTTTGTCCACTGATCTAAAATCAGGAAATGTTAGGTGTTCGTACCTGAAATGTTGGAGCTAACCCTGGGCTCAAGAAATAGCTACCTTTTGATACAGACTGGATTCCTTCGGTTTGTCACAGCTCTTTGATAAGAAATTCGACATCAGCCCACTGTCAAAAATATTGAACAAGATGGGGTTGATAAGCAAAAGAAACATTGCGTATGGAGTCTGTTAATGTAGATACCAGATGGTTTACATATGTATCATAAGGAAGCATTTAAGGGAAGGGATCCCATTTTTTTATAAAAATGGGAATTAGTTGTGGGTCCACACCACATCGAACTTTAAAGATCTGAACCATCTATTTTTCAAGTTGTACCTCATAGATCATCCTTGCAAAATATTAGCCAAATTGGAAATATTTAAGAAATCTAATTGGGTTCAAAGAAATGAATGAATACTTTGTTATATAAGAAACAATAAAATTTGATCTTGATCTATGAATCGAGATTTACAAAATAGAAGGTTTGAATCGTTGAAATTCAATGCGGAGTGGGCCCCACACATAATCCCTATTTTTTTCAAAAAATGGCGATCCCTTTTCATAAAGGGCCTGTGTATCATAATATCATTGAGGTTATATCTTCTATGTCAATCCATCAAAGAGATAAACATATCCACTATGTCCATCCACTCTATAACAATAAAGACGTTCTTTCACTGTATGCATTTATTTTCTATTATTTATTATTTTACTTTTGGTAAAAGCATTTGGTTTCTTATACTCTTAATGTCACAAGTATGCGCTACGCAGTTCACAACTATGATGATGTAATTAGACTATCCCACTGAAGGTGGGTCGGTGGGGGGGAAGAAAACAACCTCAGTATCTGCTTGTGCTGCTTCTAATCTCCCATCCAGGCTATCACGATTTCCAAGTTCCAACTACGGACTCCAAGGTCTCCATCAATGGATCTGGCTGCAACAAATACGAACAGATCTTTCTTTGTAATTGCATATCTCATCAAACAAATTAGACATGTGTATCCAAGAAATCCATAAGATATACATTGCCATAATCTCCTTTAGTGATAAGAAGATGCGTTCAAGTGCAAAATCCAGTTGGTAAACTTTTGCCTCCACAATCTGAGATCAGAAAGAGTTTCTTTATGTGTTAACAAGATGTAGAGAGAAAAATGGCAGAACAATACATAAAAGAAACACCAAAACTCTAAAAAATGCTAACAAACTAAGTACAAATCACAAACTTCAGTGGCATAGACCAAATATTAAACAGTATCTCCTACAATTAGATCACTAACCAAATTACCTGACCAACTTTAAAGTAGGAAGAAGGATCCACTGTGGCATCCCAAGATTGTCTGATGGATTAATGCAGGCACTCCTTCAGCCTACATTAATTTAAAGCGGTTCATTTTTGTGAGGAAAACTAGGTATCCCAGTCTTGACTCCATTTTCAGGACCCTAAAGTAATGAAAATATAGCACAAAGCATTGTGCCAAAACCAGATAGTAGCAAGGCCAATCCATCAATAGATAATTTTGAATAACTTATAAATACAAAAAAATTATCATCTGTGGAACAAAAACTGTGATATCAAAACACTCGAGTAATGGTTTTTTTCACTTCCAAGACAATGAGTGGCAAACCTTTCAGTTACCTCAACAAAAACACCAAAATAAGTAATTTTCTCGATGCAGCATTTCACAACATCTCCAACTTTGCACAATAAGCTTTTGAGAGGACATGGACTTCAGAGACTTAATATATTAGGGATAAGATTGCTTCTCAGTTATTTGAGAACCACCCATGTAAAAGAGATTTTTCAGATCAACTTATACATATATTAGGATGAAATAATAAATCCCAATTTTAGGAGTAAAGGATAGGAATTCGCATAGGAGAATTATAACATATAGCATACACCAGAAATCATTTTAATTAAAGTCCAAAGACCAACTCAAAATGATACTACAAAACACTGATTTCTTACAATCAGCTTCGGCAAGTTTTTTATATTTATTAATATATTTCTGGTTTGCAGTTGTGACACTCATCCACCACCCCGAACAATCAAATATAGTAGTCTTCAACTCTTGAAATAGAAGCTACCAAATACCGTAGCTTAAAAAGAATAATCAAAACGAAAGGAATAACAAACAGCACCATTCAAGATACATCACAAATGAAAGTGGCCTCTCACCATGAGACTTCTTTTTCTCTCAACCGGCTCTTCCTTCTCTTTTGGCCTCAGTGAAAATACAAGCTTCCCAAACTTTCTGTTGGCCAACACCACTTGTACTCTGATTTTCTACAAAATTCAGTTTCTAAAAATTAATTAAAAGGAATAAAAGTTGAATAAAGTTTCCAAATGCAGCAGTCAATCTTCTCATTCAGGTTCTTCAAACCTGGCCAACAAATGATGATAAGAATTTGATTTTCTCTTGGTCATAAATTCCAAGAAGATCATCCAATCTCATATCTGGTGAAACTATTGTCTCGTTTTTTGTGCCTGCATCAGGATCTTCTGGGCTTGGATTAGGAAGAGTTTTCGCATCCACAATATCGTAACTTCCAATAATTCCTAGATTTGGCCTGTATAATGATGGGTCTAAGCCCTTCTGTCTCAACCATGACTCAAAAGCTAAGAACTTTCACTTGGAAGAAAGATTACGGTATCGCAGAAATCCAATTAATGAGCAGAAAGATGCCTGTCATAAAGGTAAAATCAAACTCAGAAAGCTCACATGGAAAGTAAATATAGTTAACCAAAAACACTAAAGAACAAATGAAAGCCTATGAAATGGCTGTCCAAAGTGTACTTACAACGAAACCTCTGGGGCTAGCACTTATCAGTTCTACATCTCCCCTATCTCCTTTTTTAACCAGATTTTCAGCCATAACCCAATCAGCATCTTCATTTGTTCTAAAAATCTCCGCCTAGCACCGCCTAGGCACTAGGCGGCTGGTCACCGCCCCGATTAATGCCTAGGCGTTTGAAAATTAAGAAAGGGCGCCTAGATGAGCTGAAGTGCCCGCCTAGCCCGCCCAGACCCGCCTAGACACCTGTCTAGGTTGCTACTCACTTAGATAGAAAATAGATAACTTTCAATTTGCATTTAATTTTTTTCAATAAATTGTAAGAGACTTATTGAATACTTAAATGAGCACATACTATATGCTTGTTCCCCATGTTTTCATTATGTTTCAATACTTCATAATACATATGTCATTCTATTTTGTAGTTTATGATGAAATTATATATATTTAAATATAAACAAACACTTATTTACACAAAATATAATTTATTTACTTAAATCCGCCTAGACCCCGCCTAGCCGCCTAGGCACTAGGCCCTAGCCCACCACCCGACTAGCGCCTAGCGTCTTTTAGAACCTTGCCCCTATAGATATATAGAGAACGAATTTTTTGTAACAGAAAAAAAAAAAAATTCAAGTTAAAGAAATAACTGAGTTAAATGAAAGAAATATACACTGACCTCCATAAGTGATCCAGAACGCATATTCTCAGAGCCAACAATAATACTCTTTTCTTCTTTAAGAGGTTTGTTTAATCTATAAGAAAACAACCTGCTAATCAGGCAAAATATAAACTTAGGGTGGAGACAAACACATATGAAAACCCATTTCATTTACCTTTTTGGTTTTCCTTGTATTGCAGTGTCTATCGACAAGTCAACATCAGAAACGGGTAAGTTTGTATCAGACAGTTCACTCGAAGCAGATACCTCCTCACTGGACTCCATAGTGCTCTGCCCATATGTCTGCAATCCTTAAAATTTCAAGCACAATATTAATTTGACAATCCTAGCTGAAGAAATTCTGTAACTCAATATATAGTACCTATAAGGGAATCATCCTTTTGACCAAGACCATATTTGGATTCTTCAAGATTGCTACGTATTGTGTTAGTTGCCGTAAATTCGGACAAATCCTAGGAGCTATCATTATCTTCAACAGTATCAGCCATACTAGATTCACCATTCTCAGAGTGCTCACTATCATCTTCACTCTTTGTTTTGACACCACTTGCTTTGGGTTTTTCTAATAGCGTAAAACCATGAACTTCATCATTTTCTTCTTCCCTCCACTATTCCATTTCTGCATTACCAATGATATTCTTATCTGCATCACTAGATTGTTCTTGTTTATTTTTGCTACTTTCATCAACACTCACCAGTTGGGGCTTTCTCAACAACATCATATCACTAAACTTCTCCTCTGGTTGCTCAACCCTAATCTTCAACGACTAATTTGGTTTAATTCTCAACCTCGATGGGACATCTTCAATGTCATCCTCATTAAACAAACTCGGTTTCTCAAAATAACATTAGGAACACTACCTTTAGTAGGTTCCACAGGCTTGGAAACTGGGAGTCTCATGTTCTTAATCTGCGACACTCTTGGCTTATCATCCACTTCCAACTTGACTCCTTTCTTTGGCACCGGTCGAACCAATTTCAAACCATCCAATGACCTAGATGACTGAACTTCCTTGGGCCCATCAAAAGGTACCTCCTTTTCTTCGATGGTCCGAACTTCCTTGCCCCCATTAAAAGGTACCTCCTTTATCTCAACAATTTTACCCTTGTTCTTACAAAAACTTTTCTCAATATCCATATAACTAGCTTCTGGGTTTGCTTTTCTACCCAATATCTACAATATAACACAACAACATTCTCAAATAAACTATATTCCAATAGAACCACTATGTATTCACACACACACACACACACACACACACACACACACACACACACACATACATTACATATAAACAGAGAACTAGCTTCCGGATTTGCCTTTTCTACTCAAAATCTATAATTTAAAAACAATAACATCTTAAAGAAACTAAAAAGTTTATCTACCAATTCTGACAAGTTCATATGCAACTTTTATCAAACAACTGGTGTGCAATAACAAGCACAAAACACACATACCTTGGCAATCGTAAGTTTGGGGTCCTCCTCAATCAAGCGGCCGAACTTGAGCTCCATTTGGTCCAAATGGTCAAGCTTCGGCTCTTCCCTGGAACTGTAACCAACGCATTTCTTGTTCCTAGAGGGAAAATCTGGGTTGGGGAAGAAAGTGAAGGAAGAAGACGAGTGTGAGTGAGAAAGAAAGGGGTGGTGTTGGTGGCGAGGGAAAGAGAGAAACCGTCCATTTCTAGAGAGAGAAAGGAACAGCCGAGCTCATCAGAATTCAGAAAGCGGTCATGGATGCCATTTAAGATAATAGTAGTTCTTGCACTGTAACCTGAATTTGAATCTTATTATTAGTTCTCTAATCTAATATTTAGTTTAACAGATTTATCGCTTGACAAAAAAAGGTGACATTTGTGAATGTAAATTTTCTGTCATCCCTTCTTTTGATGAAAAATACACTTGCAAACTAATAAAGCTTAAGATTAAGGTCAAAAGCCTCACTTGCCCTTGACGAAGGAAAGGTTTCGACTGAAGAATCTCTGATGTCAAATTTAGAATTCTAAAAAAAAATGTATTTAAGAGTTTGTAGATAACAAATGACTTAACATTTTAGTGGGATAAGTGTAAGAGATTGGTCGGCCACTTTGGGTGAAGAGTGGTCGGCCATAGTTTTAGGAGTTATCTTTTGAATAAAAACAACAATGAGTTACCTTTTGAATAAAATCAATAAGGGATTGATGAGGAGTGATGAGAGGAATAAAAAAATAAGTTTCATATTGGAAAATTTTCATTGTGACTGGAATAAGGATGGTACATCATGTGTTTTTATATAAGTATTGGATAATTTTATTTTTTAAGTTATTTACTTTTAGCACACATATCTCACAATTTGTATAATGATAAGTGGTGTACCACTCCGGGTCCGCCCTGTAATGGACCGGTCACACTAAAAAATCTCTCTCTATATTAATTACCGTTGACTCTTTCTTGATTGAACCGTTATTTGTCCATTGCATGTGCGCAGAAATCCTAAAATGCGGGTAGAATAATTTTATTTTTTTAACTTAAAAATTCATGTGTCGCTTTTATAATTTTTTTTAAACTATTTTTAGCTGCACAACATTGCCGTTAAAAAATTTGTGAGATATTTAGAGACATTGCCGTTAAAGAAAAAGGTAATGCTTCGGGGAATTTCAGTATAATATCAATTGTAAAAGAAGGTTATCGAGTTTTCAAAAAAGAAAAGAAAAAGAAGGTTATCTACCAGAGACTTAATGAGCCCCTTAAAAATACAAATTTACCCGGACATAGTAATTGTTAGACCAAGTCAGAGTTATCTAGAATCCAGCTTATGTTTAAACCCCTAAGTTTGTTATTCAGGGATGAAGTTCTTATCCAAGGATAACTCTGATAGGTTAGCTTATTTTTAAATTTTTGAAAGTTTGTTTTTCACAAATGTTGCACACTCTATTTGCTTTTGTTTATTGATTTTTTTCACTGTATTTTATCGAACGGTCGTGGGGTGTGCACGTGGAGAAAAATAATGTCTTGACATCAGTTCCAAAACAATTGAACATGTCCTTGATTTCCTATCAGAGACATTTGGAATACTTCATGGTATATGCTGTAAAATGTAGCTGTACTGGTTCAATCAAAAGGCATGTACCCTAACAATCAGAAAACGCATGTACTCACCATGTGGAGTTCAAGTTTTGATCACTCACTCGTACTTGATCATGAATACCCACAAAGAATCACGCGATGGAACAATTTTTTGTCGCATTTGCCAGAGAAAATTAAGTTTGACTCACTTCAATATATTCAAATTCACAGTTCAACAAGCTTTTCAATTTCACAAGACTTCAATTCACATGCTTTACAAAGAAAATGTTTCCCTCCATCTGGCATTTGGTGGAAGTGACACAATTATAGAAGCCCTTTGGACCTGCTTCTAAAAATCCCAACACCACACACAAACTTAATGCAACATGGTTGGTGCAAATTATCATAATTGCTCTTGTGTCTCTTGGGCTGCTTCTGCTTCTGATTCTGGTTGTGCTTCTTCTGTTACTTCTCCCTGTTTTGCTTGTGAGCCATTAGGTTTCGGTTCCGGCATTGGAGCTCCATTTTTCTTTAGTGAAGCAGTCTTGGTGAGGTGGTTGTAGCTACCCTTCTCCTTGAACAGTTGGGCAAAGTGGTGTTTGCAGTAAAGAATGCCATCCAAAGCAGCACAGTTTGATGGTGAGAGGAAGCAACCCCCATGGTTACATCTAAAGCATGACTTGTGATAGAACGCTCCCTCCATGGTAACCTGTCGCAAATTATTGCAAAAATGTTATTTACACTCCCAGTTTGTTTTTCTGCTCTAAAATAATAAAATATTAATTTTGAATTGGAATTTTTAGGGGGATTCAAACCTTCTCTAGTGGATACACAGTTTTGGTGCATACAGCACATTTGTCTACGGTCCCAGAGAACATAGAGGACAGTTTGCTAGGGGTCCTAGTCTGTACATACAAAGAGAAAAGAATGTGTAAGTTTTACTACATGTCTATAGAAAAATAAAAACATTAGGCACATGATAATGTATTGAAGGGATACGATGTTACCAATTCAGTTTGTGACTTTCCAGCTGCATCAGACAAGGTTGAACAGAAGAAATTTAGCTAATCAATACTACAAAAGGAAAAGGAGAAAGATTTTTATATACCAAGAAAATTGCAATGGGAAAAGGAATCTTACATGTCTGAAATTTCTTAGAAAAGCTGCCAGTCTCCTTGAAGAGTTGCTCGAAATGAGGCTTGCAATATAGAACTTCATCCATGGATGAGTAGCTACTCATCTGTAAAAACAAACAAACAACTACATCAATCTCCATCCAAATCTTGTCGATTTCTTTATTAATATCCTTCAAAAGCCAGTAGCCACTGGCTGAGTTTATTTAGAAGGGCCAATTTTTATTCAAAGGCAAAATCTTATTTGGCAGCTATTGGTGTTAGGTTTTTTTATTTATTTTTTTCTTTCTAATCAAGTTCGAATTTTCTCATCCCACATTGATAAGAAAAAACCTAGTCCTTAATTAAGTTCCTAAATTTTTCGAAGAGGCAAATTCACATTTAACAGGAGGACGATTGTAACTGTTAATTTTTTTATTTTTTATTTTTTATTTTTATACGCGATACTTGAGCAGAGGAAAATTGAACTAAGGCCTCAGATACAAGGATGAAGAAAGATGAAAACAGTACATATATTGTCATGCATATAGGACCTACCGAAAGTTGTCCATTGCAGTGACTACATTTGAAGCAGGTCTTATGGTAGGCAATACCATCAGCAGATAACTGGTCAATGAAATGAACAGTCTTATCACAAGCCTTGCATTTCTGTTGGGTCCCGCTGAACGACATTTTTCCTGTTTTTCGCAAATATACCAATCAACAGAAAAAAAAGATGGTTTAATCGCTAGGACAAAAGGATATTGAAACAAGATGTAATGAGCGTTCAGCAAGAAACCGTGAAAGTTCAATCTCTAAATTGCTTGGAATTTTGACAGAGATTGAACTAACTCGGATATTTTTTCACGACCTCTCAGCTTTTCTTGTAGTTGGCAAAAGTAGAGATTACAGGTCCATAATCAAATGGGTTAATGAGTGGAGAAGGTGAATTGCATGGTATATGGTGGACACGTGAAGAAAGTTCCATTACTTTTTGGAGGATGAACAGAAAATTACTCCCCTAATTATGGGATTAAATTCAATATGCCAGATTGCTTGACTGAGTCTTTTACAAATAGGGACCAGATAAGTTTTAGCTTGTTCAATCTGGATAATTACCATATTTAGATCATAGATTATGAGCCAATTGCTAAATAGAGAATTAAAAGTGCAAGTACATAAACTAGAAGTTTAACTCAAATGGCTATGTTGGTGTCAAAACTTGGACAGAGTCTACATTGGGTTCAACACGTATTTGCCTCAAGTGTGGCTTTCAGTCTCAATGCCATTGGATAACTTGACAGAAAGAGAGAATAGGTGCTCCATTGTTGGAGGCTACCAACCGACAATGTTTAGGTTTGAATGTGTGTGGAAGTTGCACATAAATCTAGCTTCTTAACCAAATGATTGTGTACTGAGTGAGAAATTGGTTTGGTTAAGTGCTTTTATGTGCATCGAGTGAATGAGGACTTAAAATTCAATGTAACTTTGTATGTTTTTGCCTGAAACGTAAATGAAAGAGAAAAGGAAACTAAAACAAGAAATAGAATGCAAATGATTTTCATGATGAAGCTGAGATTACAAATGTTTATAAAGGTAAAATTTTAAGCCGGTAGGCCAAGCTAAAGGACTTGAAATGTAAATTGACTACAAATGTTATAAATAAAAAACTGTTAAACTCTAGAAAGATTCAGGCAATGAAGGGGGTGATAATGCTAGAGAAGTCCATCGAGATCATTGGTATCAGACTGGACTTTAGAAAAAACATGTGCCTCAGAGAGGAAATCAGGGTGGTTGGAATTGCATGTCAATTGAATCATACCACAGGGTGGTAGAGCTATAAAAGATTTAGATCTCAGGGATTGTAGGCAATGTTTGCTTCGAAAGAAGGCTTTGAGGTTGTAGCTGAAGAGCTAGAGGTTTTGTTAAGGAGCAATTGGGTTTGTGATAAAAAGCAATTAGGTTGATTGAAGGTTCACTCAAGGTTTTGTATAATCGTAGGCAGTGTTTGCTTCGAAGGAAGGCTTTGAGATTCTAGGCTGAAGTGTTAGAGGTTTTGCTTAATAAATAGTTGGATTGATTGAAGATTTACACAAGGTTTTGTATAATCATAGAGATTAAATTTGATGAAGGTCCTGCGCTTGAAGGCTTTTGGCCCTTTTTGTAGGAAAGAATGAGTAACCTTGATCTTATCGTTGAGTTGGAACATAGGTATTCGATCATTTGGCGCTAATAGTGACTAATTCTCTTTAGCTGTATCTTATGGTGTTTCACACACTGCGGTGACATAAGCATGTCGGATGGCGCCTTCATCATTATTTATGGGGGCGAGATATTCCCAAATCTAGTCATCCGCATGCAAGGGCAGAGGCAGAAAATATTTTATGGGTGGGCTAGCTAAAAAAATTATCCTAAAATCAAATGTTTTTTTTTTGTTACATAGGTATTGTATGCAAAAATTTAAGTTTAACTTCTGTATTTGTATGCTTAAAATTCCCTTGGCATGAACTCAATAAGCTTCGCAATTGCAAACTACAAAAATTAAAATGAATCATCAAATTTCACACATATTTAGATTTAAACACAAGAAGATGATAGAAAACTTGATATCTCAATTATAACCACACAACTAGCACATAACATAACACTGAAAGTAGAAGTAAAGGCAACAACAACAACAACAACATGACATCACAATTTTCATAATAATTTTTATATTTTTAGTTGTGCTAAATACTTACTGGGCTAGTTTCATTAAAAATAATTCTTCTTGCACAATTTTTTTAATCTATTATATAAACACCACACCAAAGTATATATACATATTGCCGCAAACTCTTCTGGGCTAAAGCCCACCGTAACCTTTGGTCTGGCTACACCAGACACGCTTCGAGAGGAACCTGTCCGAGCCCTTGGATGGGCTGGAGTGATTCGAAGAGGTCGTCTGAGCCCCAGGATATGATCCTTGATTGGGATTCGAAATTGGTGTGCCAGAGTTGTGCAATTTTGTTCAAGCAAAAGTTGATCGGCTCCATAGTAAGTCTTATTTTTATTTATGGCCCAAAACAGCTAGTAGCCTGAAATAAAGTGGAAGAGCATAAATAGTAGAAGTATGATTGACCAAAGAACTATTTTTTCAAATTTATGTGATGGTGTAGTAAATCTTGTGATGTTATTTCTTTAATCAAATCATAATTAATTGCACGGTAATTTATACTTTGCACCTATAAACAATAAGACATTTTTGTTGTGCAACTTATCTTGTTGTATGACTCCTATGAATAATGATCAAGTTCGAATTTTATGAATAACGAGTTCGATATCTAATCATGTCTTGTCTATTTTATAGCTTAATCTAAATCCCACCTCCCCAATATCGTTTTGTATATATACAACTAAAATAAGTTACAAATTGCTACATGAATTAACAGAGATAGGGACAACAATATATAGTTTGACAAAAACTCTAACCTTCAATATATAAAAATATATATATAACGAGTTGAAAAATGTCTCACGTGCCATCAATCTCTCATCTATACAAGCAAGCATATACCCATTAAATGTCATGCTAACTTCATATTAAACAGGCAGAGGAGCTATGCATGATATCGCAATTTTTAACTTTATTACAGATTTTGTTCATTTTTAAGGAAATGTTGACCCTAAAAATTACAAAGCTTATGTGTCGCGTAGGTCGAGTAACTATAAGCTTATTATGTTCTTCTTGTGAATACGAGTGTGCCAACTCGCAATCGAGCACAGTCAGATCAACAGAAGGATGTGCTATTGACTTCCACACTCAAGCGATTGCAACCGGGGAAGGAACATGTCTTGGCTTTGGGTTCTAGAGCCTGAAGAAAAGGTTGTCTAGATCACTGCAAAGTTCAGAATTTCTTGTACTAGGTTTGACTGCCTCTTATTAGTGAGAATAGGTACACTGAATCGGTATTAGGTTGTAGGGACACATGTACTCAAAGGAGATGAGTGTTTTAATTGTGAACATGATTCAAACGTCTGAATGCTGAACTACAAAATGCACCTAAGAGTAACCAATCATAGAACACTCCACTTAGATGGGAAGCTAATGAAGTGACGTCTTTCGGTGAATAACCGAAAAAGTTCTTCATCAACGAGACTTGGATAGATAACCAACCAAGTAGAAGCAGTGTTGTTAGTACAAACTGGAGGTGCTCTTTGATTGCTTGATTTTACTGCTCTAGTACTGTTAATCCAAATTGAAGATGTCGCCGGTTGCCAACACAGTGCTATTAGCCCAAACTAAAGACATGTTGATGGGAGGGTTTGTATGATTGTGTTTTTCTCAAAAAAAAAATGTGAGAAATGTTTTGTGTAGAGAGAATTTTTGCATAGAGCATTATGAGTTATTTGTTGAGTTGAAGGGAGTTTTCTACATTATCTCCCGCTTTTTATAAAGCGAGTCTACCCAGTGAATAAAATGAATATGAGATATCCCTTGTGGTAAATGTTCCTCATTTGGCATTGTGTACCATAGCCACGTGCACCAAATCAACTCAAACTATGCATTAGGATAGAGTCCTGATGTTTCAAAACCGTCTTGTGATTTGGCATCCTGATCATTATTTGGTGGGGATGAAATTCCATCTTTATCTCCTTTTGGCATCTTGGATATCCTTGACCAGCAAATCCGTGCATGCCTGAATTGCATGGAAGGTAACCTTCTGATCTCCATGCATGGTTTAGATCTCAAACCAATTATCACATAGGCTTGAAGTTTGAATTGGAACTCAGTCTCTTTACACGCACTGTCACATAACACAATCCTCACCCATTCAACCTTTGCAGTCATTATCCCAGTAAAAACTGATCACTTGAACTTATCCGATAGTATCCAACCGCACACCACAATCCCCTTTATTAGATAATCTTTCAAAATAATTGCTATGATTAAAATCAAAGATAATTTAGCCAAAAGTCAATAAAAACTTTACTATTAAGCCATATGTCAATAACATATTTTTGTTTTGGACTTAATCAATGATATATTTTTATCAAGGAAAAATTAGGTTCTCATCCCTATTTTTCCTACTCCATTAATTAAAACCTTATTCCTTTTCAATTTTTGATCAAGGTCCTTAGATTTTAATAAACATCATTAATTATTTCAGTAACATAATATTTTTATTTCTAAATATATTCATTTAGTGTTAGAAGCGTTATATTTGGTACATTTATATTTATGGCTAAATTTTTTTATCATATATTTTTATTTTTAGTTTGTACCCATTTTTAATTTGCAACCCTTTTTTTAATTTGTACCAATTTTCTTTTCAGTTTTAATATGTACCCATAAATTAATTCATTTTTGTGCCCATATTTTAAAAACTTTTATTTGTATTTGTACTCATATATATTTTTTTATTTGTACCCATTTTTAATTTTGCTAAATGTACCCATGCTAATTATATGTATTTATTTTATGTTTTAAAATATATAAATTGTTATTTTTTAAAATATGTTAATAATGATGTGAGTACGTTATCTTTTTGCTATAATTTTTGTGAAGGACAATATTACTCTAAAATTGATTTTTAAGTATTTATTATGTTTTAAAAATATTATTTAAATTTCATAATTTGGGGGACATTAAATGCATAAATGCATGAGTTAAATCTCTTAAATGAGGCTAAGGACCTCGATCAAAATATTTAAACAAACAAGGTTTCAATTTAACAATTAGGTTGATTAGGGATTGGAACCAAAATGACCCTTTTATTAATTAGGCATAGGTCAATGATGAATGCAACATATGCTTTAAGTCTAGTTAAAACAAGAAAATATGTCCGCGCGTTGCTGTGGGACTTGAATGCATCACTTTGAACTACATGAATAAGACACATTTTACCTGATTAAATTCAACACAATCATGAATAAACAAAGGGATAGATGAGTGAATGGGGTTGGTAAGATATGCAGCTTCATTTTTATATACATTCAACTTAGCTGACATGAAAAGACATTGTACAATTAACAGGACGAAACTGAATGTTCTTTTTCCCTAATAAACAAAAGAAACAAAAGCAGCATGCGGTTCACACAAATCTTACCCCTGCAGTCAAGGTGGCAAAATATATATCCTATAGGTTAGGCACATGTTTTAGCAGTTGAAAAAAAAAACATAAAAACTATTTCATTCTTATTCTAGCATCTAAGTTTTCAAGCACGTTTGTGCAAAGCAAAAAACATGAGCAAATATGATTGGGTAGAAACATGAGAGTAAAAAAATCCAAACCTCAAGAATATGATTGTATTACAGCAAATATGATTGGGTCGTACTCAAGGATCAAATGGGGACTTGAGATTTTGGTAACTTTGTAAAAGAGAAAGAACACCAATGGAACATTCCTAGAAACTAACCATCAAACACATCCAAATCAGATCAACTAATCAACCAAATTAGCTCAATCAATAACCCTAAATTTACTCAACCAAAATTTCCCAATCAGTAATCCTTAAGGATAAGATTATTTTTAACTATACACAAATTCACAAGCTAGTCATTTTATACATTTAACTAATTATAACAGCACAATCAATTTCATTTCAACCCAATCAAAAAGAAATTGATTGTATGTCATAAGTTTGTAAACATGGAAAAAATGTATCATATTTCATGACTAATCAAAAGCTTACAAATGTCAGGTAAGAACATATGTGAGTTTAAATGCAAGAATGCAAATGAAGACAATTCACTCCATTGTGTTTAGCAAGGGAATAAAAAGTGACAAAAATAGTATGATAGTGATTCATACCTTTAACTTGATCTGATGGCAGGGCATTGAATGTTGACTGAACAAAATTTTGCAAGTAATGATGTTGCATAAAAACTTTCATCTGAAAAGTTAAACCCACCATTATATGAAGGTAAATAAGGAAAATCCAATCCAATAATCTTAGCAATCTGAGAATTGTATTTTAGTTTAGAGAACATGCATGTATTTCTAACAGTGAAAACATTAGCAAATATGATTGGGCAGAAACATGAGAGTAAAAAAATCCAAACCTAGAGAATATGATTGTATTACAACAAATATGATTGGGTTGTACTCGAGGATCAAATGGGGACTTGAGATTTTGGTAATTGTGTAGAAGAGAAAGAACACCAATGGAACATTCCTAGAAATTAACCCTCAAACCTATCCAAATCAGATCAACTAATCAACCAAATTAGCCCATCAATAACCCTAAATTTACTCAACCAAATTTTCCCAATCAATAATGCATAAGGATAAGATTATTTTTAACTATACACAAATTCACATGCTAGTCATTTGATACATTTAATTAATTCTGCAAGTTGTATTTCTGTAAATGGGAATGAAAATGTAACTTTTGGTCTTATACTCTCCGAACCAATACACATTTCAAATGTGGAAGTCTCAAAAGTTGTTTCATTTATTTCAATGAAAAGAAATTTTTTATTTGGATAAATATTCAAACAAAATACTTTTTGATTGACACTCACTTAAACACATTAGAAGAACTCATGTTTCTCTACCTAAAAAGGAGTTCAGGGATATGAAAAAACTACTTAATACCAAAAGCATAAACCACACTCAATACAATCAATAACTAAACTAACAATATATTCAACAATTTATCAAAAACACCATCAAATTAAACACCTTTAAACCATAAAAACCAAAGGAACAAACCATATAATTAATGAGTGGTGAGTGAAGACTTTCTGGTATTCAGGGCACCAAGTATCCTAACAGAGAATGCGTTTTGGTCCTCATCCTTTACCATTTCCTCCTCATCCCATGAATCCTCATCACCTGCACGTTCCAACGCCGTCTGGAGAAGCGCCTTAGCAAACACTGGGGAGGAAAAACTAATTAATTTTTTAAAAACAAATATTAGTGCACTACAGAAATACATCATCTATAACAAGCAAACGCGTGAATGCCTGAAAACACTAAAAGTCTAATATATCCTTGCAGTTCTATTTGAATTTAGAGTACGTGGAAATCACATCAACAAATCAAAGCCTATATTTTTATCATCTTGAACTGGAAAAATCTGTAAAATCTAAAAAATTTCGTGGCATCAAAATAATTACAAATTAAACCCCCATTCTCTTATAGCTGATAATCAAAACCAAATTAGTAAATTACTTAGCTAAAAGCCCTTTTTTTCAATAAAAACGAGGAAGGCAAGCCTGGGTCCTAATAATCCAAAATCACGTCAAATGGAGGAAAATGATATGTCAGAATCGAATAATCATATACTAAAAGAAAAATTTTCCTTAATTTATCTAATTATAGAAAGAAAAAAAACTAGATCAAGAAAACCAAGAGCCAGATAAAATTTTGATGCAAAGAAAGCAAAGTTAGAATACCAAGAGCCAGATTATGCTATTAAATCAGAGAAAACTGAGATGGAATGTAATATATACAAATCTAATCCAAGAAAGCAAACCAAAACCCTTACTGTCTGAGAGAAATTGGGATAGAACATCGTAGAGAGAAAGCAAGATGAGAGATAGACCTGGCTCTGGTTGGAATTGCTGGCGATGAATGTTTGGAGAGAAGCTTTACCTTTCACTCGCCTTTGATTCCTGTAGCCACAATAGACACATCGCTTGTGACAGTTTCCAAAGGGAATTCCGAATTCAAAATTCAACAACCTAAACCATAATCAACTCATAGTTTAGTTCCATCAATATGATAGACAACCAAACTGTCAACAAACTAACAAAAGTAAACATAAACGTCCCTAGAAATAGCCCAATGGTAGGATTATGTAGTCCGACTGTGCTTAACTAAATAAGAAAAAATTCAAGTGATCAAAGCTAATCTAGAGCTTTCTCCGCTCCCAAACACAACAAGAATCAGAACGCGTGTCGTCAATTTCAAGAAATTCACGGAAAGAGAGAAAGAAAGGGATAGAGTAGTACAAACCTCAGATCAACTGGCCTAAATCCTCTGGATTCCCTCATTATCGTAGCGGAAATCGACAAAAGCATATATACAATGACATTTTATCAGCTACTAGTTGGACCACATTTATTACCTGCCATAAACGGAGAAATAATTTGATATAAGAATCTAATAAGAATCTCATTCCACAAAACCTCTTCAGTGTTGGCCTAAACAACTGCAAGCAAAAAAATCCCCAAGATACACACTTTCATCCAAATCATCCACCGCCACTAACAAAACCACACCCTATATCTTCCTTTAGCTAAGATTAAAAGAGTGAAATTATCACCCAAATAAAATAGGTAGATTAACGAATATGAGTTAAAAAGTGGAGGAAAGCAACAAAACCAATCAAACAACGAATTGTCAATAGAATAGAACAACAAATATAGGTATCTGAATCAAAGTTTTTTATTTTTATTTTTATTATTTTTTTGTCAAATGAAGACTCAAATTTCACTCAACATTGTTTCTAATCACAGCTTCCTCTCTACCTGTAAATCATGGTTGTTTTAGCCAAACATATATTTTGATCATGTAGAATCGAGATGGAGACATTATCTTCTAACAACATAAATGGAAGTTCAAAATATTATTGAATCGCCAAATGTTAAAATTACCAATCAAATATAGAAAAACCACCACCAGCAACCAAAATAGTTTTTTTTTTTAAATTTTTTTAAATGAAATTATACACGTCTCATGCAAGCAGCAACCAATTCTTTTGAACTGCTCGTCCGTAAAACACATGAGTATGGATATATTATAGAGGGCAACAATCACTAAATTTTTAACATCACCGGCATTCACAACATTAAACATGTAGGGAACCTATTTCATTCATTTTAATTTTGGTGACACAACTGATGCAAGAAAGGATCGAGCAAGTAGCATGACATCAAGAATAAAAGAAGATATTTAGGATGGAACAATTATAAGTTTCTGTAAACCATTAAATTTATGCTTAGTGAGTATACCAAAATAATTGAGTGCAATGAAAGAACGGCAATTAACAGAGAAATCAGTTTATAATCCCTAAATACTGGAAAATTCACACAAAATTCTCTCCTTAATTTATTCTTAATCCTCTCCTTAATTTCACTATAAAATTCACACAGATAAAATGACCAACTAGGGTCCTTGTGGAACAAAACCCAAAACTGAAGTTCTCATCCTAATCAATTAATTCAATTTTTAACAAATACACATAAATATTAAAGAGCAACTTGCCATGTTGAACAAAACAAATGATTGATCAACTTAGGGAATGTGTTTGGGAATGCTTTGGTAAGGCTAAAAGCGTTTCTAGATACCAAAATTTGAGCAGAAATAATTAAAAGTGTTATTAAATAGAATTAAATTGCAGTATCAATAGACTTCAATATAAACCATTTACCCTAAAAGGACACCACAACCATGAATATAATTAAAGTGTAAGCAAACTAATATTTTGTACAATAAATATATAAGGGATACACATTGTAGATGTGATAGCCCATCCCGAGAAATGTTTATCGTTGAGGTGAATTGACTATTTTGCCCTTAAGCGTTGGTTGTGTGTATGTAAATGGGGCTAAATAAATGGTCCAATTATGTTATTTCCCTAAGTTTTGGACCCAATTGGAATTTGTGGGTTTTGATTGGTTGGTTGGATTGCATTTGGACCACTCAACACACACACACACACACACACACATCACCATTCCTTTCTCTCTCTTCTCTCTCGTACTCTCTCTCTCCTTCGCAGACTCAATCTCTGTTCCATTTTCGTACGGACAAACCTTAAAACCCTATCAAACTTCGCAGATCAAGGGTTTTGAGATCACCATTGTGTTCGTGGGGTTCATATAAATCATTTGGTACCAGTTTCAGGTAAGGAAACCTTTGATTTCACGTGAAAAACCTAGCTCCAATTTGGTCACTATTCATGTAATCGTACTATATTGTGTTTTTTTTTTTAAATTCTAAGTTCATAGGAAGCTTAAGGAGGTCCTTACAAAGCTCGAAGTGCTTCGTTGGAGGTTTTTGGACGTCGGGTTAGCGAGATCGAAGAGTTTCAAATTTTGGCCGAAGATTCGAGGCTTTTTCTGGCCAATTCCCAGCGAGTTGAGGGTTAAGGCAGGTATAGCTTTGTTCATTTTGATGAGATCTTCATAATGGGACTTATTTCATTGAAAATGGTGAAAAAATGAAGAAGTTATAGTGAATTGAAGTCTTAACGGAGGATAACACCATCAGTTAATTATAACGGAATATTCCTAACAGCGTCACTGTTCCGTTACACGTGGCGGCGCGTGAGGGCTTGAAATTTTTTTCTAAAAATATGGGGATGTTCCTGAGGTTGTGTAGTTGGTATATTCAAATACCAAAATTGAGCAATGTATGAGAAGTTATTTTACGAATCTTGTTTATGTGCTTTAAATAACGTTATTTCAGTTACTTCTCATTTAAGCAAGACATATCCGGAGGACGAGCATAGCCAGGCTAGGTGTGGGGGTTACGACCTAGCTACATATCAGTGAGTGGGCTTTTGGTTTTCCGTATATACCTATATACTTACTGTTTTTCCCAGAAAATGAATTTGAATGATTATATGATTTGAAACGCCATGCAAAGTATCTGCCTATTTTATTATGCATTCATTGTTGCATATATTTATGATTGGTGTTGTGGATGTACAGGTAAGTGTTAGGTAAGTTTATATACTGGTTATGTTGAGAATGATGTGATGTGATGTGATGAGAGCTCATAAACATGCACATTGATATTAGTGCTCCCGCCCAGAGTTAGGGCACAGTCCTTCACGTGATGTTCACTTCCCGCACTGCATGCTCGCCTTGGATCCAAGTTAGGTGCACAGTCCTATCGTATAGACCACTATAAGTGGGTTTGACTCGTAGGTGACCCGCGATTATTCGCACAGTCTTCACGTGATCGTAGCACTAGAGCTTATTTATTATATATTCAATTATGTTGTACAGACCACTAGAGGTGGTATTGATTTATGTGCATGATATATATATGATTGATTGAGATTGAGTATGAGCTATAGATTCAGCCGAGGGCTGATTTGAAACCTGACATTTGTTCTTAGTCATTGAATTACGATTGGCATCCAGTGGAGATACTTTGGCATGGCATATATGTTTTCATGGCAGGATTTTGAGATATATATGTATATGAATATATGCTTTATTTCTGGGAAATTATACAGGTTTTACGGAGAGGGGTTATAACTTTTGAGAAATGAATGATTTTGAAAAGCTTTGTTTTTTCCCACTCACGCTTTTGTTTTTTGCCCCTCTAGGTTCTAGGTAGTGTTCCTTGGCGACTACGAGGTTTCCAGCGGAAATTTTGACAGACCACTCCTTATGTAGGACACCCTTTAGTGTTATTTGAAATCATTACTTTCCTGCTTGACTGCACTTAGTTCATTTAGGGTGCGTTTGGTACGCAGACGGGACGGGACGGGACGGGACGGAACAGGACGGGATGGATGTTGTAAATTTTGAAAAAAACAAGGGGCATTTTTGTCCTAAAATGTTAAATTTTTCTGTCCCACAGACGTGGAACAACCCCGTTCCAGGGGGGAGGTGGAACCAAAAATCATCCAAAACATGTCCCGTGGAACTCCTCGTCCTACTCGTTTTAGGCGTACCAAACGCGGGACGGAACGCCTCGTCCCGTCCCATCCCGTCCCGTCCCGCGTACCAAACGCACCCTATGCTCTGGTTATGTAAACGTTATTAATTCTCGCACTATCACGTTACCTTAGCTTGGATTGCTAGTCGTTTGGTTTTAATTCGTTCGTATTTCTCTTATTAATCTTGCTTCCGCACTATGCACATGGTTACATCACGCTAACGTGACGGCCAACATGCCTTGATTTAGGTCGTGGTATGTCAGTTTGGTATCAGAACATTAGGTTGCACTCCTGTATATCTTGTGAAATTTCTAATGATTTGATGTCTTCTGTCAGAATTATGCTGCCTCGTAGAGAACCATGTTGTTTAGACAAGCCTAATTTCCCTGACATAGCTCAATTAGGGGAAGCTATAGCGAATGTTATACAATCGACACTTCGTCCTTCCCATAGGACCCCTCTAGAGTCTGTTCATTATTTTTTAAATAAATACTTTTGTGGGAAATGAAGGGCCCGAAGGTGCTGAGAAATGGATGATGCATATTGAGAAGACTTTTAGGCTGATGCAGAGTTAGGGGAGTTTATCTCCAAACAGGTGGGTCTAGACAACCTCTTGGTTTTTGGGTAAAGAGTTGGCATCATGGTGGGGGCAGCTAACTGATGAGTTACCCAATGAGGAAGTTAATGATTGGGAGGTATTCGAACAGTTGTTTTATAAAAGATTTATTCCTCCTGCATATATTGACAGTAAGAAACAAGAATTTACGAGTTTGAAGCAGAAGAAAATGTCAGCTAATGAGTATTACCAGAAATTTACTGATCTATCTCGTTATCATCCGAAAGTTACGGCTAATCCGGTTGAGATGCTTCGTCGCTTTAAATTGGGTACTAAGAAGAAATGGCGTACTATAGCGACCGTGATTCCCTGTGCCACTTATCACGAGTTTTATGAGGCCTTGTTACAGATTGAGGACTTAGAGAACATACCTAGTGAGAGTGATGAGGAAGAAGATAAAGAACGGAATCAGAGGAAGAATAATAAGGGTAAATGTCAATTCTCACAGGGACCTCGCCAAACCCAGAGCTTTAAACGAAGTGAGGCTAACTCTAGTTCTTCCAGTGGAGGCTTCAGATCTACAGGACAGAGAGGATGAGGTAGGTTCTTCGGAGGTTCCAGATCCCAGAGGCAGAGGAATTCTGGTAGGGGTAGTACTCCTTTGTGCCGTAGGTGCAACAATCGACATTTTGGGGAATGTTGACGTGGTAGAAATGGGTGCTATACCTGTGGTCAGGTGGGACATCTAGCTAAGTATTGTCCTCAGAGCCAGCAAAGGCCCCAACAGCTTTCCTTACCACCGCTAGCTCAAATTCTGCAGTTCTCAGGACCGAATGGTTACACTCAAATGGGTCATGGTGATGCTTACCACTATCAGGGGGATCTCGTTCCTTATCCTTAAGAGCAGTACCAATACCCTTCGGATCCCTATCAGCAGGGTGGTTATGGGCAGTATTCAGGAGGATATATGCCTCCGCATCAGTATTCGGGATGATATATGCCTTAGCAGCAGTATTCAGCTGGTAGATCATAGTGGTATTCTAGAGGACAGCCTCAGCAGGTTGATGTTGCTACCAGTGGTGTTGGTTAAGGTAGCCTAGCCAATCAGGCCAATGACGTAATTCTCAGGGTCGAGGAGTTCATGCTAGCAGAGGTCGAGGATGAAGGCAGCAGACTCAGGGGCGTATCCATAACCTTTCACTTCAGGATGCTTAGAACAACCTAGGCATAATCATGGGTACGTTAAATATTCTTGGTCATTATGCTAAAGTGTTGATTGACTGTGGTGCTACATATTTCGTAATTTTTCATATGTTTGCTCAGTTGACACAACCTTAACCTTCACCCCTTGGGTATGAGTTAGAGTTTGCTATGCCTAGAGAGGAAAAATGTTACGTAGATTAAGTATATCCAGGATGTCCCGTAGTAGTGGAGAATGTGGTTATGCTAGCTAACCTCACTTCGTTAGACATTGTTGATTTTGATGTCGTTTTAGGCACATATTGGTTGTACTACAATCATGCCAATATTGACTGTTACGGGAAAATAGTGACTTTCCATCGTCCTGGATTACCTGAAGTTACTTTCATTGGAGAACGTAGTGGGGTGAGACATGGGGTCATTTCGGCTGTGAGAGCCAAAAAGTTATTGAAGAAAGGTTGTCAAGGGTACTTGGCTCACTTAGTATTAAATGATGACACTTCTGTTAGTTTGGAGAATGTTCGGGTGGTCAGACCTTTTTCTGACGTCTTCCTTGATGATTTACCTGGATTGCCGCCAGATCGTGATGTGGAGTTCGCCATTGATTTGTTACCAGGTACTAATCCTATTTCCTGAACTCCCTATTAAATGGCTTCTGCTGAGTTGAGAGAATTGAAGATCCAGTTTTAGGAGTTACTTGATAAAGGTTTCATTCAGCCTAGTACTTCACCCTAGGGAGCCCCAGTCTTATTTGTTCGAAAGAAAGACAGTACCTTGAGTAGATTTTATATTATATATTTAACCCTATTTTTAGTATATTTTGGTTAATATTTTAGAAGAATTTTGATACTTTAAATTGTATTTTCAATATAGGATTTTTGACTTCATCTGGAACAAAACATAATCAAATGGATGAATTTTGGAGTAATTCTAGTTGGAGGACATTCGTGAGTCACTTGGTTTGATCGTGTCAAAATTTGGAACTTTTTTACCTAGCGGTGATTTTCTGGCGATAAAATAAAGGAACGATGCGCAGTGTTGGAACAATGACGTTTTGGGATTGAATTGCATTTTTAGAGTCCAAGATGACCTTAGATGGGTTTGTGGCCTTCTGGAGATGCGTTTAGAATGTCCTGATCTTCGAAACAAGCTATTATGGGCTGAATTTGGAGAATATTTGAGGCTAAAACGTGGTTGGACAAGTACTTGATAGATTATCCTAGCTTAATTAGGATTTTATTTTTTTAAGATATTTTATTATTATTCTTAGTTTCCTAGTTGGAATAAAAGATTGGCTTTTTAGGGATTGTGCAATGGCATAGCAGGATATATTGCCTTGCCGTTCTCAGTTTTATAGTACGCTCTGTTTTACGAACTTTGAAGACAGAGAGTAATTGCTAGGGTTTTAAAGGCTTTTAAATTTTCTATTTCAAGGTGTTTTCATTCTTATTCATTCTAATAATATTTTCTATGATTTCAATTATGAATATGCATAACTAATTCGTTTTGCTTGGGCGAAACCTTGAACCTTAGCATGGATATGTGATTTTTATTTAATTGCTTATGATTGATTGTATGCATACTTTGAATTATTGATCACTATTTTAAAATATCTAATTACTATCTAATTGCCTTAATGCCTCATCACCATTTGGATCTTTAGAAAAGTAATTTTATGCAATTTTGGTCAAAAGATTCCCTCAAATTGATGTTGGCTTCTTGTGGTTAATAATTGTAATTTTACTTAAGATGAACAGTTGCATGATTTTTCAAAGGGTTTTCACAAAACATTATGAGTCTCTCATGTTCATATTTGATCCAAACGTCCATACGGATTGCATGTTAGATATACCTTTTATGTTGGAAGTTCCAAGTATGATATAAATTAGGAAAACCTAACCTTCAAAGTGGCATGTGTAGATCATAAGTAATTGGTAAAATTGCATAGAATTTCTATGTGATGTGGAACCCTAGTGCTTTTATAAATTGATATTTAAAACTCTTTTCTTTTGTCGTATTATTTTAGAGAGAATTTACTATTAATTTTTAATTAAAAACGTTTTTAATATTATTCAAGTTCAAAAACTCTTCTCTCTGAATTCTTAATCTTAAGTAGTTAATTAGGAATTGTTTTTACATAAAATTATTAAAATAATCCTTGTGGAGAACGACCTTGCATGAACATCTATATTAAAATAACCTTGTATTTTTGCAAGTATTTCATGTGATTTTGACTCTATTTGTGTAGACGGTAAAAATCTTATCATATACTACTTACCATCACCAACAATCCCATTCCGCCGAGTATAGTAGAACTAACTTCCATAATTCCCTTCCAAGCCTCTGAGTTTTCTTGCTTACGACATACTTTAAAAAAGAGGTATATATGTTTTAAATATTTTTTCTTTATAATTCTAGTCCACCAATTATTAGGACCTGTAAGTATTTCCATCTTAGCTTAGCAAGAGCTGCATAATTAAAATGTTCAATATTCCTAATACTAAGACCTCCTTATTTTTTAGGACAACAGACATTACTTCAACCAAGAGGAGGATGAGAACCAAATTCTTTTCCCCAGAAAAAAGTACGTGCCATAGCGTTAATTTTGAAGTAACTTTTTTGAACAAGAAAAACATCACATAACGTGATTAGGCATAATTACAAATACTAGAGTTAATAAGAACAGATTTACCTGCGCTGGAAAAGAGACAATCATCTGCAAAACATAAATTTGATATTTGAATGCCTCCTGGCGAAATAAGCAGACCAATATGGGATTTAGAAGTATTCACCAAATTATTATGATCGCCAATAAATGGTCCAAGGCAAAGAATGAAAATATAATAGCATCTTCAAAGGAGATGCCCAATAAATCAGCACTAACAGTCAAAAAAGGTAGTAACAATGTTTTTCAACCGAAATGTCAAACCTGATGTGGCATGACATGAATTGGTAGCCCTCATCCTTCGTGCCAAAATAGATAGCTATTTCAAATCCTTTTTTAATTAATTACTAGTATATTGTTTTTAAAAATTGGAGGAGAGAGGAATAGAGTGAGACAACGGTAGGAGAGAGGGAGAGATGTTTATTTATTTTTAAATTTTTTAAAAATAGAGATGTTTATATCATCTGTAGATAAGGTTCTAAAAGACGCTAGTCGCTAGTAGGACCGCAGGTTGGAGCCTATATAGATAAGGTTCTAAAAGACGCTGGGCGCACTAAGGAAATTTATATAATTTTATTATATATCATATAAATTAATCAAATTTACTATATAGAATATAAATAAACAATAAATAATTGTTAATTTTGTATCATTTTCGAAGTCCAGAAGTTGTGATTGGCCATTTATTCTATTAATAAAATGCAAGGTTGGACTTGTATTCCTCGTTTTAATTAACAAAATTGTCACCGAGTATCCTTGGACAATCCACTCCATTTATAAATGGGCAAAATGGATCCTGAACACACACACACAAATAAAAATAAAAAAAATAAAAAATAAAAACTCAAACTCATGTAATCCATTTATTATCATATTTGAATAAAAATATGGAAAATAACCAAAATTTGGAGCCCATATAGAATTATAACCACCCTTTAAAGTTTATGATAATTATAACCTAAAGTTGATATAAAAGAACTAATATATCCTTAATGCATCAAATTTTATTCCTCAAAGTCATTGGATGTCTCCTCCTTTTCCCCTCCTTTTATTTATTTTCTTTGAACTACAAGTGTAATGCGGTATTGTTTATTGTGTCTGCTAAGCACCTTGCCCATCTATTTCCTTTTAATCCTAGAATTGATGTGCCATTTGCTTTATTGGTTACCCTTTTTATTTTTGATAAGTTGCATAGCGCCTCCAGCAATGGAGATGAGGTCTCGAAGGCAGAAGCTACTGCTAAGGTTCAAAAGTTTACTGAATGGCCTTTGAAATGTATAGGCTTTCTTTCTCGCTTCCTAGGCAATAAGGATAGAGTTAACAACAGCTCATCAGTTGAGACCTAACTCCAGTTATCAGCATTTAAGGCGTTCATTGATCTTGTTGGTAACCAGGCTTTCGGGAAGTGGCGAGCTAGTGCAAAGAGCTATTGGCTGTCCTAGTTTTTTCACAGTTAAGAACATGAGGAAGTTAATAATTTTTCACTCATTAGGGGTGTATTAGTACTTCCACATCAAATTTTAATTATAATTATTATAAACTTAAAATGGTGGTTTTAGTTATAATTTTATATAAGGTTCACATTTTTGTTATTTTTCTAAATTTTCCTAAAAATATAATGGATACTTGTATCCATCGGTCAAGTAGCCATCCAATCACCAATCACCAACTCACCTCTTTGGTATTGCTGTGCTTTGAAAAAAAGCTGCTGTGAGAATAAGCGGCTGTACTGTGAGAATAAGCGGCTGTGAAATAAATCAGCTGAGTGTTTGGTAAACATTTTTGTAAAAGTGCTTTTGGAAAAAAAAGCAGTCTGATAATGGGTCTTTTCATTAAAGGAGCACTGTAGCTCCGTGTGCTTTGAAAAAAAGCCAGTTTTCCAAAGCTACAAATAGGTGCTTCAGCTTTTTCCTTTGATTTTAGCTTATTCTCACAGCAGCTTCGAAAATAAGCCATTTTTTTAGTTTACCAAACACCTAAAACTCTTACAGCTTTTTTTCATTGGTGCTTTTTTTTTAAGCACCTCACTCCCAAACTAGGGCTAAAGCTGCTACTACTAAGCCATTTCCGCTGGCAACCATTTTGTTGACTGTCATCAACTCGCCTTCTAGCACACTGAGAGGCATATGGTGAGACTCATGAAGACAAGACGCGAGAAGCAAAACGCACAGATTGTCCAGCGTCCACCTTCTTCTAGGTAGGCATATTTTTTTCCCAGGCTCCCCATACCGTCCAGCCTCCATCTAGTCTGCCCAAGCAGCTGCTTTACATCGCTGAATAGCTTTGCCGATTTATTAAATAGTTTCAGGGTAATTGTGGCGGAGCACCGCCGCCGAGCAACTAGGCGCCGCCTAGACCGCTTTTTAGAACATTGCTTATAAATGCTTAAACAAAAAACAGCAAAATTTTATTTTGTGAAATTACATTACTACCCTTGACTTTTTTTTGTGATAGAAGACTAAATAGTCTTTTCACCTTCTTTTGGTTGACAAAAAAACTTATGTTAATATATAGTTTAGATTAAATGCATTTCATTATTGTTTCTTTGTTTTAAAACATTTATTATAAGAGTTTAATATAATAAAATAATAGTTTAATTTGACATATTGGATGGAAAGCAAAACTTTAAAAGATGTCAAAGTGCCACATAGGCTATTAAATTAAAATTTTATTTCTAAAAATAAGATGGGTATAAAGAATCAACTTGTCTACCTTTGGAAGGCTTAATGTAACATTTAGGTTTTCCATTTGGTAAAATAGAATAAGTAGTAGTAACTATTGTGGCCAATTTTTTAAAGGGAGAGGGAGGGGGAAGGGGAGGGAGAGAGGGATGGGGAGAGAGGGAGAGATAGAGGCGCAGATAAATTATAGAATGAGTAGAGATATGTTTTCCCTATACCACCGCCTTTATTTATAGTAAACCATGAGAAATATTAACTTGTCCTCCAAGTAAATACAAAGTCTAATAATAAAGAATCACTAGGATATTGAGTAATCTTAAACTGAATCTAACTAGAATTTACACAATCATACATGTGCTAATAATGTTCACAACACTCCCCCTTGAGTGTGTAAATACTCAAGTAGATATCAAACCAGATTTAGCAAAGATAGTTGATGAAGTCATCTTGTCAGCACTAATAGAGTAACATGCTAATCTCAAACAAGAAACTTGCATATAGAAATAAGTCTCAGAAAACCTGACTATGGTAAACCTAATATTGGACAAAAATCCATAGTATAAGAAAAACGGTGAGTTGAATGCAAAGTCAGTTTAAACTTCTACTGGACATACACAAGGGTATAACTAGTCGAGTATGGGTTTCTCGTTAAAACCTAGTTAGGTAACAAAAACTCAAAGGGAAAAATGCTCTTAATCATAAGGAAAAAGATTACATTAAAGTACTTTGATTCAGGATACATTCCTTGAGCTTGACATAATTCTAAAGAGAACCAACTATGTTGCAAATTAGAAAGTTTATGCATACCAATTCCTTGAATAAGCTTTTGGAAAGTAGAATTCGGCAGTAACTTCGGATGTATCCTTTCTTGATTAAGGTATTAGAAAGAATCGCCTGTATGTAGAGAAATAGAAATGTTCATTTAGATAGACGGAGATTTTGTTTGAATATGCTTGACAACGGCTCTTAGCTCGAAGCCCTCACACGTAACTTCGTGTAGGGCGAGAATTTCAGCACGGTTCGATAAAGTCGCAACTAAGGTCTATTTGGTTGGCCTCTAACATATTGCGGTGTCTTCAATGGTAAAGATATAACCCATTTGAGAACGTGCCTTCTGCGAGTCAGACATGTAACTTGTGTCTGCATAACTAACAAGGAGAGCATTAACTCGGTAACTAAATGGCGTGTCAGCACTCAAAGAAGCATATATATGGGTAGAACATGTTGATATTATTGCAGCGAAAACGGCAGCTTGTTGCTGGTGTAAATTACAGAAAGCAAAACACAACTAAATAGAAATTAAAGATGAACAAAGGACACCAAAATTTTGTGGAAAAAAAAAACCCTCTGATGTGAAGGAAAAACCGCAGGACAAAGTCCGAAATACTTCCACTATTGAAAATGGGGTTACACTAATCTCTGTAAAAATTTAGAGGTTGAATGACTCAATAGCACGCACACACTCTTGGATGAACTTGCTATTTTTCTGTTTTGTTTCTCTTTGTGAAAAAGCTACAGGCTAAAACACATAAATATTCATAATCAACTCCCTTCTAGACAACTATGGAAGGGGATATACAAAGCAATTAATATTGGGGATGCTTTACATTTACTCAGTTCTTGAAACTGGAAAAACCTTTCTTTGTCTAAGGATATTTCTTCTTAGACAACTATGCATTAAAGATGGATATTAATTTCATGATAAGGGAATTCCAACAATCTCCCTCCCAACTAATGTTGAAGAAACACAAACCTCCTACTATTGTGCAATGCTCATGTTTCCCTTTTGGAAGAGCCTTGTTCAACATATCAGACTTGTTGTCATTGGTATAGACTTTGTCCAACTGCAACAATTTTTTTTTTTCTCAAGCATATCTCGAATCCAATGATACCTAACATCAATATGTTTAGACTTGTAGTGAAAGCTTGGATTCTTATTGAGATGGATGGCACTTTGATTGTTGCAGTAGATGACAAAAATTTTCTAGTGTAGACCAAGTTCTTTGAAATATCTCTTCAACCACAACATCTCCTTGCAACATTCTATAATGACAATGAACTCTGCCTCCATAGTAGACAAGGTCACACATTTTTGAAATTTAGATTGCGAAGACACCGCTTCCTCTGCAAAAGTGAATAAATAGCCTGAAGTTGATCTTTTCGTGTCTGTCTCCCGCTAAATCTGCATCAGTGAAGCCTTCGAGAATAGGCTTATACTTCCAAAACACAAACATAACTTTGAAGTACCTCTAAGGTAACTTCAAGAAACCTACTCACCACTCATACTACATTCAAGATCTGGCTTAGTACAAACCATTATGTACATTAAAACTCCCTATGACTGAAGCATAGGGAATTTTCTTCATTTCTTCATTCTCTTCATTTGTTGAAGGGCTTTGACAATAGCTTAGCTTGAAGTGAGCAGCAAATGAACAACTTACAGCTTGTTCAAGCATGGGCTGTTCTTCTTTTTTACTCTCTTCTATATTAGAATGTGCCGATGCATTCTCTTGGCCATCATGATCATCATTTGTAACTTCTGGTTTAGCTCCCCCATCAACATCGTGAGTTGCAACATGAGAAATTGGATCAAAATCAATTAGACTATCAAAATAAGGCTGATCACATTTTTCATTTGTCTCAAAATCTTCAATTGTTTGGTCTTAAAAGAAAATCACATCTCGACTTCAAACCACTTTCTTGCTTATAAGATCCCATAATTTGTAGCCAATTTTTTCATCTCCATAACATAAGACTACACATTGCTTGGCCTTGTCATCAAGCTTTGATATCTCTTTCTTAGGTATATGCACATATACTCTGCAACTGAATGTCTTCAAAGTGTCCATACGAGACACATTTCTTACTTCATACCTTCTTTGGAATATCTCCATTTAAAGATGATGAAGGAGCCAAATTAATCAAATAACACGATGTTCTCGTCCCTCCCCCCAAAACGTTTTGGGCAATTTCCAATGAGACAACAAACATCTTATTTTTTCCACAATGGTGTGATTCATCCTCTCTGCAACACCATTGTGTTGTGGAGTTCTTGGAATAGATTGCTTATATCTAATGCCATGAATTTTACAATACTCATCAAATGGCCCCAAGTACTTTCTGCCATTATCGGTGCAAATGTATTTTAGTTTCACTCCTGTCTCACTTTCCACCATTGCATGAAAGCTTTTAAATGTTGACAGCTCCTGGCCTTTTGTTTTTAAAGTATATGCCCAAACTTTTCTTAAATGATCATCTATAAGAGTGACAAAATAAGAAGCACTATCCAAGGATTTAACTTTCAATGGGCCACACACATCCAAATAAAACCTGTTTTAAATATTTGATTTTCTTTCATGATTTCTTTGAAAAGAAACTTTATGCTGCTTGCCAATTCAACTATGAATGCAACTGTTTATGTGCGCACCTTTATTTTCAGGGAGGATTTCTCTCTTTGCAAGAATCTACAAACCCTTCTCACATATATGGCTTGGTTGCTTGTGCCATAGATCGACCGAAGCATCCTTTTCCATTGCATTCATTTCCCTTCCATAGTTGAGCATAGGTTATGTACAGGGTGCAACATTTTATTCTCTTATAATTACGAGGGATCCCTTTTTGAGCTTCTATCTCCCATTTGAAAACTTATTTTTCTATCTCTCTCTCTCTCTCTCTCTCTCTCTCTCTCTCTCTCTCTCTCTCTCTCTCTACGGAAAAGCTACTGGCTAAAACACATAATATTCATAATCAACTCCCTTCGAAAAAACTATGGAAGGGGATAAACAAAGTAATTAATATTGGGGCTACTTTACATTTACTCAGTTCTTGAAAGTGGATAAAACCTTTCTTTGTCCCATGATATTTCTTCTTAGACAGCTTTGCATTAAAGATGGATATTTAATTTCATGAGGAGGGAATTCTAATAGACAAGCCTAAATCTGTTGTATCTCTGAGTTAGTGGAAGTTGTGTTTAACACCAGTCCAGTGTCTGCGTGCAGGTGTGTTGCTATATCTTGCTAAATGATTAACATCGAAGGAGATGTCCAGTCTAGTGTACTGAGCTAAGTACAATAAAGTGACAATTGCACTGAGGTATGGAACTTTAAGCTCCAAAACCTCTTCCTCATCGTCTTTAGGACATAAAGGATCTCGTTTTGCATCTAGTGTTGGTATGACCATATGAGAATTTAAAGGTTTCGCTTTATCCTCATCAAAGCAACGCAACACCTTCTTGGTGTAGTTTGATTGATGAACAAGAATACCATTTGGACAATGCTCGATCTCCATGCCAACACAGTTTCAAGTTTTACCGTTATCTTTCATCTCAAATTTCGTCTTTAGGTGCGCGACAATTTTCTCAAGCTCTTCGAGAGTCCTATTGAGATTCATGCCATCGACATAAACTGCAACGATTGCAAAATTGGAATGTGACTTCCTAATAAACACACATGGGCATAGTTCATTATTCACATAACTCTGACTAATCAAATTGACTAATCAAATACTCACTCAAACAGTTGTACCACATCCGTCCAGATTGTTTCAATCTATAGAGTGAACGCTTCAATCTAATCAAAAGGGTGTTCCGTTGTATATAGAACTATTTGATTCAGTCAATGTAAGTCATTTAGCTTTCATGTAGATTTTCATATCAAGATCCCCATAAAGATACACAGTTACCACGTCCATGAGCTGCATATTCAGTTTTTCGAAAACTACAAAACTGATAAAAGTGTTAGAACCAAATTTGCTCATATCTTTGGACGGAAGCAAAATCAAGTTGCACGCCCTTGATCTCCAGTGAGGAGAGATGGGGTTGATTTGTTTTTTTTTTTTTTGGGGGGGGGGGGTGTGGTTGAATACGAATAGGACTGCTTACATATCTTCGAGAAGAAGAATCAAACTGCGGGTGTAGTTCTAAGAAAGAATGGTGTCATGTGCATTACATCGTGAACCATCCTTGATGAATAGCCTATGGCGAGGTTTTAAGGAGGTGAATTCTCCATGAACGTGTCTATGCGTAGACGGCGACATACGAGAGAAAAGTCTTGTGTTGAGAGAATATGCAAATATTATATAAATCTTATATAATATTGATGTGCGACATAGTGCATCCATAATAAAACACCCAATATTGTTAGGTGAATCAATATTGTGTTTTATATAATGCAAATATTATATAAATCCTACACCACTTTCTCAGTATAATATATCATAGTATTAAAAAAATGAACAAACGACGTGTAGCATATATGTGAGCTAGTGTCATTTTGATGCTGACAAACGAGTATATATCATGTTCTTGTGGTGATCGGATTGTGCGACTGAGGACAAGAGTACATATGTTATATCATGTTCTTGTGGTGATCGGATTGCCCTATGTAATCAATTATTTATCCATGAGCATTCTATTTGTCCCTTTATGTAAATAATCCACTCTTTAAGTCAAATAATAATTAGATTAAAAGTCTAACCATATATATTCTCAACCCATAGAGGCATTATTTCCTTTTTCCTTCAATTTTCCCCATGAATTTATTCATGTTTCCCAATTGGTACGTAGTATGTAACGCACCAACGCATGGAAAGGCCAAAAAAGGATTAATCAGTAACTCAATTGGAAACGTCTGATCTCAAAATAATTTTTTGTCTGATCCAAATCTATTATATATATGCAACCTCCTACCACACCATCACCTTAAACCTAGGTCTTTCCACCAATCATTTTTCTTGTAACACACGACAGATTTCCGGATCCCTCAAAGCTAATTAATCTGTTTGTGATCATTGGCCTTATTTAGTTGGCTATAAATTTTGGTGACGGTTGACGTTTATTTTCATTTCTCTTGAACTTTTTGTTGTGTGTGTGTGAACTGTGGCTAAGCTTAAAGACTACGTTATGGGAGATCATCAGGAGCACAAGAGGGCTGAGGGTGAAACTCCCTCTGCGTCCGCAATACCGGCAGCAGCAGCAGAAGTCCCGGCGGTTGTTAAGAACGAAGGAGAAAATCATGCCACTGAAGACAAGACTGTGATCCCAATTCCTGAAGAGAAGGCATGTCCTCCTCCTCCTGCTCCTGCAGCAGCTGTCAAAGGTGCACACTCCCCTCTATATCTTTCTCTCTATTTCTGAGCTTTTTAGATAATTATTGTGACATGAAGCCAGAAGACGTACAAAATAAAAAATATCTTCACTTTTATGGGTATTTTTCTTGATCAGTGACGTAACTAGACTAAAGTAATTTGTTGGAGTCACAAAATATTTTTCATATTAGAATTGGGTGGATCAACATTTGGTGCTTATAGAAGAGATCAATAAAGATGAATGTTTTGCCTCAAGAAAAAAAATTTAATAAAGATGAATGTTAGCAAGTGATATTGATATCATTTTTGCTTATGTCAAAAAGTATGAATTCATAAACTTATGTACAAATATGAAATTATTTATTAATCCTAAACCCTAAACCCTAACTTTAAAGAAAAGTGATTGCCTCTTTTTTATTTTTTTTATTTGAAAAAAAAAATAATATATTTAAAAAATAATAGAGATATTGCCACTCAGTACTACGGTCTGGTGGTATTTCTCTTCACTTGAAAATTAGAGGCCTTAGGTCGAATCTCGTGGATGGAAAATTCGATACTAAATTAGACTGTCCATTATGTGGTTTAACCGAACTCTCCCTCCCTTTAGTATAAAAATATCAATGCACTAATAATAATAATAATAATAAAGAAACTAAGCACTCCCACTACTTAGTTTTTTTTTTTTTTTTTTTTTTTTTTTTTTGAAATTTTAACAGAAGAAAAGGTAATCTAAGAATTATAAAACCTTCACCATTTTTGCCTTCTCACTTTATTTATATATAGAAGATAAACAGTTTGCGGATATTCATATTTTGCTCATATTCCTCAGCTAACATGTGGAATTTATTTAACATTCTTAGAGATTGCAGACCCCGCAGTAAAGAAAGGTGTAGGGAGTTCAACTGACAGAGGTATGTATGTCTCGGATGTGTTTGTTTCTTTGAATTATTTTCTGTACATCCCTCAGTTACAAGATATATATATATATATATATATATATATATATCCCTCTTGAGAAGGGGCCTTTATATAGAGGGTATCTCAATTTTCTCCTCTCTTTTTTTTCAGATGTATTGTTTGCAAAAATTGAAATAGAGAAAAGGCTGTCTTTAATTAAAGCATGGGAAGAAAGTAAGAAGACAAAATCAGAGAACAAGTAAGTGGTCATATATAACTTGATTTATAAAATAAATTAATAAAAACATGAAAAGTGTTGAAGCATCCTTCAAAATAATTATTATTTATAATGCTCGATTAAAGCAATTGAAGTATTCTAACGTTTTCAACCATTGACAGGGCATACAGAAGGATGTCAATGGTAGAATTATGGGAAAACAACAAGAGAACCGATGTAGAGGCAGAACTCAGAAAAATTGAGGTAAAATTCTCCAACCTCGATTTCAAAAATAAATGTTTATTGATCATCTGAGCTACAAGGTCTTCACAGTTCTGTTAAATTCCTTCAATTGTGCTTGTGGCTATTTGATCCATATGATTACATTAAAGTTGAATATCAGAGTGCGCGACGAACAAGACTACAGAATAGAATATTATTAAACAAATGAGAATGCCGAAACAGCAACAAAACCCTAAGAGACTACATTGTGAATAACTTGATGAAATAAACTTATACAATCTCTACTATATATAGTGAAAACTAAAGCAAAACCCTAATCCTTGACGGGCAAGAAACTTTAATATCTTTGGCCCACAAGAAAACCATAAACAATAACAAAATAATAACTAATTTTCCAACACCACCAGTCAAACTCATGGCGGTACACGTCATGAGTTTGCCAACAGACAATATGGATGCAAGTTTGTTATGTTAATTTCCAATGTCAATTCCAATACGAAATTCCATCCGTGCAAAGTGCAAGACTCCAAATTCCATGCCAATGCCAGTGCCAGTGCCAATGTCAATGCAAATTCCAACTTCCGAACAAACAAATAAAAAATTCAATTTACTCTGTCCACAGCGTCACTCAAATGGTCACCAATCTAAGCATTCGAACGATCGTTGTGGGTAACAACAAGCTCTAAAAACAAGCCCAATAGCAGCATCATGTGAGCCTCAAAAGGCCCCAAACACAGAAACAAAATGTTTTTTTTTAAGAAGTAACACCTAATATGCTTCATTGATCTGAAAAACCAACAAGCTTATAATACCAGAACACAAACAGAACCAACACATCGAGAAAATACCAACGAAACCCTAAAATCCACACAGAAACCCTTATGTTATAATCCATGCACGATTATTCTCAGAACCCAAATCACATAAACAAAACTCAAAAGCTTCAACCAAGCTTGACCTCGATTGTCTTTGGCTTCTTCTACGGATGAGCGGAAGACGACGGACGAAACTAATACCCAGTAAACTGACAAAGAAATTGACACTAATCAAGAATAGGTTAAATCCCGAAGGATCAAACCTGCTCTGATACCAAGTTGAATATCAGAGTGCGCGATGAACAAGACTACAAAATAGAATATTATTAAATAAACTAGAATGCCGAAATGGCTACAAAACCCTAAGAGACTACATTGTGAATAAGTTGATGAAATAAACTTATACAATCTCTATTATATATAGTGAAAACTAAAGCAAAACCCTAATCCTTGACGGGTAAGAAACTCTAACATCCTTGGCCCACAAGAAAACCATAAACAATAACAAAATAATAACTAATTTTTCAACAATTAGAACCTATTTTGAATACTTGATCAAAATGTTTTTTCAACTAATCTGCGTAGGAAAAATATGAAAAAAAGAAGGCAGGGTATGCTGAGAAAATGAAGAACAAAGTTGCTGAAATACATAAAACAGGAGAAGAAAGGAGAGCTATCATTGAAGCCAAGAAAAAAGAGGAATCCCTGAAGGTGGAGGAGACAGCTGCGAAGTTTCGTTCGACTGGAAATACACCAAAGAAATTGCTGTTGTGGTGCTGCGTCTGTCAGCATTCTGCAGTCAAATAATGAATCAACCACCAAAACAAGGGGAGGAGCTTGCTTTCAAATTTGGTTAATTTGTTGGTCTTTTTTTTTCTTGTTTTTAGTGCTGCACAGTTTTTTCAGTAAGTGCAAAATCAAACACATGCAGAACATTTATAGTTACTATTCTTCTATTTTGACTAATCTACTAAGAAAAAATAGCAAGTTTTGAAAGTGCAAACCTTTTAGAAAGAAAACGATGGGGACAGAGGAGCTATATTTGAAATTTCTGCCCTCCCTCCAAGCCACTTGTCATATTGAGGCCTGTACTTCCATAAGTCCAGTTGAAAGTTGGGCTTGTCTTCATCAAAGGTTTTCTGAACTTAACAAAGACCAAACGTGAAGCTTCCTCAACTGCAAAACCCCAGGTCCAACAAGGCAACAATGGCTGTGAGAGTAGTACTTACCTAAGTTGCCTTATCAAAGCAAACGTAACAAATCAACTTATTGTGCATGAACAAACAAGAATAGCTAACGATGGCCAATTGAGTGCTACGTCAAAATAATGTCAACGGTATTTGACTAGTAATGGATATATCGTGGGTATTTAATTTTGTGATTTATCACTGACTCGGCTCCATATATGTATAATGAGGCAACTAGAGATTCCTAACTTAAGGTGTAAGTAAATTGTGTACAATTTTTTTGTTTTTTTTTTTGACAAACGATAAAAATATCTACACTAAATTTATCTAAATTACAAAGAGAAATTTAAACATAGTATCTCGAATGCATGAGCGAACACTCTTAACCAACTAAATGACATATAACTTACAAATGTCTAAAAAAATTAAATGGCAAGGACCGAACTATATTGACTCCAAATGAAAGTAGTGCAGAGTAAAACTAAACCGTTAAACAAAATCATTTCTCACAACCCACCAATTAATAATTCAAATCATGAACACTGTTATGAAATTGACGATATGTGTGCAATGGAATAAAGTAAATAAGACACAATATTTACGAGGTTTGGCAAGTGTGCCTACGCCCTCTGAGCAATAGTAGTACTTTCTTTAATTATTTGAAATAATAGCAGTACAAAATAACTTTCACTATTTTCTCTCTTCTCTCTAGCCTGACTTACTGGTATTTTCTTTTGCATTTCTCTTCTTTCTTTCCTTTCATTCTATCTCTTCTATCTTTTCTTTCTCCCTTTTCTCTTTTCTTTCATTTCCTCCATATGTTTTTCACCTCACTTCTTTCCTTTATTCTTCAATCTTTTATAGGCAAAAGTCAGGACTTAACAAACCCAACATATGAGTTTTTTTAATACATTAATGGGAACCAAAGTCATCAAGTGAATAGTAAACTTTAATCATCTTTCAAAGTCTTTATTCATACTACTTTTATAACAATTTTCCTTGGATGCCCACAGGTCTTTAATTAACTATCTCCTCATGAGATGAATGGATGGTTTGAAGAAAACAAAAAAAATATTTTGCTCATGTGGCTGATGTCGCATACTTTTAGACAAGGTTCTAAAAAACACTAGGCGGATTTCAGTAAATTTATTGTATATCCTGTAAATAAGTGCCTATTGACACTTAAAAAAATACATGTATGAAATCCATGGATAAGATAATTAAAGAATGATAAAATGCAAAAATAGAAGTAGTGTATCCAATAAGTCCAAAATTTAAAAGCACATTAAGCATATATGCCCTATAACCATAGTGAGGAGTATTTTAGAATGATACATGTACCCAACAAGTTCACAAATTTAAAACCACCTAAAATACAAAATAAGAAGAATAAGGAACTATAGTAATATGAGAGACTTGCAAAGCTTCAAAGTTAGGCATCAAACTCTTCTTCTCCATATCTCTCCAAGACTCTCTCTGTATCAGACTCAAACTCAACTTCGTCATCATCTCCTTCTTTCATATCCTCATCCGATACAAAATCTTCTTCATGAAATTCTCTTACTTCAACATTTTTTGAACTCCTCCTAGGCTCTAGGGAACTACCCATCTCCGATGTCTCTCCAATTCCCAAACCAAGCTCAAGTTCTTCATCTCCATCCTCCACAATCCATCTTTGCGCCATACTAGCTTCACTTGCTAGTAGTATGTCCACTTTCTTCTCCTTCTCTCTTTTCTTCTTGTTCATGATCTTTGCAATGAATTAGACATAGGCTAAATTATTTAATCTTGTTGTATCTAGTCTATTCCTCTTTTTTTTTGTATGTATACCTTCAAAAGTGCTCCAATTTCTCTCACAATCGAATGAACTTTTAGTCAATGAGAGAATCTTTATGGTCATCCTTGGCAAACTAGGTACACCATTTCTATAATTATACCACCATGCAACTAATGAAGAAAAAAACACACAATTAGTAATGAAAAATTAGTAAAGTCATATTTAATATATATAAAAAATAAGCTTATGTGAAGATTCATACCTGGATTATAGTTGTCATCATTCTCAACGCATCCAATCTCGGCCAAATGTCTTCAAAATCCACCTTATTTTACTCTATACTTGTGCATCTCAACATTTATCACTTGGTTTTGAACCTCATAGTTATCGGGGAAGAACTTCTCAACACAAGTAAAAATCTCCTCTATGACAATTGGATCATGTTGTATGCTTTAATCTTTGAAGAAGTAACAAGGGTTCAAGAGGTAGCCCGCCAAACATAATGGACCATTCCAAAAATGTGCACTCATTACAGTAGCATACGCTGCTTTCCCCTTTGTAGTCTTCGAATGCTTGCATTGCTCCCATTCATCTGTAATAACCATAACCCTCAAATCTTTTTTTCTTATCACTCAAGCTTCACAATGTGAGGAAAGAAGTTGCAAATCTAGTGACTCCGGACCTCACTATGTCTCTTTTCTTGGTATTCTTCCTCATCAACGCCAAAGTTTTATGATGTGCTTAAATGAATATAGTGAAAGTCTTTGCCTTGTCAATAATTCCTTTCTACCTAAGGAGATTGCCAATCCCTTGAAGCATGAGATTTAAAGTGTGAGTGGCACATGATGTCCAAATCATGTTTGGCCTCTTTTTCTTCATTATGTTCGCCACCGTCATGTTGTTGGAAGCATTATCAGTCACCACTTTAATCACATTTTGAGGCCCAACTTCTTCAACACACTTGTCAACATATTCAAAAATGTACTCCCCAGTGTGTGCTAGAGTATTCCTTAGAAGAAAGAAATACGATGCCTTCCTTGCAATTGACCCACAAATTCATAATGCTTTTTTTTCAGTCTCTCCAAGCATCGGTCATGATTAAGCAACCATTCAAAGCCCACTCTTCTACATGCTTTTTGTGTGACTTTTTACTCTTTCTACCTCTTCCTTCAATAATGGCTCCCTTAATTCGTATTGGCATAGAGATAGGTAACCGGGCCAAATTGACTAACCACTTCCTTCAAACGCTTGAAGCTATCATTATCAATAGCATGGAAAGGAATACCGGCTTTATACACCCATCGAACCACATATTGATCCACTTTTTGTGCTCTTTCCTTCCAAATTGCATCATGGATGTTTTGTTGCCGCGTCTTCTTGCTTCCATCATTAGAAGAATCGGGATTAATGGCAGATGCAAACATATCCATAGGACCAAGAGTGCGTGACCTTTTCCTTGAGCTTGATCCAACAACTTCAATGTCTTCTTCTTGAATTTGTTGAAGTTGCACCTCTTCCCTCACTTCCTCATTATGTTCATTCCTTTGTTTCTTCTTATTTTTGGCTTCTAATGCGGCTCTACATTTGGCTTTATCCTTATTCGAAGACTTCTACACGCCGCCACATTTCCCCTTATGTTGGCTATGTGTTGTTTCAATCTATATACTCCACCACTAATATTTTTGTTGCACAACCTGCATTTCACTTTACCTGAGTTTGTAGGATCTACCAAGATTCCATATTCCCATCCCACATCGTCTGAACCAAGGTATTAAATATCGATGATATCGGAAATATCGGTAGTCCAAAAACACGGAAATTTCGATGGAAATATCGGGATATTATCGATATCGATAAAAATTAAATAAAAACCACGGAAATTATAAGAAAAACTTGGAAATTTTTATTGAAACTTTGCAAGATGTTTATTTAGTCAATTATCTATTAGTTTATCACAAAAAATTGGAAGGAAATGCATTGCATGATCGATTTAACTGATTTAAGTTGATTATATAGCGAGCTGGCAAACATTTTGAGTGTAGAAAATAAGTAAATATTTTAGCATATTTTCACAAAAACATAAGTGATATGGTGGTCAAGGTGTTGAAGGAGTAAAATGGGAGGGGTTCGAATCCCCTTGGTGTTTTTTTAAATATAGAAATTTAAAAAACACGGAAATTTCGATGGAAATATCGATGACATTGAAAATATCGTTAGTCCAAAAACACGGAAATTTCGATGGAAATATCGGGATATTATGGATATTTAATACCTTGGTCTGAACTACACTTCAACAAATTTTCTGTTTGGGAGGAAGACGACATTGCATTAGATGCTTCGAAAGATGCAATATAGTCATCACACAAGAAAACAATCAATAATATAATCATCATAATTCACACAATAATAATTTTATTTTATAGCATATACATTCAATCTGTGCAAAGCCAAAACATATATTAATTTATAATTATATACACACACAATCAATCTTTGCAATCTAAAAAATTTCAATATGTACTAAGCTCTATATATTAATTATTACTATATACACACAATTACACACACAACACAATAATCAAAAGGCAACAAATAGGTGCAGTGGAGACGGTGCAGAGTGTAGATAGACGAGCAGTGGTGTATTTAGGTTCATCACTTCAATGTTTTCCTAATTAGTTTAGAAACCAAAACAACCCAAAACTCAATGCTCAAATTGAAATTTTCTTTTCCTACATTTTCTCAACAACTATGCCAACCAAACAGAAAAACAACAACAATTGAATCCACCATTCCTAATATTATCCAACTTCCTCACATATTGTAAAATTTTTAGTTTAATTTATATCAATATATACAAAATTTCAATTAAACCCACCTTTTCCAATATTCTCCAATAATTGAGTCCACCATAACTAATTTACAAAATTTCAATCTATGCAATCTGACAATCTGTGCCAAATATCAATATATATTATATATGTATACACAAAGTATCAATATAATTAATTATATAAGCAATATGCAACAAATGGTAGTGTAATCTACCAATCCGTGCAATTTCATATTGAACGATTCGTAAAATAATGGAATCATGAACTCCTACTTCTATATGTATTTTAGTATTCAGTCATATATATGCAAAAAAAAAAAAAAAAAAAAAAAAAAAAAAAAAAAAACAACGAAGCTACTTGAAGCTATCCATTAAGTTGAAATTCCTAATCAAATTCGAATCGAAACAACAAATAAACCACACCTTATAATATGAAATCCCATAAATTTCCATCTATATACTGACCTTGTTATGAAACCGTGAGAGATTTACTCTCAGATGGTCAGTGAGGAAGTCGGTGCAAAGGAATTTTTGCAAACTGAAGTCTCGACGTTGACGATGCCAGAGATGATGTAAGACGATAGGAAAGATGACAAAGAACTTGAAAAGGTCAGGGATGGCAAAGAACTCGAAAAGTCAGTGATGTCGAGAGAGAAATTCGTAGCGATGAAGACTGAAGAAGTGAAGATTCTTCAATATTTTGGGAATTCAGGGCAGGACACGAGCAACTTTTTGATTAACTTAAAATAAAAAATAATAATAAAAAAACCTCAAACGTCCTAGCCCGCCTAGAGCCCAACCGATTTTTTAAAACGATTCGAACAAAATTGCAGCTGGTCACAAACGCCCAACGCCTAGGTGGCCTCCTAGGCTGCTTTTTAAAACATTGCTTTTAGATGCTTCCTCTAATTATATTTAACCTGGATTAACTAATTTTTTATCAAGATGATGTTGATGGAATCCTTGAACTTCTAAAGTAAAGAATTTGGAAATATGTATTTTTAATCTATTATGAAGATGCAACAACAAATATTTGCTTCGTTGACTGTTGTAGGGTCACCCTATTTCCATATGTAAATACAAATTCTTTTTTGTAAGCGATCTATATGCATGCTAGAGAGAGATTCAAATTTTTCTTGCCCAATAAGACCATGACTTTTGTGACTTCTATAGAATAGAACAAGTGTATGTTTACAATTTTTAGGAGATAACAATAGATAAACTTTATTACATTCAAATACCTACATGTTAGTATTGTGCTTCACGAAAAATGTAATACCTGATTCATTGTATTATGCTAAATAGAAGAAGGCTATACTTCACTAAGATATGGTACTTCTACACCAAGTATCCGTTCAACATTTCCCTCACGAGGATGAATGATCTTCCTTAGTGTCTAAATATTGATTAATCATTTGAGTGGTCAACTCATGATCTTCAATCCACACGGTTCTTTGATACCATAAATTATTTATAGATAATAATTGTGTTGGCATATTGTTTGATTTGCAGCTCGAGATAATGTCATTCAACATTTTATAATCTTTCTGGACTTATTAGGGGTCCCATCTAGTATCACCAACTCTTGCAAGAGATTTAGTATGTTGCAACAATATCCTATTGATAGTACTCACTAAGATAATTTATGCCATTTATTGGTATTGTACATAATTTTTGCTTTGCCCTTCTAGGGCTTACTTCAAGCAATTTGAACTTTTAGGAATTTTCTACTCATGATTCTACTTTTATACATAGCAATTTGCTTATGTATATGCTTGAAGGAATTACTTATAGAGGTAATGCTTCAGGCATTTCATAAACCTTCGTATAATGTATAATTCTTCATTTAAATAAACAAGTTTCACAATGGAAAATCATGATTACAAGAGTGCATTATAATTTCAACTAGGAATCCCGTGTCGTATCATGTGAGCATACTTCATTGTATTACAAATGCCCATATGTAACCTTCTGGGTTTAACATCACTTGGTGATATGTACTATAGGTCCATTTTTCTACATTCTTACTAAATTGTAATGGAATTACCTCTTTCCATTTTGGCAAATAATTTTTGTTTTTTCGATGAACAAACAACTGTTGGAAATGTGCCCTAAAACCAATCATATGATGATACTTTACGGACATTTCACATGATTAAACTAATCTAGTTTAATATCAAGGGCGAAGATTATTGTTTGAGCGGTCTCATATAAATGTTATATGCTTAAACGATAAAGTCCAAGGAATATGTGATTGGGAGAATGCAATCTAAAGGAAGTTAGATTCATGAGACCATTCTTTCGTAGACACATCCTAAACGTTCCTGATCATAGGATTGCCAATTGGGCATTGACAGTCCGTTAAGATCAGTACGTGCTATGTCTTCTCTCAGGGAGAGTGACTAGTCTCGAGTCATTGGTGTGAGTGACACCAATACAAGTACGTAGGTGCTCAATAGAGAATGAGTTCACTGAACACGATCAACGATGAGTTCTCATATTCATGTCACGTGAGAACTCATGGTTAGGATAATGCAAATTAGTCCTTTGACCTGAGGCATCATAGTTGTCTTGTGATTAGGTTCTTGATCTTTGATCGTGTCAAATGGCATTCCTTTGGAGTGTCCACGGCATGGTTGGGGTCAAGCTATCTAGTCATGGAGACAAGTGAATGCGCAACAAGGGATCTCTAACCTTCAAACCGTTGAGGGAGAATACTCTATGATATGATTTAGAATCTCTGGCCAGAGTATGAATGAGATGTTGGAATGTGTTCCAGATCACATTCAATGGAATCATATAAGCACGAGATTCACATTGGATAGTAGACATGAATAAACTATCAAGCCAAACAATGTGGTCAAGAGTATTGTATTAGAGAAGGACCGTATTGCATTTGTAATCCTAAACTGAATAGGTTCTCTACCTCTTCTGATTAGCTTGGGTAACCATGATATGCTGCTAGGTGTCACTCATGGTTTGTGGAAGCCCTAAACGTGTGCAAACACTAAAGGGAGAATTGAAAGTAAGTTTCAAATTCACAATCGATTTGAAAGAGTTTGAATTGCCCACTGCCTCGCTAAAAGGAACCTAATGGATCGTACACCGTGTAAGGTAGAGATTGAAGATTCAACGGAGATGAGTAAGAATAATTAAATAGTTTAATTATTTATGGCAAGGATTAATTAATATGATTATTAATCAAACGAATAAGTTCGTTAAAGACCTCAGGATGGTTTTGGATCTTAAGGCCCAATGGGCTTCGAACGTCAAGTCCATTGACTTAAGTTGTATGACAACTTAATAAATAATGATTTACAAAGGCCCAAAATACTCCAAAAATATCCTAAGGCCGGCCATATTGTGAAGGGTAGCAAACTTGGACTTATTTACAAGTTTGCCACTCAAATGAATTAAGGTATAAATATGACTTTATAGCCAAAATTCATTAGGGCTTTCTTTTTGGGAAATTGGAGAGAAGAAAAGCTCTCCCTTCTCTCTAGAAATGGCCGGCCACCCTTGGAGGGTTTTAGCTAGCACTCTAGCTCCTCCAAGGTCACTCATTTCTTCTTAATCAAAACCTTGGTGTAGAAACTTAGAGGTTCTCAATTTTGAGAACTTAGAGAACCTATCCTTTCTATATAAATCCATAGTTTTAAGATGCAAGGAATGAAGGCCCTCTCTTTGGGTGATTAGCCTTTGCTTAAGTAAAGAGGAATCTACAAAGGTATAAATCTCAACTCACTTTGATTTGAGTTGTTTAAAGGTTCACCAATCTACTAGGCTTTGAACATTCATGGGTAATGTTTTGTTTTTAAGTATATGCAAGCATGATTCCGCCTTTAATTTGTTAATTGCATGCTAATGATATTGCTTAAATGAACATGTTTCTCTAAAATAATCCTTCAACAACATGACTCGATATTAACACAGCTCATTGATGAATCTAGTAGCTATTGTAAAATAAAAATTAACATTGGTTATCATCAATTCGTGGTTCCGTAATTCTCATGTGCATATGCATGCATAACTTATAAGCATTTCATTACTTTGGATATCCTTGGCTCTTCAGGAACTTTAAATTGTCTCTTTTAAGACAATTATCTTTTATTAAATGAATTGTTTGGAGAATTTGGATCATAACCTCTTCTAGAGTATTATAGAGTTCAGATTTTTAATCTCTGTTTCCGGGGGTTGAATCATTAAAGCCTATACGTCAATCATGTTTTAGGCATGAGATATGTTAAAAGTGCCATGTCCATAGATTGTCCTTTTAAGACTTGGATCACAACAATTTAGTAATGCCAAGTCCATGTATTGTCTCGTTGAGACTTCAACCTATGCGGCATCTTTTTAACTTGTAATTAATTAGTTATTTTAAAATTGGTTTACCTTTCTATTACATCGTTTGATTGATGCAAACTGAAGAGATAGAATAATAGTTGAAGTCATTCTTGTCTTTTGACTGTTGTATACTCAGGTAGAGTTTGGTGGGGTTGTGAGTAGGATTCTAATCATTGAACTTTGGTCTTTCATTCATTTAGTCAGCCACTTATTTTCTCCCTTTGAACTTCATTGTGTGCATTGTTGATCCTTCTACTCCAACTTTCTAGACAATAGAAGTGGTGCATAACCTTTTCCTTTGAATGGTCATTCAAAGCATCACTTTTTAGTGACTCATCCCTGGCAGCTTCGGTGTAAAGAGCCAACATCATACCAGTTGTTCTGAGGTGTTGGTGACTTGAAATCTTATGCCAACAACAGTTGAAGATGACTACTTGAGAGCAATGTAAGGTAAGCAATCAAGCAAGGTTTCAGGCAATCAGTTCTAGATTGGGAGTTGGATTTCCGGTTCCAACTGATTGCTCAATTTCTCATTGTCTTGCTGGCAAGAGCAAGGTTAAAGGAAAAGACAGGGAAAAAAAAAGATATGAGATATTTTTGCTCTCGACCTTGACGATGTGAGATACTTTTGCTCTTAAAGAAAAACAGTAGAAGAATTTGATGCTGATGTAAAACATCTCAATCAAAAATGTTTTCTTGCTGAAGAAATGAGTCGGCCATTTTGAGGGACTTGTTCGAAGAGGTGTTCCCAGAGAGGTTGAAGACTGAGTATTTTGATAAGCTTGGTTAAAGATACATTCTTAGCAAGGAAGAAGAGTTAGACATTCTTATGGGTTTGCCTTGCATGGAAGACAGAGGTCGGCATATATAAGAATTTCCCAATAAGAGATAAAGGTGCAGTTAGGACTTTTTCATCCACGCTTGTCGGCAACAGTGATGTAATTCAAGCTTTTAAACTTTGCTAGATATATTTTGATAGAATTGTTCTTGATATTTGAAAAGCTGAGATTGGGTCTGACAATGCCAACAAACTTTATTCACGAAAATCTAGGCTTTTGAAATTTAGAGAGGGGTGTCCCTTCAATTTTTAAACAAATGGACATGTTGCTAAGAACCTTCTCACTCCCAAATATGAAAAAACATTTTCAAAGAGATCTGATGAATTGATTGTTCAAGACTCTTTGGCCTTTTGGTGTTAATGTATCCAACCTGGGCCAACGTCTACTTGCGTGAACTCGCCAAGTTGAATCATCAATAGTTGAGGTGGAAAGTCTTAAATAAGAGATTAGAGGACGTAAGCATAAGAATAGAGAATTGTACAAACTTTTAAATAACTACTTGATGAAAATGAAAAGAAAGCTCAACTAGCTACAAGGATCTGAAAATCGGATTCAAAGTAACCACTAGAGGTTCGTGGTTCTATTATAAAAGCACCTGGTGCCCCCTATTCTGGAGTTTTGCCAAGTATTGAGGCTTCACATGATCAACCTTTGTGAAAGCCCCCCATTTTTTTATTTTTTTGTAATTGTAACTCATGTGTATGCACGTGTGTGTATATAAAAGTTCCCTCTTTTCTGGTTTTATACATGCATGAAACTTCTGGTTTAGCTTGTTGGATATAGGAAACTATGAAAACTTCTTGTTCAATTAATATTAGTCAATGAGCTTTTAAGCAAAGATATTTCCTAATATCATATGCTTCCGCGTGAATTCTCGGGCATCATGAATCCATGAAAGTATTTCTTGCCTAAGATATTGATGCTACCTAAATCGAGTTTAGCTAAGTTCACCATTTTCTTGTTCCCAAAAATGAAAAAAATGAGTTATGACAAAACTTGCGATAATTAATTTCATTCCATATAAACACATGTCCACTCAAATTGTCAAAACTTCAAGTTCTTAACATTATTCATTTGTTGAACTTTAGGTCAAGACATTATACATATGAACTCGAATTTTATTTTCGATATCAAAATTATTAGAACCTTCAAGTACATATTTTTGAAATTCATGCCCATACTCATGGATTAAAGAACTTATGGTCCTCATTTACATGGATTAAGGAACTTCTGGCCCTCATCTATTAATATGTGGACTGAGGTGCTTATGGCCATCATTTTAATTTAGTTAAGGAAACGATGCTCTCTTAATTGATTAAAAAAATTTAGGTTTTAATTTTAATCAAGGAATTTCGGGTTCGATCTTTTTATTTGACGGAACTTCAAGTCTAATCATTTTTATAATGAGGATCAAGGAACTTTAGGCTCTAATTTGATCAAGGTATTTCGAGTCCTGGTATATACTCATCATAACAAAAGTACAATAAATAAATTAAAGGAGAGGGTAGTAGTTCCTGCCACTATAAATAAAGTGATTTTAAATAAGTAAAGATTGTGACAAGGACTTTAATTCAGCACCATTCACATAAATATCAAAACTTAAAGATAATAATTGTTATTATAAGAAGGGTTGAGGACATCCCCAAAGAGTGGGGGATTTCGTGACATTTATGATTGGCTGTCTTGTGTTTCTAATAAGTTGTTTAATAGTTAGCATATTGAATCATATACATAATAGGCTGGTTTAGATCGATCTCAACCGGATGATTATGAATTATTTTATTTCTATATTAATAGATTAATGAATAGAATATTAAATCCAGTAAGAAGATAAAATCTCAAATCACCAATTCATCTGAAATCGCACCAATCACGTTAATAACCAAATTAATAATAACAATAATTATAAAAAGAAAATATTAACTTACTATACTTCATTTCTCTTTTCTAACAGTGATCATGTATCAAGGGTAGTGCTTAAGAATTAAGGGAAGATCAAACCATAGAATCTGACCCAAATTTTGGTTTTGTATGGATAATAGGGTAATACACAACTTCAATGAAGAAAGCAGTTGCATCTGATGTTAGTCAGTTAGAGTTTAAAAGCCGTTAACATGGCTGTCAATTTTTCTGCGGATTTCGGATATATGGTAGTATTTCTAAGATATGGAATGAATTAATCGTTAGATCTTTTTGGGATTTTCAAATGTTATGGGAAAGAGAATAAGGAACAACTTTTATAATAAAAGAATGTATGTTTAAGTACAGCAAGTCGGAGTCTCAATGCTCCCAACACGACTGTTGGTTTTTCTGCGATTTTCACATTTGTACCTTTATTGCTTCTGCAAATAATGATATGTAGTTACACAACAAGATATATACTTGCTTTAAAAAATTAGTTGTATAAAGGTATGTGGATAAAATAAAAAGTTTTTCTTATCTGTGAGAGTCCAGCCGATAGAGATGAGTGGTAGGTAGTGCTTCACTAAATTTATGGCATTGTGCTTTCCATTGACATGAGAGTTAATAACGTATTGTGAAATTGAGATATGTGTGTAGTGGAATAAAATAAATAATACACGATATTTACGAGGTTCGGCAAGTGTGCTTACATCCTTCGGGCAGCAATAGTACTTTCTTTCCTTATTTGAAATAATAAGAATACAAAATAATTCACACTATTTTCTCCCTTCTCTCTAGTCTAGCTTGTTGGTATTTTCTTATGCATCTCTCTTCTTTCTTTCATTTCTTTCTATCTCTTCTTTCTTATCTCTCTTCCTTTCTTTCTCACCTCACATCTTTCCTTTATTCTTCAATATTTTATAGGCAAAAGTCACTACCTAACAAACTGATCATTTGGGTTATTTAAATACATTAATAGGAACCAAAGTCATCAAGTGAATAGTAAACTTTAATCATCTTTTAAAGTCTTCGTTTATACTACTTTTTCAGTGGGCATGCAAACGGCTTTCATAACGAATACCATTTCTTTTTTTCCTTTTTGTTTTATAAAAGATTAGTGGAGAAAGCTATAGGAAGGGAGTGGGCTAAAACGGTATACAGTTCGGTTTGATTTGTTTCGACGCGGATACTGTCCCGGAACCCGAGCTCAATAGAACATCTCAATTTTTGGGGTGGTTCCTTCCTATAACTTGGGCCAGATGGTTTGTGTCCGTTAGGTCGAAACGGGTTTCATTTAGTTGAAATTTGGCCATAGTTGTGCTTCAAGATTATGGATATTGCTTTACTTCTTCTTTAAAATGTGGAATATTTTTTTAATAAGCGAGTGGAATAAGCCTCACATTGAGCTAACCATAATAATGTGGTTCAAATTTACCTTTAGTGAGAATCCAACTTAAGACCACTCACTTATAAAGGAAAAGAAATATCACTACACCGTAGTGCTAAGTGGATAAATGTTGGAATTTTAAATTCCTACCAATCACTGTTTGATATATATGCAAAAATAATTTATAAAATATATGAAAGAAAAATTACTGCATACAATTCAATTTGTGATTGGCAAAATTAATGAACCTTATATTTTTAAAGGAAAGAGCCAAATGTTATCCAAGTATTGTTACCAATCTTTTCTTTTCTTTCATATAATGATATATTTACATTAAGGCTGTGGAAATAAATTGTGTCGAACTCGTCATTTACGAGATTTAAATTTAAGACCTCTTACTTACAAATAAAGATAAATACAACAAAAAAAAAAATAGTAAGTGTTATCCTAGTATAATTACCCAATCTTGACCTGTTGGTTTTCTTACTAACCATCCTTCCCTAAAGATCTTTTGATTCTTCTTTTGTTCCCAAATGTTCCATTACATAAAGCTGAGATGCTTCTTCTCAATCGGATGCATGCGTTGCTAATTATCTAAAGAAGAAAAAAGATTCATGTGTTTGTAGCTAGGTCCCAGTCAAAGGTCCCCCCCACTCCCACAGCCTTGTGAGTTTTTATTTTTTATTTTCCCTTCCACCCTCACTTGGGGATTTTTTTTTTTTTTTTTTTTTTGGGCAACTACAGAAATTCTTACTTTTGGAATTTGGTTGCATATGATTAATATGTCGTTCATTTCTGCTACCAAAACTCATATCATTCCTATTAATTGTCTATTATTATTTTTAAATAACGTGACACCTGTTCACTTTTTGGCTACCTTAGCATGTGATTTTCTTTATTTACGTGTTTTCCCTTTCATTTTTTTAATTTTCATCTTTTACCTGATACATGAATAGATGTCTTTTTACATCTATTCTCTCTAACATAGTCATTAGTGTGCATGCATGGATTTAATCAAATTGATTTGATCAGTAGTGTGTTCAAATATATCATCTAAACCCAATTTCGAATTCCTCTTCACGTCATTTAGATAAGTATAATATAATTATCGTGTTGTTTGTAAAATAACAATGCACACACAATCAATCGAGAAATAGATAGACATTTGACAAACAAATGGGCCGGGGATCTCTTTAATTATGCCCTAGCTTGTAACTTGTAAGAGGTGGTGTTCTTCATCTTTTCCAATCTTTCATATGTTTTTTGTGGATACCACCCAATGATTAAAATATCGATAATGTCGGCGAAATATTGCCGATATTATTGTTTTTCAGAGAGACCGATATTTTCTCATGTATCCCCTAATTATCGTCAAAATATCGCGATATATTCGATATTATCGAAACAATCGTGGTGGCTCCGTCGTTGGAAAGGCAGCCGAGGCTGCGTCGTTTGGATCGCCTCCCGGACTTGCTTTGTCGCTCATCCTCCAGATCTTGACATCGCCAGAGCTTACCGGATTCCTTCACCAAATTAAATCAAAACCCTCTAGAATTGATGGAAATATTTAGAGGTGAAGAACAGAAATAGAAATAAATCTGAAACGAAAGCACATGCATGTGTTAGATCTCGCTCTATTTCAGTCCAACACATAAATCTGAAACGAAAGAACAAAAAAAATTAACACACATGGAGGAGGGATTTACCTTCATGCATCTCAGTTTTCATGATTATAGAGACATGGAGGTGTGTATGTTGCTGGGCTTCAGGTTGCAGACAATAATGAAGAGCTATGAGAGAGAGTGGAGCTGCTGTGAGAGAGAAGGCTGTAAGAATGGGCGCTGGGCTTGAGGTTGGAGAAATGAGAACATCTCTCATATTCTATAGAGAGAGAGAGAGAGAGAGAGAGAGAGAGAGAGAGAGAGAGAGAGAGAGAGAGGTTTGAACTTTGAAGGAGTAATAATCATGGGGACTTGTTATACACGGGTTGGTTTGAAAATGAGAGTGGTTGGTCTGAAAAGCATCTCCTTTTTCTTTCTACACGGGTTGGTTTGAAAATGAGAGTGGCTCAGGGCTCAAGGCAATTGAAAGGGGATCCAATGTTTCAACACTTGCTAGAACAAAAACATTAATGTTCTTGTTCTTTTGTTGGACAAAATTAAAAATTTTGGTCCTCTTAAATCTTTTGTTGAACAAAATTAAAAAAAATTTGGGTCGTGTTTAGTTTGCGGATCCATTTTCTGTAAAAAAAAAATAGTGATAATTAATCTCGGATCCATATGGGTGGCATATTGTTAACAATTACATGCAAAACTATTTTGGGAATTTATCATTTGATGACTACTCTTCACAATACACTTACTCGACACATAGAGATGATGAAGATAGTGAAAAATTTGACCTCATAGGAACTCTATGTGGTACTAAGTCACTCATGTATCTTACCATGCAATGTATAAAGTGTAAAATATTGTACTAATTCATTATATATAAATGATTATGGTGTGTTTGAACTTCTTTCATTAATTACTACATATTTTCTACACTCACAATGTTTGTCAGCTCGCTATATAATCAACTTAAATCAGTTAAATCCATCATGCAATGCATTTCCTTCCAATTTTTGTGATAAACTAATAGATAATTGACTAAATAAACATCCTGCAAAGTTTCAATAAAAATTTCCAATTTTTTCTTACAATTTCCGTGGTTTCCATATTATTTTTATCGATATCGATAATATCCCGATATTTCCGTGTTTTTAGACTACCGATATTTCCGATGTCATCGATATTTAATACCTTGATACCACCTTCACGTGGGCACCTTCTGTTGTCTCTCATGTGTGCACATTGTCTCATCATTTCCTATCTCCTTTGTTGGGTTAACAGCCTAGTCCTTGTCCAGTCAATTTTTTTTTTAAATTATGGCAATAAGATATTATGAATATAAATATAAAGTAAATGAAATAAAAAAAGATTAACTTGTCTTTATGTGAATCTTTTTATTGTCACAAGCTAACTAATGGCTAATGACACACACTATGAGCCGTTTATATAATGTCACATGATACAAAGAGAAAGTGAACTCACATGACTGAAAGATATGGAAGAAGCTAGTTTTTCATTGTGTTATATATATATATATATATATATATATATATATATATATATATATATATTGTTGTAAATATGGTGGATGGCCACACATCACATGCAAATTCACGAAAGAGAGAAGAAAAAAAGGAAGAGAGAAAAGAGAGGAAGAAGAGATGAAAGAATATAGAGAGTTATATTTGTACTCCTACTATTTCAAATTATAATGAAAGCACTACTGCTGCTCCGAGGATGTACTCCAGTCACACTGATTGTAGAGGAACCTCGTAAATTTTGTGTCTTGCTTATTTATTCCACTGCACACAATCGTCGATTTTACAACATATATATCTATATATATATATATAGGGATTATTAGTTATCTTAATGATGGGTTAAATTAATATCAATATATCATGTGGATACTCTGCTAACTAGATTGATTAGTTTACCAATTTTCTGAAAGGTTTAAGCTGTTTGAATCTGAGATAAGCTGATTTCATATATGTTTAAGAGAGAATAATTTGTCTTTGATGAATATGTTACTTCTATAATAATTACCTTAAGATATGATAAATACAAACCTCAGAGGTTCGCAAAGTTTAATGAATAATGATTGTAGAGTCTTGGGATCATCAATATCTTATGTACCTTCGACATATATACAAAGGCTGGTGAATTAGGTTTACCTTAACTATAAGGTCCCCAAAGTTGATGTGATGTACATTGTCATTATACTTTTGCTTAAACTCGAAATTCAGTGGGAAATAAAAAAGAAATTATAAGAGAACAAGGCTCATTTGGTTCATACATTGGTTTGGATTAAAGTTCATAACTCATAACATTTAAGATATTTTGAAGTAAAAAATGAAGGTAGATATTGAGAACTTTTCATTTAGGTTATAGAGATTAGAGGGGGATTATAAGTATAAGGTGTTAATACATGTTAACTATCATATGTTGTCGGGATCAAAAGAAATAAGTTTCTTTTGTAAGTAATCTGAAGTTTCTTTTATAAGTAATCTGTATATTCTACCATTAACTTGAATAAAGTTTCTTCACTTGTTCCTTGAACACGCCTCAAATCTCAAGACTCATCCAATTCAATTTAATCTTAAACACCGAACGAGTCCATAGTGAAAAGAAATGGTTGAGTTCTTTTGGACCTATGGCTGCTGCAGATTATGTTGTATATGTTTCATTAGACGATGGAACTAGGCAACTTAAATGGATAATATACTAGATTGGAAAATTTCCTTGTTACTAGATGTGTGAACCTACTTTTGCTAGGCATTAAACCTTACATATATGCAATATTGTGCATAATCAAACTTGAAAGCGAGGATCGATCTCAACCAACAAAGTGGATTAAGGGTCCCTCTCATAAATTATTAGCTTGAAAACGTTGTAAAGGGACCATCTAGCAAGTCATGAGTACCATCTCCTCTGAAAATATAACATTATCCTAAAGCATCAATTCATATCTTTATGGTTCTTAGTTCTTAGTTCTCACTTTTCTACTTTTCTACGGATAGAGGCCGTTCTCCAAATTGTTAATTGTCGGCTTACCATCCAATTATGTTGTCTTCTTCGTCATAATTTTTCTGGAAATTTCTTAATTAATAGAGCTTTGGAACCTCATTAAGATTACATAAAATCTCTTGGTGAGGTAATGGAAAAAGTTGCAACTGTAAGTACGTATTAACAAACTGGCGATTCTCGCACTTCCATTTTATTCATTTGCAACTTTTCCCACCATTTGCAAACCAACAAAATAAAGTGTCAAAATATCTACTCAACTAAAGCTGTACAAACGTTGGGGGTAAGTAAATTGAATGCATTTCACAGGAATTTGCATAGACATCAAGGGATCAAATTAATTAATATATGTGGCGCCATATGTGTGGAAGTGATCACACGTTAAAATTTGGTAGAAATGTTCTCTTCTTTATTGCATAAGGAATGTATGGTCACTCACACTTTAATTTGAATGAAAAGTGTCAAATAAATGAGTATGTTTTAAATGTTTTCATTTTAACCTTTGATATCAAATTCAAAAATCGAGTGATCACAAATTTAGATGACTAAAAAGAATGAAACTCTTAATTTGATGCAAGTTAGCTAGCCGGCAGAGAAGTGGCACATTACTGTTTTGTTCTCGCACTTGTCACTTGGAATAAGAATTTTGTAAGTTTTTTTTTTGGGTAGAAAGAACTTCAATGAACCAGCAAGGCACAAGGCCAAGAAACAAATAGAAGGTGCCCAACACACCTAGAAACAAGAACCAGGATAAACGGGAAAGCAAGATGCCGCCATAGAGGAGCTCAACATCATCCCAGGTACCCTAACAAAAAATCCCTACAGAGGACATGGGAGTCCGTCTTTGTTCAGAATACCCACAAGCGAAGATGGAGGTGTCACCACTCAGCCAGAGCCGCACATCTCCGGAGACAAGTTTATTGCGACAAAATCTGCCGCCATATTTGCTGATCGTGGAGACCACGACCAGGAGCATGATTGAAAACTCCTCCTTATCTCAAGAGCACGAGACAAAATAAGAAGTAGTTCCTAATCACAACTCACAGAAAGGGAATTAAGGAACTGAATAATAGCTAGAGCATAAGATTCAATCACCACCTTCTTTACCTATAAGTTTCTCGCCAATATGCATCTTTCCAAGACCGCTAACGCCTCCGCCATCGCAGGCTTAGAAGCATGCACGCAAACACATTTCACTACAATGCATTCAGAGTTCCAATCTCTAGCTACAACCCCAACCTGCCCACATAAGGAATCCCTCCTCCAACTTGCATCCACATTCAACTTGATCCAATTAACAGGGGGATGAGACCACAGAAAGAGGCAGAACATACCCTAAGATATCCCTGTGTTGGACTCGACCCTCTGACTCCGGGTATTAGACGCCTCATTGAAAGTAACCAAGCCAGTAGCAATTAAGTGCAAGGTTCTATAGGGAGAAGGAGAAGCCCCATTAAACACTGCATCACACCGAGACTTCCAAATGAACTAACAAGAAAAGGCTACTTGAGTCATAAAACTATCAAAATTCTCCTTACTACCCAAATATTGACTTGCATCCAAGCTCTACCAATCAGATAGGGTAGTTATAGAGCTTCGGCTGAACTGGAGACGAAGATGATTCTTTGTCCAAACCTTGGTGGCCCACGGACATAGAATGAGTACATGCATTATGGACTCTTCACTTACTGCACAAATGGGACAAAGAGAGGACTCAGAACATCGACGGCGGAACAGGTTGAGTTTGGTGGCACATGCACTGCGAAACGTCCTCCAAAAGAAATTTCTCATCTTAGGTGGTGCCTTGCTACCCCAAATCCAAGCCCACACACGGGAGTCAATACCATGGGAAGAAGACTGGCGGTCAGGGAAGAGTCGGGGTAGCTTGCTTTGGCACCGCCTATAGCTCGATTTAATCGAATATGTTCCATGCCTGTCAAGAGGCCAGATAAGTTTATCTGGGGAGAAACGTGGACCTACATGGATGCGGAAAATAGCCCTACAAACTGTCTCAGGGACTAGGTCGGCAATCACGTCTAACTTTCTTTCCCTAGTATCCCGGTCAATCAGATCCTCAACCTTACACTCAATGCTTGCTTCCCAGTCATGAAGGGAATCTAACCAAAAATGAACTTGCCGCCCTCCCATAATCTGCCAAGTAGCACCCTTCAAAATAACATCCCAACCATCCAAGAGACTTGCCCACGCCCACGAGGCATGACAACCCTTTTTGCCTCTAGGAAAGAAACATTTAGGAAGTACCTCCCCTTTAACACGCGAGCCCAAAGCGAATCAGGATCATAAATCAATCCCCAACACTGTTTGGCAAGCAAAGCAAGATTAAAATCTTTAAAATTACGAAAACCCATTCCTCCCTCCTTCTTAGCCTTCCCCATGTCTTTCCAATTAATCCAGTGTAGCCCACGGTCCTTATCAGCTCCCGCCCACCAAAACTTTGCCACAGCCGCATCTATGTCATTACATAGACCATCTGGGAGCCTAAAAACACACATGGGATACATAGGAATAGCTTAGACGACCTCTTTAATTAGAACTTCCTTCCCCGCTTAGGATAAGAACCTTCTATTCCAACCAGATATTTTTTCCATAACCCGATCCTTTATGTACTGAACAGCCACCCGCTTCGATCTCCCCCAGATTGTGGGAATACCCAGGTATTTACCCTTGTCTTCCACCTTAGGCATCTCTAAGATATTACAAAGCTCCATCACCAATTGGTCCGGGACATTAGCTCCAAAATAAACAACCGATTTCTGGCAGCTGGCTTGTAGACCAGAAGCTCTGCAATACACATGAAGAAGAGTGGACAAGTTCCTACAATTGACCATGGAAGCCTTTAGAAAGATAAGGGTATCGTCTGTGAACAGAAGATGTGATAGTACAGGCCCCGAGTCCGAAATTTGTATGCCATCCAAGTAACCTTGTTGAGCCGCTCTTTTAATCACCAAAAAAAGAACTTCACTAATGATGAGGAACAAATAAGGGGAGAGGGGGTCCCCCCTGCCGAAGACCACTTGTGGGTTTAAAAGCTCTCCCTGGTCGCCCATTAATAAGGATTGAGGACTCCACAGTCTTCACACAACACATCACCATGTCAATCCATCTGCGGTGGAAGCCAAAATGTTCCATAACGGCCTCTAGGAAATCCCACTCTACCCAGTCATAAGCCTTATTCATATCAAATTCGATCCCCATCTCAAATTTAGTCTTAGTCTTCCTTAGCTTCAAAAAAATGGAAGATTTCATGTAAGTTTGAATGATGCAAATACAGTTGGCCACACACTAACTTATTATGTCAAATACACATGAAGTTGTTTGTTAGAAGACACAAGTATGCTTTTGGGGGTCCTATCATAACATGTGGTCTCTAATTTCAGTTTTATTTCATTTTTGTGTGTGTGGCTTTTTAGTTATTCGTTTTCTTTTTGGTTCAGATGTGGTCTAGGTTTTCGTGTGGAGCAAGACATTGTAGCAGAAGTTTTCCTATTCAAGCTTTTCCCACCTCACTTGTTAAACTTGTATTTGGAGATGTAATATACGCATAGATTCACACTTTAAACTGTTGAATCACAAAGTATGATATGATTAATACGAAACTTTATACATTGAACAAATTTAACATGTTGAGATTTTATATAATTAACACGTTTCTTATAAAAATAAATGTTTTTAACCGCTTGAGTTATAAATCTTTTGCAGAAGTGACATAAAATTAAAATAATAATATGAAACATTATGTCATCAATATTAAAACTTTTACTAATGTCAGTTGTTTAAAGAGATTAACAATAGAGTACTGTAGCTTAACACTTAAGTTAAATCGAACCGCATTCAATCCGTAATCGCTTGCCAACTAGTGAATATCATCAAAAAAAATTAACTTAGATGGATGGCTTAATTAGCTAAATTGTTGGATATTTTCAACATCTCTAGTCTCTCTATATAATATATATATATATATATATATATATATATATATATATATATATATGTATGTATGTATGTATGTATGTATGTATATGAATCGACAACACAGAAGGACCACACAGCCAACAGATGGGAGCCAGAAACAAAAGATGTACATGGATCGGGTTGGGTATATGAATCGACAACACAGAAGGACCACACAGCCAACAGATGGGAGCCAGAAACAAAAGATGTACATGCCTCGGGTTGGGTATAGGGACCCATGCAAGGGCAGTTGGGTTAGCAGTTAAAGTTGTAGAGAAAAAGGTGAAAATATAGTGATAAGTTTCAAGTATAAGTTATAATTCACAAACCCTAGAATCAGACAGCGCCATACCAATTGTAAATTAGACTGTACACACGTAGTTGGAGGAATTGAGGTGGTGAGTCTGGTGGTGCCTGCAGACGCACGCTTTGAGCTGTGGTGGAGTCAGTAGAGACTACTTATTGACTGCTGGGGTTAAGCTAGCTCACCTCTCACGCCCTAACGGAAGATAACAGAAAAGAGAGATGAGGCAGCTTTAAAGCAACGTAAAGAAAATAGGGATAGCAACCGCTGCTATCCTCCTCCCATTTGCAAGCTTTCACCACCCTTCTCCTCCACGTACCGCCAACACCTCCTTAAAAACTGTACCAGCAGCATTCCATTCTTCCAACCCACACCTCTACCTTATTATCCTTCTTTATCTTTCAATCTACCCTTCCCTCTTATTTTGTTAATGAATTACAAATTTGTAATAGATACTGATATATAAAGTTTTTTTTTATAGATATATTAATTTAGGAACTATTTCTGCCACATTCTATAGTAAAAGTTGAGATTAACTACCACATGCAAAAAGTTGTTTTGATATCAAATAATCAAACCCTTTAATTATGAACAAAGGCATCGAAAAATTAGTAACTTATGACCTAAATGTTTTTGTAACCTAGTCACTTAGTACTATAGTTTAGTTGGTTGTAAAATTAATTTTGAGAAAGGGTTGAGAGAAAGAGGGACCACAATGAGCATTGTATTTCTTCCTCTTACCCGGTATCTTTTCATAGTAATCATGATGAATTTTCTTGCCTTACAAGTAACACAAAGCCTATGATGATTTTATCTTCAAAAAATCCTATTGAGATTCTACTTTAAGTTTACACAATCACATTCCTAAATAAACACAGTAATTACAAAACTTCCTCTTAAGTGTTTACAACTTAAGAAATAGTCACATCAAGCCTTCATTATTATGACGGTGGTTGTTGTCGTGAGTTCTCAGCTGGTACAATAGTTGCTAACACGAATCTCATAGTAGGGTTACATATCAAAAAAAAAATATCACACAAACCTTGCTACAGTAGTGTAAGGGAAAAGTGAGTTAATGCCAGATGTCGATGTTTCACATCTTTAAGATGATAATACGCACACAAGGGTATGACCAGCCTAGAGTAAGTGCCTTGTCAAAATCTCATTAGGTTAGCAAAAACCCAATAGAAAAAACTACTCCTAATTGTAAGGAAAAGAGTACATTAAGGTCATGAGAGTATGCTTCAGGATACTCCCCCTAAATTCGACAAAACTCTCTGAGAGAACTACCAGTGATGCAAATTTGAAAGTTAACGCAATCCAATTCCTTGAACAAACTTCTAAAAGGTAGACTTCGACAATGACTTCTTGAAGAGGTAGGCAAGATTGTCTTGGGCAATATGCTTGGTTTGTCAATACATGTAGTGTTGTCCTCATGAATCGTAATTAGAATATCCACAATGGAAGAATAACCACATAAGTTCTAATGTGATCAATCATCAATCACACCCCTCAACCAGAAACATTCACGCGATGCTTCGTGTATGGCCTGAATCTTAGCGTGATTTGAAGACGTAGCCAACCCAAGCCAAGTTAAAAATGTGGCCTTAAACCTAAAACTCAAATGAAAGCAAAAAATCGGCTCGTTTTTAGCCCAAAAACTGGTGTGGGCCCCATCAGTAAGAGTGAAAACATGGGCGTGCAACCCACATCCCTTCAGCCCAGTCGGCCAACGCGCCCAACGTGCTAGCGCCGAAACCATCGGGACCCCACCCACGTGGGCTTGTCCCCCGCGTGTCGCACAGTAACACCAACGGCTATATTTGTGATCCAATGGCCAGATTTGAATAGGCCATTGGTTGATCCAACGACCTAGATTCAATTTTAGTTTTATAATTATATATTTATTAAATTCAACGACTGAGATCGAATATAATCAAATTTAACGGTAAAAAAAAGATCTAAAGGTGAAAATTTAAATCCAACGGCTAAAATAATTAAAAAAATATTTAACTCAAAATTCACCCAAAAACTCTATAAATACATATGTATTTGTTCAAACATCCACACAAAAGTCACTTTTCTCTTACAATTCTTCCAATTTTTCTTTTTACCATGTCTTCCCATTTCCAAATTTTTCAAGATGGCAAAAAAACATATTAGAGATTGTAATTGGACCTGTGAGGAAGATGTTGTTTTATGCTTGGCTTGGGTTTCTATTAGCAAAGATGGTGCCGTTGGCACAAATCAAAATAAAAAGGTTTTGTGGGGTAAAATTGTTGATAAGTTCCATGAAAACTCCAATGCCAGCCTAAGGGAAGGTGATGATTGGTGGAAGTTATCAACAAATCGTGCACTTTATGGAAGAGAAGTTTGGAGAGAGCCGCGGTTGGCATGGCTAGTGGAAAGAGAAGCGGCCCGAATGCGTTTGGCCATGACGCAAGAAGGGGATATGGAGCAAGAAAGGTTTGAATGTAATTTCATGACGGATGACCTTAGCAAATACACTCCAGAGAGGAAGAAATTCTTACTTGATAAGAAATAGGAAATTTTGTGAAGACATGCCATAAGGAGTATATTTCAAGATGATGATTCATCTCAAGGCTATATCCCAAGTCCACCACCAAGTCAAGATGGTGGATATCATTATTAAGTTTATGAATGATCGATTGTATTAAGTTTATGTGGTTCATTAATTGTTGTTTATATTAAGTTTATGTAGTTTATTAATTGTCGTTTGTATTAAATTTATGACTTATTAATTAGCGTGCGTATTAAATTTATGGCTTATTAATTATTGTTTCTCCTTCAATAATTGAAACGGCCTTCAATAATTTTTACAACGTACTAGACAAAAGACTTGTCACAAGAAGACAATTCAAATTATTACTAGAAAATATCAACACAGTACACTTAAAATTATTACATAAAATAACAACATAGCACACTTAAATTTAACACAAAAACACATTAATACACCAACATCATCAACGTTCTCCTTCTCGGCGCCATATATGCTCAACCAAATTCTTGCGGAGTGTGTCATGACCTTGAGGAGCTTGAATTCTATTTAAACATCTCATATACTCACTCAGCTTGACCATATCCTGTCAGGTCTCATATGTGGTTGCAGTGAGATATTCAACGTTTCTTGCCATAGCTCTCACATGTGTTGGTTGGTCATCATCCACATCTTCGTCAAAATCTTCTTCAATTTCTATGTACTCATCTTCCGCTATATTGTGCAAAATTATGCACGTCATTATGATTGAATGGAGATCTTCTTATTACCCCTCTAACAATGGCCCATCGAGCTTGTAGGATCCTGAACGCTCTCTCCATATCCTTCTTGTAAGACTCTTGTTTCTGCGAAAATAATTTCTTCTTCGTGTTATCAGGATGAGAATAACTTTTCACAAAGGTAGACCAACTAGGATAAAAACCATCAGTTAAGTAATAACCAAACTCATGCATATTAACATTAACCTTGTACCTCCATTCTAGTGCCCATCCATTGACAACATCATCAAACAAAGAAGAATACCAAATAACATAGATATCATTGTTTGATCCAGAAGCGCTGAAGAATGCATGCCAAATCCATATGTCGTAAGATGCCACAGCCTCGAGCACGATGGTTGGCTTGTTGTGACGGCCCTTGAATTGGCCAACCCAAGCAGTAGGACAATTCTTCCACTCCCAATGTATCACACCCCAAAACTCGAGGTGTGAGATTAAGAGAAATAACTAGAACAAAGTGGTTGTTCAAGGATGTAAAACAAATATCATCTTAAGATTATACCAACGAAAATTGGTATTTCAGAATTACATTAAACTAAACTACAAAAGCTAATTTTAAAAAATAGAGTTAAGGACCTCGCGGCAATACAAACTGCAAAAACGACCTGTACCGTAAACTTCACCAAAACTAACTCTTTCAACCAAAAAGTGTGAAAATTTCCAAATCCAACACATGAAACGGAGTTGTGTTAAAATTACATTGAATTTCGAGTTCGGGAAGTATAGGAAAATTTAAATCTAAAACAAGCATGCTTCTGTGTTCTTGTAAAAACAATTTCAACAGCACCAAATTACTTTGTAAATAAAACTGTCTATATTCCAAAGAACAAAATATGAAATTTTGCCAAAATGCCAATTAGGTAGAAGATACACACCCACAGTGTTAAACATAACCAAGTTCATAGTGGGTCTTCAAGAGCCATTCATAAACCTTACAAATTATAATGAGTTCACAAAACACCTTCAAGGCTTCTTACAAGAAAACATATTCAGGCCATTTGATGAAAATGTACATGAGCAAAAACTATACAAGCCAAAAGATGAGTAATTACATATACATGGTTTTATAGCCCAGGTAAGTAGAAACTCCAACCCACCGAGGTCTACATCATTTTAGTCTACTATGCAACAAAAAGATCATTTACAAACAAGGACTAACTATACAAACACGTTGGCAGTTCACCCAAAAGTTGTGTACGTCTGGACTCCTTTTTACTAGCCCACACTAGAGCTGCCACTTGAAACTCAGCTAGTCGACTCTACACACCTGAAAATACATGTTTAGAAAAACGGGTGAGCATAAAATGCATAGTTTTTTGGTAAGTCCGTAGTCATTTAAAATTTATGGTGCATGCCAGAAAGTAATAAGAGTGATTCGAAACCATTTATATTCATTATCACAAAATCCAACAACCTGAAATATGCTCTAAAAATGCTTGGAAGTAACATATGACAGAAAAACCAAAGTTTCAGAGCATTAGTAGCTATGATAACAACAGTACAACACACAAGTTCAAAGTCACTTCCTTTGTATAAGGATAACAAAGCCATTATCATTTAAAGAAACACAAACACAACTAATCTCAAAGATTTTCTTTTATCCCAAACAAGTGACTAGCAGATTGGAAAGAACTGTAATCATACCTAGCCAATTTACATACCATATGTATGTATCACTTTGATAACTAATTCTCACAACCCACACATGGAGCTCTCCCCGGGGAACATTGGGTCATTGTGCCCATAATCAACAACTTCACAGGTCATTATGCTCATTCATACATTTCTCAACATTCACAACTGCACGGGTACTATACTACTTTCTATCTACTTTCACAATTTGAACATTCGTATCAAAATGCTTCAAAATTCGATATTGAGTAAAATAAGAGGCATGCACATCAAAAACACAATCTTGAAAAATCATTGCAATCACTTTAAACTCACCAAAGTTGTAGCAACGAAATTCGAATCATTAAGTTCAAACCATAGAGAAATATTTGCTTCACTTCAACATTTTAAGTAAGCTTCAAATAGTGCTCAAATGCCAACAAACCTTGATCAAGTAAAAATGAAAAATCAACATACTTTTATGGTTAAAACTCCCCTACCTCAACACAGTTTCTTGATATTCAAATCCCAGAGTGTTCGTCGACTTGTTCCGTGGTCACCTTGTCCTTCTCTGCCTTATCTATAAATAAGAAAAATCATCACACACCACTTATACAAAATACCAAACAACATACCCTAATTCAAGGTTAATTGGGGACTTTAATCAAACACTTGGTGCTCAACTCTAAAACTATCACATGAACTATAATACTTTCATGTTTCCTACTCCCACCCAAACTAATTCATGGGTTATCAAACCAAATAACAATTAGATCCCAAAGGTAAGAAATAGATACCTTAAATGGAGACTAAGGAAAAATCCTCACTTGTTCTAATCTTCATAAATAGAGGAGAAGAAAACTAAATTCCTCCTCCTTCAATTTTTTTTTTTTTTTTTTTTTTGTACAATTTAAGGTCTAAAAGGGATGAACCCTTTCATTTCTTTCGACTGGAAGGCAAAAGCAGCTAATTAAGGGGTTTTCTAGAACCCCATCCCCTTTTAATCCTACTTACCAATATCAGTTTCTCTTTTTCTTTTCTTTTTTTCTTTTTTTTTCTTTTTTTTTCTTTTTAAGCCAAAGCTTGGTCTCAAAAGTAAGAGAACTTTAAATGGGCCAATCTAAATCTTAAACAAGGCAAATTAATTTTGCTAATAATGGCCACAAGTAATCCACTCTTAATCACCACCTAAAATTTTGGGGATATTACAATCCACCCTCCTTAAAATAAATTTCGTCCTCAAAATTTGCATAGAGCAAGTACCTTAATTTTGGAATAGATGTGGGTGTTTCTTAAGCATCTCAAACTCAACTTCCCAAGTGGCTTCTTCAGTCCCATAATGCTTCCAAAGAACTTTGACTAGAGGAATTACCCGATTTCTCAAGGTAATTTCTTATCGATCCAAGATTTAGATAGGTTGGTCTTCGTACGTAACATCCTCTTGAAGTGATACCTCATCCCATTCTATCACTTAAGCTCCATTGGGTTGACTCTTCCGCAGCATCGACACATGGATTACATTGTATGTGCCAAAGAAGAAGGCAATGCAAGTTGGTAGGCAATTTCGCCAACTCGTTTTACTATTTTGAAAGGACCAATATATCTTGGAGCTAATTTTCCACTCTTTCCAAATCTTGAAACTCCCTTGCGAGGATTGATTTTCAAGAGAACAAAATAAGCAACCTAGAATTCTAGCGATCTTCGTCTTCGGTCAGCGTAGCTCTTTCATCTACTTTGAGCAGTTTATAACCTATCTTTAATAATCTTGATCTTCTCACTAGTTTCTTGAATTAATTCAGGCCCAAAAAGACTGTAATCTTCCGCTTCTATCAACACAACGAAGATCGACATGGTCTCCCATACAAAGCCTCAAAAGGAGCCATGCCTATACTTGACTGATAACTATTATTGTACGAAAATTCTACCAAAGGGAAGTAGTCACACCAGCTACCTTTAAAGTCTAGAACATAAGCTCTGATCATATCTTCAAGTATCTGGATGAGTCTCTCTAACTGTCCATCCGTTTGAGGATGGTATGCAGTACTAAACCGTAGTTTTGTACCCAAGGTGTTGTGCAAGCTTTTCCAAAACTGAGACATGAACCGAGGATCTTTATAAGAGATTATTGATAAGGATATTCCATGCAATTTAATGATTTCCTTTATGTAGATATCACTCAAGGTTGATAAAGAATATGTAGTTTTCACTGGAAGGAAATGGGCAGATTTTGTTAACTGTCAACAATCACCCAAATATAATCATACCCTTTCTTAGACTTTGGCAAACCACTCACGAAATCCATAGTGACATTGTCCGACTTCCACTTAGAAACAGGCAGTGATTGTAGAGGTCCAGTGGGTTTTTTATGTTTTGCCTTAACTAGTAGACATACTGTGTAGTTGGCAAAAAATTGAGCCACATCTCTCTTCATACCTTTTCACCAGAAATGTCTTCTCAAATCTCTGTACATCTTAGTACTTCCTGGATGAATATAGTGCCACGATCGATGCACTTCATTTAATACCTCCTCTTTTAACTGTGGATCGTTCAGGACAACCAAATGACCTTGGAATCTAAGCCCTCCATCAGGGTGCATGCTCCATTCATCAACTTCTTCACCCTTTCGAAGGTGGGCAAACACATCTTTTAGCGCCTCATCATGTATTTGGTTTTGGACTAAGTTGTGAATTAGTGTAGGCCTCACTACTACACCAAAGACATATGTAGTTTGAGCAGTACTGCAGAGAGCCAAATTGAAATCTACAACCATACAACCTCTCTCCCACTCCTCTAGCATTAAACATGCAGCAACATCACCAAACTTTTGACTTAAATCATCGACTACCACATTAGCTTTTCCAGGGTGGTAGTGTAAAGAAAAATCATAGTCCTTCATGTACTCTACCCATCTTCGTTTCCTTAAATTCAAATCTCTTTGTGTAAAGAGATATTTCAAGCTTTTATGATCTGAATATTTCTCAAATTGTGCTCTGTAAAGATAACATCTCCAGATTTTCAAAGCAAAAATCACAGCTGCTAACTCCAAGCCATGTGTGGGATAGTTTTGTTCATGGTTCTTGACTTGCCTCAAAGCATATGCTATTACTGAATCATGTTGCATTAGGATACAACCCAAACCTTTCGTCAAGGCATCAGTAAAAACAACATAAGGTTCTTTGGGATTTGGAACCGCAAGAATTGGAGCAGCAGTTAATTTCTCCTTCAATTCCTGGAATGCAACATCACATTCAGCCGTCCATTGAAATTTGACGCCCTTCCTGGTAAGTCTTGTCATTGGAGAAGCAATCCAAGAGAAATTCTGAACAAACCTTCGGTAATAGCCTACCAACCCAAGGAAACTTCGAATTTCTGTCACTGTTTTAAGCCTTTCCTAATTCAACACCGCTTCAACCTTAGATGGATGTACTGATATGCAGATTCTTGAGATGATGTGACCGAGAAATTTAACCTCTGTCATCCAAAAGTCACATTTCTCCCTCTTTGCATAAAGTTGATGTTCCCTTAAAGTTTGCCAGATTATTCTCAAGTGTTGTTGGTGCACCTCATACGTCTTAGAGTAAACCAGAATGTCGTCAATAAAAATAATCATGAACTTATCAAGGTATGGATAGAAGACTCGATTCATTAAATCCATGAAGGCTGCAGGGGCGTTTGTTAATCCAAACGACATTACAAAGAACTCATAGTGTCCGCATGGATCCGAAAAGCTGTCTTCGGAATGTCTTCTTCCTTTACCCTCAATTGATGATAACCTGACCTCAAGTCGATTTTTGAAAAAAAAAAGGAGATCCGCCCAATTGATCAAAGAGATTGTCAATTCGAGGCAAGGGATACCTATTCTTAATAGTGACTCGATTCAATTGTCGATAATCAATGCACAATCGTAGAGTTCCATCACTTTTTACAACAAATAACACCGGAGCACCCTATGGAGAAGTACTTTTACGAATAAATCCTTTATGTAACAACTCTTCTAATTGCTTCTTCAATTCTACTACCTCTGCCGGTGCCATCCTGTATGGAGAAATAGATATTGGGGAAATCCCTGGGCAAACTTCAATAGCGAAATCAATTTTCCTTTTCAGAGGTAAGCATGGTAACTCATCAAGAAATTCACTCACAACCGGAATGCATAAAACTGTATTATTGGCACCATGAGTTTTCTCTATGATAGTAAAATGAGCAGCGCCCTTTTGATTTCTTCTTCCCTAAAACATGCTTTAAGTAAGGGGTTTTGAGGAAACACTCATTGGTTCCCATACAACTGAAGTATTAACCTTTTTTTATAAACGTAGGGTGACTTTTCTACTATAACAATCGACCAAGGCATGATACTTGGATAACCAATCCGTGCCCAAAATCAAATCAAAGGGATATGGATCTAGCATAATTAAATCTGCTTCTGGCTTATGGCCAGAGATTTCTATAGAGCATGCCCTAAATATGGTAGTAATAACCAATACACCACGGACAGTAATAAGAGTAATTAGAGGATCTAATTTTTCATGTTTCAATTCAAGAAAATTTACCCTCTAGGTAAATGAAAGAATGACTAGCCCCCGTATCAAATAAAACTTTTGTGCAGAAATTGGAAACAAGAATTGTACATTCCATAACAGCATGGCTGGTTTGCCCCACGGATTCAGTTTGAGTGACTATGAATGCTCTTCCCTGCGGTCTATTATCTTTTCCTCTGCCATGAGACCCCCATGGTTGAAAAATCTGAGAAGAAGCCTAGGGTTACTGGGTGGTTTGTGGAGAAAATAATGACTAATAGGGTTGAGAAACCATTTGTTGGTGAGACGACCCTCCAGAAATTTGAGGTGACTGATTTTGTGGACATTGGCATTGAAGATGACCAGATTGGCCACACTTGAAACAAGGGTAAGGGTTAGGTCTTGGATTTCTGAAATAGCTATTACTACTGCCCCCTTTGTTGCCACATTTTTTACCACTATAATCAGTTCTCCGAGTAATCTTCATTTCACTATTTGAACGAGCCCTATTCTTAGCTTGTTTAGCCATGTGATCATTATGCTCTTGTTCAATTCGTAAAGCTGCCGCCACTGCTTCTTTGTAGATTGTCAGCCCTAATGCGACGACCATCTTCCGTATAGGGCGTATAAGACCATTAACGAATTTGTTAGTTTTATCCTTGTCATTAGCAACTAGTAGTGGTGCATAACGAGAAAGCTATGTAAATTTAGCTTCATATTGAGTCACTGGGAGATCGCCTTGAGTTAGCTCAACAAATTCCTTCAACTTTGCATTCCTTATGGTTTGAGGGAAGTATTTGCCATAGAAGGTCTTCTCGAAATTAGCCCAAGTCATGGTTTCAACATTGTCAGTCCTTTTCATGTAGTCCCATCAATTCACCAATAAACAAATAGGCAGCAAACTCCACTCTAAAATCCTCTGGAATTCTCAAAACATTTAGTTTCTTTTTCACTGGTTTAAGCCAAGACTCTGCCTCTAAGGGTTCAGTGGTTTCGGCAAAGTTAGGAGGATTCAAATTTTGAAAATCTTTCAAACATGTCAGTCTCCAATTCACATCATTAACTCCTTGATCGTTCATTTGATGATCAATATTCGTTTGATCATCACCATCATGATCAATAGTGTTGGCTACACCAGACATCATTCAATCCTTAGAAGATGTAGAAAACATTTATATGACAACAACAGACTCCGCTAGACTCCCCAAGAAAAGACTAATAAGCTAAATTTTCTAGACTCAACCTTAACAATTCTACTCCCTGGGCTTTGACACCAAAAATTGTCACACCCCAAAACTCGAGGTGTGAGATTAAGAGAAATAACTAGAACAAAGTGGTTGTTCAAGGATGTAAAACAAATATCATCTTAAGATTATGCCAACGAAAATTGGTATTTCACAATTACATTAAACCGAACTACAAAAGCTAATTTAAAGAAATAGAGTTAAAGACCTTGCGGTAATACAAACTGCAAAAACGACCTATACCGTCAAATTCACCGAAAATAAATCGTTCAACGAAAAGGTGTGAAAATTTCCAAATCGAAAGTAGACACATGAAACTGAGTTGTGTTAAAATTTCATTGAATTTGGAGTTCAGGAAGTATAGGAAAATTTAAATCTAAAACAGGCATGTTGTTGTTTTCTTGTAAAAACAATTTTAGCAGCCCCAAATTACTTTGTAAATAAAACTGTCTATATTCAAAAGAACAAAAATCTGAAATTTTGCCAAAATGCCACTTAGGTAGAAGATACACACCCACAATGTTAAACATAACCAAGTTCATAGTGGGTCTTCAAGAGTCATTCATAAACCTTACAAATTATAATGAGTTCACAAAAGACCTTCATTGCTTCTTACAAGAAAACATATTCAAGCCATTTAATGAAAATGTACATGAGCAAAAACTATACAAGCCAAAAGATGAGTAATTACATATACATGGTTTTCATAGACCAGGTAAGTAGAAACTCCAACCCACCGAGGTCTACATCATTTTAGTCTACTATGCAACAAAAGGATCATTTACAGACAGAGACTAACTATACAAACACTTTGGCAGCTCACCCAAAAGTTGTGTACGTCTGGACTCTTTTCTACTAGCCCACACTAGAGCTGCCATTTAAAACTCAGCTAGTAGACTCTACACACCTGAAAATACATGTTTAGAAAAACGAGTGAGCATAAAATGCACAGTTTGTTTTGTAAGTCCGTAGTCATTTAAAGTTTATGGTGCATGCCAGAAAGGAATAAGAGTGATTTGAAACCATTTATATTCATTATCACGAAATCCAACAACCTAAAATATGCTCTAAAAATGCTTGGAAGTAACATATGACAGAAAAACTAAAGTTCCAGAGCATTAGTAGCTATGATAACAACAGTACAACACACAAGTTCAAAATCACTTCCTTTGTCATAAGGATAACAAAGCCATTATCATTTAAAGAAACACAAACACAAACACAACTAATCTCAAAGATTTTCTTTTATCCCAAACAAGTGACTAGTAGATTGGAAAGAACTGTAATAATACCTAGCCAATTTACATACCACATGTATTTATCACTTTGATAACTAATTCTCACAACCCACGCATAGAGCTCTCCTCAGGGAACAATGGGTCATTGTGCTCATAATCAACAACTTCACGAGTCATTGTGCCCATTCATACATTTCACAACATTCACAATTGCACAGGTATTATACTAATTTCCATATACTTTCACAATTTGAACATTCGTATTAAAATGCTTCAAAATTCAATATTAAGTAAAATAAGAGGCATGCACATCAAAAACACAATCTTGAAAAATCATTGCAATCACTTTAAACTCACCAAAGTTGTAGTAACGAAATTTGAATCATTAAGATCAAACCATAGAGAAATATTTGCTTCACTTCTTTCACATAATCGAAAAAGAAAGACATTTTAAGTAAGCTTCAAATAGTGCTCAAATGCCAACAAACCTTGATCAAGTAAAAATGAAAAATCAACATACTTTTATGGTTAAAACTCCCCTACCTCAACACAATTTCTTGATATTCAAATCCTAGGGTGTTCGTCGACTTGTTCCGTAGTCACCTTGTCCTTCTCTTCCTTATCTATAAGTGTTTGGACCCGATTTTACACCATCGGCCCAAACGATCGAGGCCGTTGAATGAGCATGGTTCTCAACAGAAAGTTAAGATTGTTATTGTTAAGATATAATATTATGATTTTTAATCATAATAATTATATTTTTTTAATAAGTTATCTCGGTTTTTATGCAAAGTAAATGGGATAAAGGCAAGAAGATTTGTGATGAGGACGTGAGCTTTGAATCAGGTTGGTTTATTTTGCTGGACATGTTTGTATGTGATAAGGATGAAGTTGGGATGGTGTTGTGTTCAAGAGAGCTGTTGAGATTAGTCAAAGACCAACAAAATTGGTGTACATGTGGATTGTCATTGACATTGGACGATTAGGTGGCAGCCTTTGATTTTGTATGCGACAAGAGAATGTGAGCCCTATTAGGATTCTATCTCAGGCTAACAACATGGGGAAGTAATGACACTTATGGTTCCATGCAATTCAGGATTCTACGAATGCATATCAACGAGATTAAGGGATGATTATTCTACATGAAGTAATATTCCATGAATCATGTGCCGTGGTTACAACTTGAGGATGATGCAATTCATTGTTATAAATACAAAGCCCCAGACACCATTCAGGTGACTTCCAACTCAACACGCAAACCCTCGCTCTACGCGAAACCGTTCAACACCCTTGAGATTTTTATTTTATTTTTTTCACCTTCACATCTTTAGTTTGGATAAATAGCACCGTGAAGGCAACCGATGGTATCTTCAGTTTGGATAAACAGCACTATCGCCGTAGAATCAGCCGACCTCGGAGCACCTTCAGGTTTGATAAACAGCACTGCGTCGAGGCCAACTGATTATCTATCCAAGTCTCGGTCAAGAAGGATTTTCGAATCTTTTTTGGTAGAGGTTATCTCATTAGCCTTCTCGGCGAAGTGAGGTGTTACCAGGTTACTACATTCGGCACATTGAAATCCGAATTTGATATTGAGCTTCGTAAAAATAGCAACCTTGTCTTCAGGCTCTAGAACCCAAAGGCCGAGACGTGTTCCTTCCTCGGCCGCAATTGCAAGACGTGGAAGTTAGCAGCGCGCTTAACACAACATCAACACATTACACAACATCAACACATTTTACCCATCGACCGATGAGTTGGCACGCCCCGCACACAACCGAAGGACGTAGTTAGCTTATTAATTACTCGGCCTGCGTGCCACGTAGGCTAGGTGATTTTTGTAATCAACATTTTTGGCACGCTCAGTGGGACCTAGTGCTGAAACTATGAAGTTCACATGATATATCTCGATCAGGCTTCATTAGACAAGATTTATCGCCTATTAGATGAGCGGAAAAAAAAAAAATCTTTGAGAGGTGGTATAGAATTGGAAAAGGCTAGAGGCTGGGGGGCAATTTTTCTCTCCTGCCGTGACCACAATTCGGCCTAAGAAAATTGTTAACACGGCCGAAGAAAAACCTAGGCCACCTGTTGTTTCGGTCGAGATTGAAAGTGTGGTAGGCCTAGAAGAAAAAGTTCAAGTTTTTGAGTCAAAAATCGACTTAGAAAATGATTCGTCAGAAGAGTGCTCCAATGACGAACAAGGCCGAGACATAGGTCTAGTCGGAAAAACCACGCCAATCGATATGATTATTGGTGATAAAGTCGATATGGAGAAATCCCGTTCAGCTAAGTTGTTCGAGTTAAAAGCCGAAATTGGTGAAATTATTATGCCTGGGGGCATAGTAATTGTTCAACCCATTCAGTAGCCGAAAATGAAATTTTTTTCACCAAGTTACAAATATTTGGAGAAAATCCTTTATTTGGCCGAGAGCAAAATCAATTTGAAATTCTTGATATAAACTTATCTCGGCTTGGAATAAAACATCGTTGGCCTCCTCCTCTTTATTAGTTCGGCCACTTTCGTTTTATTTTGTTAAAAAAAATATTTTCTTAATCATCTGGCTAATTAAGCCGATGCATAAGAAATTACGGGGGCAACGAAGACCTCATATACCTGACTTTATAAAAAAGAAAAAAATGGGAATTCGACTGTCTAGGCCGAGGCCGAGAGTCAGGAAGATGTTATGGCGGCCATATAGGCATTGGCAGATTCAAGGGCTTGCATTGCCGAGCTCGGTGAGATTTTTTTTGGCTTGATTGTTAAAAAAAAAAAAAGTGCTAGGCAAACAACGTTGGCCAAATAGGAAAAAAAAAACATTTTTCTCGGCTTTGGCTTCGGCCTCGGCCAAGATTGCATACATATATGCCTTGGTAATGTATATATATTTTCATATATATATATATATAATTAAAATTGGCTGGAAAAAGCTTTTGGCCGAAGCCAAGGGGAAAAGAGGAGCTTTTGGGCCGAAGGGACAAAAGCCTTGGTGATGAAGTCAGCATCACATAAAGCTACTTTACGGCAATATCAGGATTAATATGTATATATGGCTTGGAGTGGGGTGGTAGCTTGAACCAATTTATTAAGCCGAGGTTGAGAACGGGGGAAGGTTGTCAAGGTCGAGAGAAGTAGAGATTCAAAAAAAAAAAAAAAAAAAAAAAGGGTTTTTGGTCGAATTGGCCGAGTAGGGTAGGAAGGAAAGGTTGGCTGAGGCGGACAATTCAAATATATATATATTAGTTGAACTATATAAAAAAATGGTTTTTTTCGCCGAATCAGCTGAAGTGGCCGAGCTGAATTGGCCAAAGGGGTCGACTCTAGGTAACACAAAAAAAATGAAGCATCGGCCTTGGCAAATATATATAAAGGAAGTGGGCCTTGGCACATATATATATATATATATATATATATGTGAAGTAGGTTCGTTGAAAAGAAAAGATTGAGGCCAGCTTTGTGTGTATATATATATATATATATATATATATATATATATATATATATATATATATATATATGAGTCGGCCATAAGGTGGAGTATATATACTGAACAACAGTCTTGGTTCAGACAAATGCCATGTTGCTAAGTTGGTCCAGATTTTCTTTCTCGACCAAAAGAAAAGGAAAGTGGGGGTGGATGACCATCAGAGTATTTATGTATACATATAAGTAGGCCGAGCTCGGCCAAAGATTGATTATCATGCTATAACACATCACTTGCTCCACCCCAGTTCTTCTCGGCCAATGTAAAAATTGAGATTGGGTCGAGGTCGACGAGTTGGCCAAGATGCAAATTGGCATCTCGTATGGGTTCAACTATGAGTTCTTAATAACACGGTGTGCTTTTCGTTTGCCGATAAATTTTTATCTGCTTCAGCGTACCAAGACATTTTGTTGGGCACAAGACTTAATTTCCTTAAACCATTCGGCTTATGAGCCGAAGCTCAAGAAAACTGGGGGGCAATGTTTGGACCCGATTTTACACCATCGGCCCAAGCGATCGAGGCCGTTGAATGAGCATAGTTCTTAACCGTTGGATAAGAAAGTTAAGATTGTTATTGTTAAGAGATAATATTATGATTTTTAATCATAATAATTATTTTTTTAATAAGTTATCTCGGTTTTTATGCAAAGTAAATGGGATAAAGGCAAGAAGATTTGTGATGAGGACGTGAGCATTGAATCAGGTTGGTTTGTTTTACTGGACATGTTTGTATGTGATAAGGATGAAGTTGGGATGGTGATGTGTTCAAGAGAGTTGTTGGGATTAGTCAAAGACCAACAAAATTGGTGTACATGTGGATTGTCATTGGCATTGGACAATTAGGTGGCAGCCTGTGATTTTGCATGCGGCCAGAGAATGTGAACCCTGTTAGGATTCTATCTCAGGCTAACAACATGGGGAGGTGATGACACTTATGGTTCCATGCAATTCAGGATTCTACGAATGCATGTGACAATTTCCAATTGGCTCACGAGTGAAGAAGGGATAATTATCCTAATGCAACACACAGGATAATCAACAAGAATAAGGGATGATTATTCTACATGAAGTAATATTCCAAGAATCATGTGCCATGGTTACAACTTGAGGACAATGCAATTCATTGTTATAAATACAAAGCCGCTGACAACATTCAGGGGACTTCCAACTCAACACACAAACTGCTCAACGTAAACCCTCGCTCTACGCGAAACCTCTCAACACCCTTGAGATTTTTGTTTTTTTTTTTCGCCTTCACATCTTCAGTTTGGATAAACAGCACTGTGAAGGCAACCGGTGGTATCTTCAGTTTGGATAAACAGCACTACCGCCGTAGAATCAATCGACTTCGGAGCACCTTCAGTTTGGATAAACAGCACTGCGTCGAGGCCGACTGATTATCTATCCAAGTCTCGGTCAAGAAGGATTTTTTAATCTTTTTTTGTAGAGGTTATCTCATTAGCCTTCTCGGCGAAGTGAGGTGTTACCAGGTTACTACATTCGGCACATTGAATGCCGAATTTGATATTGAACTTCGTAAAAATAGCAGCCTTGTCTTCAGGCTCTAGAACCCAAAGGCCGAGACGTGTTCCTTCCTCGGCCGTAACCGCAAGATGTGGAAGTCAGCAGTGCGCTCAACCTAACATCAACACATTTGACTCCTCGGTCGACGAGTTGGCACGCCCCGTACACAACCGAAGGACATAGTTAGCTTATTAATTACTCGGCATGCGTGCCACTAGGCTAGGTGATTTTTGTAGTCAACAATAAGTAAGAAAAATCATCACACACCACTTATACAAAATACCAAGCAACATACCCTAGTTCAAGGTTAATTGGGGACTTTAACCAAACACTTGGTGCTTAACTCTAAAACTATCACATGAACTATAATACTTTCATGTTTCCTACTCCCACCCAAAATAATTCATGGGTTATCAAACCAAATAACAATTAGATCCCAAAGGTGAGAAATAGATACCTTAAATGGAGACAAAGGAAAGATCCTCACTTGTTCTAATCTTCACAAATAGAGGATAAGAAAACTAAATTCCTCCTGCTTCAATTTTTTTTTTTTTGACAATTTAAGGGCTAAAAGGGATTTTCATTTCTTTCGGCTGAAAGGGAAAGCAGCTAATGGAGGGGTCTTCTAGAACCTCATCCTTTTTTAATCCTACTTACCAACGTCAGCTTCTCTTCTTCTTCTTTTGTTTTTTTTTTTTCAAGCTAAAGCTTGGTCTCGAAAGTAAGAGAACTTTTAATGGGCCAATCTAAATCTCAAACAAGGCAAATTAATTTTGTTAATAATGGCCACAAGTAATCCACTCTTAATCACCACCTAAAATTTTGGGGATATTACACAATGCAAACAATCGAGACTTCCTATCATGCTAAGGAAGCCTATTTTTCTGCCTTGCGTAGAAGCTTCTTCAAATCTTCATAATTTAGCTTGCGGAGGTATGTGGCTCCATATATGGCTTCACTAGCCTTACAAAAGTGCTTATGGTTCTCAATAGCAGTACTCTCTGCAAGTTGACAATATTCGTCAGTTGAGTCTGCAAAGCATCTTTGGCTAACATCTAAAATGTAGATGTGAGCTTCTGATGACGTGATAGAGTTTGTTAGCCTAAAACATCTATCTTCCTTGCAAAGTAGTGGTCATGATTGACAACTACGTTCAAGATGCTTTCAAAATGCTCTCTCCTCATCCGAAACCGTATCCGAAAATCATGAGAAGGATATCTCGAACGTTCGATGAAATAATCTTTCATCATCCGGTCATTACACTCTTTCTCTATCACGCGGCACAAATGAACGCCTCATGACAGAACCATGATAGCTAGATTCAACATGTGCTCATATTGCATAAGCAAGTTTGTAAATTCGGCTGCTTCGTTGTTCATTTTTGCATCTGCATTTGCAAGGCTTGCTTGGTATTGTGCCATCTGCATTGCCATACTACACCTTTTTTTATCACTCATTGATGAGATAATGAGGATTTTGAGGAAACAAAAACATTTTGAAAGTTGGAAGATTTGTGAATATGTTATGTGATGGTTAGATATTCAACCTATGCTTATATAGATGACGATTGAAGGTTTGCGTTTCATGTGTCTATGTTTGTGTTTCATGCGCTTCATGGGTTCTGTATGTATTTTGGTATTTGTTTCATGTGTGTCATGTGTTTCACATGTTTGGTGTGTTATACATATCTATCTTGTGTTTTGTATGAATTTTGGTATGTGTTTCGTGTGTCATGTGTTTCACATGTTTGGTGTGTTATACATCTCTATCTAGTGTTTTGTATGTGCTTCATATGTGTTTTGTGTGTCTTGTGCTTTTCATGTATTTTTTGTTTATACATCTCATCATGATTTTCATATTCTTCCATAGTGTTTCATGAGTTTCATTTATCAATTTAGTGATTTTTCAATAATTATCGGAATTCAAATATTTTTAGGTTAAAATGTTCATAAAATTAATTTAGGATAGTCTACCTTTTTTTAAAGTTAATTTTTTTTTAAAAAAAGCCTAAATTCATTCTTTAATAATTTGGGGCTAAAATTTTAGGCTAGAAGAGTTGGAACAAAAAAGTTGTTTTTGGGCTAAAACCTAAATTTTTTGGGTTAAAAATTTTAGGTTTTAGGCCAAGGGTTGGAGATGGTCTAAAGAGAGATGGTACCAATATATAATAAGTGTAATATTACTCTAGATAGATAGACAAATATTCTCCTACTCCGTGACCAATGACCGTCTCCAAAAAAAATTAGCAAATTTAACCACACATACAACTGGACACACATGAGAGAAAATGTTAAATTTGAATCTCTAAACCAAATCCAAAGAAAATCGCAAGTGTTGTGCTTTGTTGGAACTTGACCAAAATATACTAAAGGGGGTGTAGTCAATTTGGATTTCAGAGGATTCTAATGGACTTTTTTAAGTGAAAGATTTCAAAGGATTTTGATAGATTCTACAATTCCATATGAATTTTGATAGATTATTATGGATTTCTATTATAGATTTTCTATAGAGTTGTAAGCATTTCTTTCATGAATTTCTTAGGATTTCTTTTTTGACTCCTGCAACATAAATTCTTTTCTCAGTGCACAATCTAAAAAAGACATAAACACACACACACACACACACACACACACACATATATATATATTGATATGGAAATATAAACCAATCAAATATATCTTTTCTTTCCCTTTCTCATTTGAATTGTGATTTCTTTACGAAATTTTTTTTTAACTATCCAAAACAAGTAGTGCTTCTTAAATCAAATGTCTCAATATTAACCATTTTTCCTCAACAATTGATTAGTTCATAATGTGTTGTTGTGTTGTTCAGTCTAAGTACAGCTACCAATATAAATAGGCTTTGGAAGTTACTTGCACCCTTACACTAACATGATTACACGAAAAAGATTAGAAAGCTTGAATTGGCAATAACATTCTTAGTAGTAATTTCCAAGAGTTCAATTAACATGGTAAAAAATTAATACCTTCAGATAGAACGCATAATCATTACAAGAACTGCTAGTAGCCATTAACACTTCCCATAAAAAACATTAAAGAAATACTATCAAACAGTCCAAAATAAAGGAAATAAAAAATTTTAAAAAAATATTGTACATTTCAAAAAATTCAAGTTTACAATTGGAACAGTGACGGATGAACGTGAAAGGAAATGCAGGTTCTATGTCTGGAAGAAAATGAAGAGTGAGAAAGAAAGATCGAGTTGCAGAATGGAAAGAGAGAGAAAGAGCGAGCGGGTTGAAAAGAAATCCTAGGGGGTAGAGGTATGATGCGATGAATAAGCAAACAAACAAATTAAACCCTCTTGTTGACAATTGTAGTATATATGCAAGTAGGGATCGTTCTAAACCGGGGATTAGGAGGGATTGCTAATCTATATAAAATAAACTTAGAAACACTAAATAAAACTTTAAAAACACAAATCTAAAATCAAAACACTTCACTAGATTCAAATGATTCCAACTAAACTAGAATAACTCAAAGAACTCAAAAGAAATCAAATAAAGTAGATTCAAATCAAAGGACATAAATTGTAAAAGGGGGATTGGGTTTTGATGAGAATAACTTGAAAATAAACAAATTATAAACTAGACAAATTTAGACACAAAATATGGTTGTTTGAATGGATGATGGATTAGCTAGAGGGTTCTCCTCCACACATGATACACTTGTACATAAATCAATTTTTTAGTTGTTCTTTCGATAACTTATGAAACTCAATACTCCGGGTTAACTGTGATAGCACTTTTTTAACCTTCAAGTTCTCCTTAAGTTAATGAATTGAATGGGAAAGCACATATAACAATTCAAAACATTCTTCAAAAGTTCCATACGTGAAAAGCATTAAGATTCATGAGAACTTTAAGTATTGACGAGGCATTCGTAACTATGAAAAACATGATACTCTTGCCAAGAATTCACTTAACACGATTGTGGATAGCAACCTTCACTACTCATGAATATAAGTTCATAACGATTAGGTGAAATTTCCTTATATTCTGGCATCAAACTTATGCATGAAAACTAAGTGTACACTCTTAATTAACATACACAAATAAGTTATCAATCAAATAGTTAAGCGAATTGAAATCACAAATTATTAAAGCACAACCATAAGTAATTAATTCATAATGCAAATGTAATCATGGCTTTGAATCCCCCCTAGCAAAAGGGGGGGGGGGTTTAGTTCCTCATAATTGTAAACAAAGGTAAATAGATTTATACATTGAAAATAAAAGAAAGAAAAACACGTAAACGCTCCAACGATCCTCATTGAGTGGCAAGCACGTCTAAGCACTTTCCTTCCCTTCCTTTGCTACGGCACAAGGGGTGGTTGTGGGTTGAAGGTTTGGTTGTATGGAGGAATGGATAGGAGGATGTATGGTGGTATTTAGGATGGTTGGGGGGGGGTGTGCCAATGGTGTTTATGGACAGATTTTTGTGGAGGGTTTTAGGGAATAGGTGCGGCTGTTTTGGAGAGAATGAATGGATGTGTAGAAGGAAGTTGTTGTATGAATTGGTGTGTTTTAAGCCTTGCAAGAAGGCATATTTATAGGTGCTCAAAAGTAAAGAACCACACAAGTTGTTTTAATAAACAATACAAAGCAAGAATTAATCATCAAAAACAGCTAGCACACATGCATCTTTGCAGAAATTTCATGATGAAACAACTTGCATTCATCTTCCTTGGTCCATGCCTTTGGTCCCTCTTGGTCTTCTCATGATGAATCAGCTAGTACACTTGCAAAACAGCTAGCACACTTGTATTTCATGATTAAATAAGCTAGCACACTTGCAAAACATGATTACCCATCCATGCCGTGGGGTTTCCTTGCAAAAGCAACTTGCACACTTGTGTTTTCATGATTAAAACAGCTAGCAACACACATGCTTGGTCTTTGCATGGTATCCTCTTCATTTTGATCAGATTTTAGCATGTGTTTGAAGCCCTTTCATTCACCAAAACGTCCATCATTTATGCTCCCCATGCATGCAATCCATTCTACCCCAAAATAGCTCCAAATTGCACCAAAATGCACTTCTTTGCTAACTTTGTTATTAAAACCTATAAACACACGAAAATAGCTTAAAACATTCTAATAAGATGAAGCTAATTAAGTAAATGCAAGGAAACAAACTAATAAAGTCACATAAATATGTTCCTATCAAGGTATGATTTTGTTATGCTTATAATGCCTTCTCAAATCCTACAAAATCTCTTATTGAAAGAAATTCTTCAAAATCGAGGAATTTTTTAATATCTATAGATTTGCATGGACTTTACAAAAATCCTTTAAAATCTTAGTTAACTACACCAGAATTTTAAAGTCTTTTAAAATCTTTTAATTGACTACCCCTGTATTTGAATGAATTATTTTAAAATCTTTTAAAAATCTAGTTGACTACACCCTATACTAGAATTCTAAAATCTTTTAAAATTCTTTAAAATCTTTATTTGACTGTATCTCTATAAAATACCTCATGAAAACACAATACCATAAAAGCACAGGGGCATGTATGTCAAAATCCAAAGTTTCATATTTATTGTTCCCTTAACCCAATACAGAAACCATTATTAAAATTAATTAAGGAAAAAAACCCATTTACCAAATTAATTTTATATTGCATTAAATTATTAAATTATCTCACAGAAGTTTCTCCTTCGATTTTTTTACAACATAAATTATAAATTATTTTCTTCCCAATTTTTCTTTTAAAAAAGTTAGAATACATGTGTCTTTCTCTTTCCAAAAGACTGTTACAAAGAGAGGAGAGAAAGCTCCCCCAGATCTGCTTAGTTTTGTTCTCTTCTGTTACATGTTTCTCCAACCCATTTCCCAACATCTACAGTCCAAGGTTCTCTGAAATCCATACCATCGAGTCGAACTCGCACTGATCCAACCGAGTCAACCCAACTGTCCACACTTTTCATACTCTGTTTCTTCAGCCAATGAGCTATAACTTCATAAGCACAGAGCTTGGTTATCAGCTGGGAATGGTCACTTCAGGAATGGTGATTTTCCGGCGGATTGCGCCGGAACTCCGGTGAGTGATGGAGTTCCGGTGAGGCTTGTGTTGGGTTTTTGGTTTAGTATAAAATGTTCAAGTCGGCGCGATGGAGAACCGACAAAAACAAGATCAAGGAAGTCTTCAAATTGCAGTTCCATGCAACTCAGGTTGGTCTAAACTCATTGTCGATTGAAATTCAAGCTTTGTGATTATTTATGTCAATTGGGTTTTGTTTGGTGGCTGAGAAAATGCAGGAAATGGAGCACGGACAATATTTTATATTATTTGATCATCATTTTTGGCTCATTGAGTGTCTGAAAACAGAAAAAGTTAGAAAATTTATGTGCATTTGAGCATTGTACTGAAAGAGCCAACAATTTATATGCAATTTGAAGAGTGTGAATGTGTGAATGTGATTGAGGTTTTCGGAGAATTATGTGTAAGATAGTGTTTGGTTTTGTGATTTCAGGTGGCACAGTTGGGTGGGGACGCATTGCTGGTTTCTGTGATTCCCGTGGATGTGGGGAAGCCAACTGTGAAATCAGAGAAAGCTACAGTTCGAGACGGGAGCTGTCGATGGGAAAATCCGGTCTATGAAACAGTTAAATTCGTCCGTGAGCCAAGAACTGGGAAGATCAAAGATAGTGTCTACAACTTTGTTGTCTCAAGTGTATGAATTGTTTTGTTAGATTTTGTGTAGCGAACATTTTGTTTTGTTTATGAGTATCTTATTTTGGTCTTCTTGTGTTGCATAGGTATCATCGAAGGGTAGTGTTCTTGGGGAAGTTTCTGTCGATTTTGCTGACTATGCCGAGGCTACTAAATCTTCCTGCGTCGCTCTTCCCCTTAAGAATTCAAATTCTAATGCAATTATGCATGTTAGTACTCTCCCACACTTTGTCAAATTATGATATGCTAGAGATCTTCTTCCGAAAGGGGTTTACAAAAATAAAGACAACAATTTGATTGTTGTGTCTTATCGAACTCTTGTTTTTGTTGTTGAATAGGTTACCATTCAAAGGTTGGAACCAAATGTTGATCCGAGGTATATACAAATGTTGTCATTATTTTCTGTATTTGTTGGAGTTTTCTTTTTTATGTTTCTGATTATTGATTCTGTTTTGTTGGAGAAATTTTGAAGAGAGGTACAAGGCAGTGAAGAGGCAAATGTTAACTCCGAAGATAGAAGCTTCAAGAACCTCTTAAGCAATAAGGATACTGATGAAAGCGTTTCAATTGTGAGTTTCTCACTGAAAGCTTCAAATTTCATACGTTTTTGTATTGAAAAGCTTTCATTTTGTTGTTGTTGTGTTAAATTATTACTTCTTTCTGTTGAGATGGTTGCAAGTTGGGTGCATAGGTGGTAGTAGAATTCATTTTTCTTCAATGCAGAGATCTTCTTTCAATTGTTTTGAAAATTTTCTTGTCAATTCACAGGATGAGGGAATTAATAGAACCACCCAAATTGCTGAGCTCAACCGCAGAGCATCTATCGGATCGGACATTACATTGTCAAGTTCTGACAGCGGCTCTGGACTTGGTACTCCACGAGAACTTGGATTAAGAGACCCTTCCAACTTTCTGTCGTCTCTGAGTCACACCTCATTACAACATAAACCTGATGTTTATGCCCGAACAAATATCTATGACGAGCATCAGCGGTCACAATGGGCATGGTCTGCAGACTCAGAACATGGAGCAAGTACCGATGGTTCAACAAAGAGTTCTCATGAAACCCTTCCAAGAGAACGGTCTCAAGAGTCTTCAGATGACAACATTGAAAAGCTAAAGGCGGAGCTTGTTGTTCTAGCTAGACAGGCTGATATGTTGGAGCTAGAATTACAAACATTAAGGAAGCAGATAGTAAAAGAGACCAAAAGGGGGCAGGATCTTTCAAGAGAAGTCATTAGCTTGAAAGAGGAACGAGATTCTTTCAAGGCAGAATGTGAGAAACTAAAGTCCTTTTGGAAATGTGTGGATGATGCAAAAGTTAAAAACAGGTTCCAGTTAGAAGGTGGGGATCTACGGGCTCTTGTAGATGAAATCAGACAAGAACTGAGTTGTGAGAAGGACCTGACTTTCAATCTCCGCTTACAGCTCCAGAAGACGCAAGAATCAAATTCTGATTTAATCCTTGCTGTACAAGACCTGGAGGAAATTTTGGAGCAGAAGAATAGTGAAATAGCAAATCTTTCCAACAGACCAGAATCCTGCGGTTATGCTGCAGGGTTGAAGGAAACCATCTCGAAAGGTCGGACAAGTGAGGATGAGGAGCAGATGGAGCTGGAGGATCTTGTTAAGGACCACAGCAATGCCATGGAAACACGCCTGCTTGAGAGACAGATTGCCGAACTTTATGGTGAAATAGAAATCTATAGGCGAGACAAAGATGAGCTCGAGATGCAAATGGAGCAGCTTGCACTTGACTATGAGATATTGAAACAGGAAAACCATGACATCTCATATAAACTAGAGCAAAGCCAACTGCAAGAACAACTTAAGATGCAGTACGAATGCTCGTCTCCCTCTGCTAGCATAAATGAACTTGAATACCAAGTTGAGGATTTGGAAACGGAATTGAAGAAGCAGTCTGAAGATTTTTCAAATTCATTGGCTACCATAAAGGAACTTGAATCCCATATCAAAAGCTTGGAGGAAGAACTAAAGCAGCAGGCACAAGTATATGAGGCTGATTTAGAGGCTGTAACATGTGCCAAAGTTGCGGGTTTGGAAACAGAACTAAAGAAGCAGTCTGAAGATTTTTCAAATTCGTTGGCTACCATAAGGGAACTTGAATTCCATCTCAAAAGCTTGGAGGAAGAATTGGAGAAACAGGCGCAAGTATTTGAAGCTGATTTAGAGGCCGTAACATGTGCCAAAGTTGAGCAGGAGCAAAGAGCCATCCGAGCAGAGGATACACTGCGAAAAACTAGATTAAAAAATGCTAATACAGCTGAGCGGCTTCAGGAAGAATTCCGAAGACTCTCTGTTCAAATGGCCTCGACATTTGATGCAAATGAAAAGGTAGCTCTGAAAGCAATGACAGAAGCTAGTGAACTGTGTGGGCAGAAGAGTCACCTAGAAGAAATGCTTCAGAAAACGAAGGACGAGCTCCAGGAAGTTAGAAAGGATTATGAGGCAAGATTGCAGAAGCTCTTGAACCACTTAGACGAGAAAACCAAAGAGATGGAAGAGATTTTACTGGAAATGGACAACAATTACAAGCAGCTTGACTATCAGCAGAAACAAGAGGAAGAAGTTAAGGGAAATCTCTCCCAGGTGATCTTACAACTCAAATCTCAGATTCAAAGGCTTACAGCAGAGAATAACAACCTTTCTGAGCAAGTGGAGGAAAGCAAAAATTTGGGAGCTGATTTGGAACAAATGAAGAAAGCAATCGAGGAAGCTGAGATGCAGATACGAAGAGGAAATGCAGAAAGAAATGAGCTGGTAAGTAAAATTTCTACTCTTAAGAAGGAAGCAGAGAAGTCATTGGAGGATTTGAATACAATGCGGCATCTCAAAGATGAAAAAGAGGTGACAGTTGGACTCCTAAAATCAGAGATAGAGGAGCTTAAAGCTCGGTGTAAAGACTTTAAACATGCTATATATGAGGATGAGGTTGAGAAGGAGAAACTTAGAAAGCAGGTATTCCTGCTTAAGGCTGACCTGAAAAAGAAGGAAGATGCGCTCACTACCGCTGAAAAGAAACTCAAGGAAAGCAACGGGCGCGCAATAGTTTCTGATGGAATTAAAATTACTCAGAGAAATATCAAGTCTTTGCCAGTTGCTCGTGGTTCGAAAGAAGTTGCACGTATGAAAGAGAGAATAAAATTGCTCGAGGTAAAATTTCAAATTCCTAGCAGTATATTGAAACAATTTTGGCAGAGAATAACGTCTCAACTCCTTTACTTTTAACTTTTACAGGGACAAATAAAATCGAAGGAAGCTGCTTTGGGAAACTCAACTGCTTCATTTTTGGAGAAGGAAAAGGATCTTCAGAACATAATCGATGAGTTAGAGAGCACGGTGGAAGAAATAAATCAGAATAGTGCATTTCAAAAGGTAAGAAAACCTTCCATATTATGTAATGCATCTAATACAATGCTTAAAGTCAAATTATGATGGTTACAAGAAAATTAGAGTCCCAAAATGTCAGTTTGGGTAGTCTCTAACCAAGCGTCTTGCCTTTGTCTTTGTCTATAAATGCTGTCATATTATATGTGTAATGGTTGGTGCAATCATCTTATCATACAGGTAACTGAAGATGCCGGTAGTGGTAAAATTGCATCAGAACAAGAACCGAGACTTTTCACCGATGATAACAGATACATCAACTTATTAACTGAATTAGCATCATTGAAAGAGAGGAACATATCAATGGAAAGTGAACTAAAAGAGATGCAAGAGAGATATTCAGAAATAAGTCTCAAATTCGCAGAGGTCGAGGGTGAAAGACAACAGCTCGTAATGACAGTACGCAACCTCAAAAATTCCAAGAGGAGCTAATAACTGTTTTTCGATACACTGGAACCATATTACCATGTACAGTTGAAACAGCTGGGTATGCTTACATCAAAAGTCCAGACCTGAGTTCATTGTGTCTGCCCATTTGGCTTCATCTCAATTTTATCTAGCTTTCATGTCCTTGCCCCTTTTTTTTATGTAATTTTTTAAAGCTTGTCAATGTTTCCATGTCCAGTATATATGACAATTTATATAATTAATACGTATATATTTTAATTGTTTTTACCTTTTCATATTAGCATCTCTTGTCAATGTTAGCAGAACTAGAGCATTTTACAATCTCATATATAGAGGGTTTTCACTTCTGAACAAGAGTTCAACAGTTTTTGGACCAAATTTGTTTGGCTTCAATCTATGTTGTATGCTGCATTCCTTTGGCGGGCGGCCTTATGGTCGGCGTTTAGCATTTCTTCCTTTTTCAGTTGTATTTTTTCTTTGTTCAGTTCCTTAGACAGAAAAACAGATCAAAGTTATGAATCATGACAAGTAATGATCTGTAACATCATAGATTAAGTACCTGATTTTATTTTCGAAATTAAGTACTAAATACTTGAAATTTGGGATGACTAGTGGTGGCTGGCATCATTGTTCTTTGCTAGGCACCTAAGAGGAGGGTTAATTTATAAACAGTTGATTACATGGTAGAATCTCTCTTCTATTGAGAAGTAAATTGCTTACTTATTTCTTGTTAGTAAATGATTTACTTACTTAATTCCCTTTTGTCATTTTGTCTAATTGATTTTGGTTGTAACAAACTTGTGCTCATATGCCAAGTGTAAGGTCTTAGATCAGTCCTTCATTTTTCAATTGCTCATATGCTTTGTAATTGCCATGTGTCATAGTCATAGTGACTAATGTATTTGAATGGTCATGATGACTAATGTAAGAGAATGAATGGGGCTATGATTGAAGTGTGCACATTATGGAACAGTTAGAATGTTGCAACTGTGATTATTCCTTTGTCAACTCTCTATGTGTTAGCTTTCATCTTTGTTTTGCCCCTAAAATCCAAAACCATAGCTGAAATGCTTTGAGCTATTCAAATTTTAACATGGTATCGAGAGCTCACGTTCTATCTAGAATTGAGGCGTCAAATTTGTGATCGTTGTGCTTGAAATCCAACTTGAAACTTTCAACTCAACTCTTCGAACTCAGTTCTCAAATGGCTGGATCGAGTGTGGCGATCTTAGGGCTCCAATATTCAATGGTGACAACTACGAATTTAGAAGATTTGTATGAGAACCATCTTTAAATCTCATCGGATCTGGGATTTAGTGGAGAAAGCACTTGAAATTTCAAAATCGAAGGGCAAGAAGGTGGAAGCCAAAGGCTCTACTGTTGTGGAGAAATCTTCTCTCAGTGATAAGCAAATGAATTATCCAAATTCTTTGCCAAATTCTTTGGGTATTATCTAGGGAGCTATTACAAAAGACATTTTCCCCAGAATCTCAAACGAGGAGGCCTCAAAGGGTGCTTGGGATATTTTGCATCAAGAATTTCATGGCGATAAACAAGTGAAATCCATTAAGGTGCAGCGTGTATGTTGTGATTTTGAGTTCACAAGGACAAAGGATGATGAAAGTTTGTTTGTGTATCTCACTCGCCTTCTCGAGTTAGTAAATCAAATGAAGAGCTTTGGTAAGGATTTACCCAAAGAGAGGTTCGTTCAAAAATTTCTCATAAGTTTAACAAGAGCTTATGATTCTGTTTGTTATGTAATTGAACAAACCAAGGATATTGAAACCATTGAACTGCAGGAGGCGGTGGCTGCCTTGAAAGGGCTTGAGCAACGCCGTGATAGGCATGTTGAGGGTGCTATTGAAAGAGCATTTGCCAGTATGAATGTTAATCCAAAGGGATCTCAGTTCACCTATTCTTTTGGTAACTCTAACCCAAAGAAGAATTAGAAATCAAAGGGTAAGAAATGAGATTCTAAACCTCAATATGTTGTGAACCAAGGTGTCAAAAATGATCAAGGAGGTAAGTCTAATCAACCTAAAGGGAAGTGTAAGGTATGTGACAAACTTCACTATGGTGAGTGCTGGTTTAAAGGGAAACCAAAATGCCATGGATGGAATCGATTTGGCCATCTTGTTAAGGATTGTGATCAGTCTAGCAGGACTAGACAACAACCAAATTTTGCTAATGTTAATTGAATCAGCAACAATGTTTTATGCTTGCCATTCTGCTACTATTGGAAAAGATGTGAATGTTTGGTATGTTGATAGTGCTTGTAGCAATCATATGACCTCTCATGAATCCTTGCTTATTGTTGTTGATAAAACTATGAAGTGTAAAGTTATAATTGGTATTGAAGATCTAGTACAATCAACTGGCAACTAGTTATAGAAATGAAGGGTGGAACTAGATATATTAAAGAGGTTATGAATGTGCTTGGTTTAGATGAAAATTTATTGAGTGTAGGGCATATGGTAGAGCATGGATATTGACTTGTATTTGGTGATATCATGGTTGATATTTATGGAGATAGACAAATGGAAAATTTGATTGTAAGTGTTCTAATGAAGAAAAGTAGATGTTTTCCTTTCTCTACAAATATATTAATCAAACTATGGTTAATAAAGCAACAATTGAGGAATTATCCTGGAAGTGGCATAGGAAGTTTTGGCATCTAAACTACACTAGTTTGATGCTTTTGCAAGACAAAGAAATGGTGCATGGTTTACCTAGATCACAAGTCTCTGAGCATGTTTGCTCTAGATGTGCTACATGGAAGGGACATAGGGAACCATTTGATAAGTTTGGAGAGCATCAAAACCTCTTGAGTTAATTCATTCTGACATATATGGTCTAATGTAGGTCACTTGACAGATTATTTCTCAATTTCATTGATGATCACATGATAATGTGTTGGGTATTTTTCTTGCAGCATAAGTCACAAGTGTTCTACATTTTCAAAAGATTTAAAGCCATGGTAGAACTGTAGAGTGACTATTGGATTAAAATGCTTAGAAGTGACAGGGGTGGTGAATATACATCTACGAAATTTTCTAGGTTATGTGAAGACATGAGACTGGAAAGACAACTATTGTAGTCTACTCTCTATAACAGAATGGTGTTACAGTGAGAAAGAACAAAACTATAGTTGTAATGGCTAGAACTATGATGTACAAGAAGTAAATTCCATTGAAGTTTTGGGTTGAGGTTGTGAACACAATAGTAACAAGTGCTCTAAACAATGAGACTCCATCTGAAGCCTTTAGTGGGATAAAGCCAGGGGTCAAGTAATATTTGGTTCTCTATGTTATAGTTATATCCCATCACAGTAAAGGCACAAACTTGAGGAAACTGGTGAGAATTGTTTGTTGGATATGGTGTCTGTGAAAAAGGATATAGAGTTTTCAACTTGAGAACTCAAAAGGTGATTCTATCAAGGAGTGTAATATTTAATAAGAAAGCAATGTGGAACTGGGAAATTAGTGGAGCAGTGCAACTGTCGATTCCTTTGGATATTGAAAAAGATTCAAATATAACTGAGTTGATGTTGATTTTGCTGATTCAACTCAGTAGAAACTCCTCTGAGATCATTTGCAACAAATGAAATGCAACTATCTTAGGGAACAAGTACTTCTGGTACCTTATCTTCAACTTCAAGGGCTTATTATCACAGTCCACTGAAGTGGAAGAGTTTGAGTGAAGAGTATGCACTATGTAAAATGAGCAAAATGAGAAGACTTCAATGAAGCGGTCAAGGATAAAGCTTGGAAGAGGGCAATGAATGAAGAAATGAAGATGATAGAGAAGAATTCTACTTGGGAATTGGTTGATAGGCCAAGAAATAAGCTTAATGTGGGGGTGAAATGGGTATAAAAAGGAAAATTGAATCTGGATGGGTCTATTAAAAAACACAAGGCAAGTCTTGTAGCAAAAGGTTACATACATAAATTAGGACTTTCATTGCTCTTGCAGATAAAAAAGGTTAGAAATTATGGCAGTTGGATGTTAAAGCAACCTTTCTGAATGAGGTTGTTGAAAAGGAGGTGTAGGTGGACCAACTAGATGGTTTTGTGATTGAAAAGGTTGATAAGGAAGGCTTTCTATAGGTTGAAGCAGGCTCCAAGAGCCTGGTGGGTGAAATCGATATCTATTTGATTCACTTTGGCTTTTACAGAAGCTCAAGTGAACCAATATTATATGTGAAGACTAAGGAAAATGTTGGCACTTTAAGTGTGTCAATCTATGTAGATGACATAGTATACACTGGAACTAGTGCAAAAATGATGAATGAATTCAAGTATGAGATAATGAGTAAATATGAAATGCCTGATTTAGGCTTACTTCACCATTTCCTTGGAATGGGAGTAACTCAAATTGAAGGGAGTATATTTATCCAGTAGAAAAAGTATGCTTTGACTCTTAGAAAAATTTGCGCTCAAAGATTGTAAACCAGTGAGCACTCTATTGGTTGTAACTGATAAGTTGAGAAGAGAGGATGATTACGAACCTCCAGATGAGAACTTGCATAGAAAAATGGTAGGGAGTTTACTATATTTGACAGCAACCATACCTGATATCAAGTTCTCTGCCAATTTGCTTGCAAGATTTATGCACAAGCCATCTAGGAAGCATTATGGTGTTGCAAAAAGGGTTCTAATGTATATCCAAGGAACAATTGATTATGGAATTGAATACTTGTCTAGTAAATCAGCTTTGTTAATTGATTAATGTGATAGTGACTGGAGTGGCTCTGAGGAGGATATGAAAAGGACTTCAGGATATGTATTCTCTTTTGGAAGTGGTGCATTTTCATGGCCTTCAGTTAAACAACAAAATGTGGCTCTCTCAATTGCAGAAGCTGAGTATGTCAGTGCAGCTGAAGTAACCACACAAGCCATCTAGCTTAGATTTGTGCTTGAAGACTTTGGAGAGGAATTCCGTGACAACTATGTCTATGAATTTTGTGTTTCATTTCATCAAGGATGCAATTGAAGGAGTGATTGATTTGATATATTGCATGAGTGAAGAACAGATTGCTAATACCTTCACAAAGGCTATTTCTAAAGATTGGTTCAATTACTTGGGAGGTCTTCTTGGATGGAAACCAGTTAGTCATTTAAAAGGGAGTGTTGAGAAGTAAGTTGCTTACTAATTTCTTTTTAGTAAATGATTTACTTACTTAATTCTCTTTTATCATTTTGTCTAACAAATTTTGGTTGCAACAAACTTGTGCTCATATGCCAAGTGTAAGGTCGTAGATCAATCTTTCATTTTCAACGGCTCATATGTTTTGTAATTGCCATGTGTCATAATCACAGTGGCTAATGTATTTGAATAATCATGATGACTGATGTAAGAGAATGAATGGCGCTATGAATGAAATGTGCGCATTATGTAACGGTTGGAACATATTCATTTGTCAGCTCTCTCTCTGTCTCTCTCAGCTTTCTTCTTCGTTTTGCTCCCTAAAATCCAAAAGCATTTCTGAAATGCTATGAGCTATTCAAATCTTAACATCTTCAAGTAACCTTCTTATTAGAATTTGTACTAATTTGGCCATTTGATCGAGTGGCCTTCAATCTCCAGTGTTGATTCCAGATGAAGTCTAGTCACCTATAAAGAAAATTTCAGATGCTTCTAATTTCCATTTCTGCAATTGCTAACAACATGTCGCTTTCTCTTTTGTCCCACCCATGCATGCTTGTCTGCTGCAGAAAATGTACAATGCTCCAAAACTTATTCTTTTGGATGCTTTTGTTTAATGAGAAGCTAGGTTAATTAAGTTCCAAGCTTAAAGCATATTGTTGGGTTGTGTTCTTTTTTTTCTTTTCTAAAACAAATGCTGAACTACTCTAATCTACAAGAAGGAAATTTCAAACTTGATTAGAAAGGCATGGACATACTATTCTGGACAACTGGCTTAACTCGCATTTGTTTGGGTGTGTTAATACATGAAAGCTTAACCTTCTGAATTAGGCTGAAACTCATAACAGTAAATAGAAAATGAATGGCTTGATCGATTTCTCACTCTGCAGTACAATATTGGTTAAAAGTAAAACTCCCACAAAAAGACGAAAAGAGAGGAAATAACCCCAACAAGCAACATCACTGCTCACCAAAAAGCTTCTATATCTAACAACCTACCCTAGTATTTTCAAAAACCTTCTATATCTAACAAAGCTGTCATGTTAATTAAAAATGCTAAACTCATAATTGATGCCTAATTAAGCCATAAACAGTGACTAGAGCCATGATAAAGGAATGATCCACATGAGCCTCCACAAACAAAGTCATTACATCGTCTCCCAATACAACTCCTGAACTTGACTGCTTTTGCTTGGCTTCTGCTACAATTCCTCCATTGTTGTCTCTTACTATGAAAGCTGATGCTGATTTACCATTCCAACCCTCTAAACTGTAGCAATCGCTAACAGATCGCATCGTTACTTTATATAAAGACACTTTACTTCCAAGAACAAATCTGCAACTTTTTCTCACTCGAAACGTTGGTTTATTGGCACCAATGTTATGATTGCTTTCATAGCCCTTCCAACTTGGGAAACCACACATTTTCTTCTCACAGACAGTAAACAGTAGCTTGCCGCGGAGATCCATGAGATAAACTTCATTGCTGTGTTTGCTGTCGTAGTTATCGATTCGATACACAACCTCACCATTTGCATCAAACGCAGTGCATCCGTTTCCTTGCATCACAAGCGATTTCATCCATATAGTGAACGTTTCTCTCTTTGACGTCAGATACTTGGTAGTACACAAACTACTACCATTTGCTATTATGAAAGGATGAACCTTGGCCATTTGATGGCAGCAGATATGAGAGGGAGAGAACTTCAACTTTTTGTTTAATTGTGGAAGACGAGATATACTTGGTGTGTGCGAGACTAGTTCAAATTTATATAACTGAAAAGGGGAGGATACCCTACAGAATTATTAACAAATTTGTTTTAAATTTTAGTATTGGTCATGACTATTGACTTGCCAAAAGAGCTCCACATATGTGATATGTGGCTATGAATATTGTGCATATTAAAAATGGAAATTTCATATGGAATTTAAATTGTATTTTTATCACCGGAAAATGAATTGTGTATTATCTTGTATAACCTTGTTGTAGGCTCAGTAGTGTTCTGGGGAATAAAAGGGAATTTTAACATCATTTGGTGGGTTGTTGACACATATGACTACGTAACAGCGACATCTCACAACATATTTTACCGACAAAACATATATTTATATAAAAATAAGTTCGGAACTTAATTAATAACGTTTATATGTTTTGATCATATCCGAATTCTTATCTCTAGTTATATGGTTGGACGATGAGAATGTTACACGTTAGGGCGTGGCTGTACTTGTCACAGTGTCAGTTAACGAATCTTATGCATGAGTATGACAAGTTTGGAACTCTCACCACGATTCGAACTAAAAAAAAAAGTTAAACAGGTGGAGATTTTTGTGGATACGAAATTGGTGATGGAGGAATCAAACTTTCGGACTTCGGCCGTAGTGGAGAGTTCCTTTAACGATTGAACTATAATCTCAATATATTTAACATATTAAAATAAAATATTGTGACACTTAGTATTACTATTAATGATTTTCTTTTATATTTATAAATAAGAGGTCTCTGATTCGAATTTTGGAAAATACAAGTTTGTTTATCTAAAAATCAATCTCGATCGAAAGCAAAGGATTTTGGGATCTATTGGTCTTTTTGTTTTTGTTGAGGGGCTGCGAGCTAGCAGCCTTGGGGCTGAGTGACTTAAAATGTGAGTTGCATATTGTCTAACTTCTTTTAAACGATTGAGACCGAGGAAGGAACGTGCTGTGGTCGAAGTTCTCTATGTCTTTTTTGTGCAAGGATTCAACTATGAGTTTTGTAATGTGATGAGTGAATTCGAATGTTCTTGTGATGGACGGGAAATTGATCGCTAGGGTCGAGGTACACGCACATGATGAATAAGTTGAATGTGTAGTGAATTTGGTTACTCAATTATGGGGATTGATTTAATAAGAAACTCAATTATAAACTCAATTATAAGTTGGATGTGTGTATAATGAATCGTATCAATCCAAACGAACTAGTTGTGGGGATTGATTTAATAAGAAACTCAATTATAAACTATAGTAATCTAAACAAAAATAAAAAAGTGCGAACTGGAAAATGAATCTAAATTATGAAATTAAAATACTGAAATAACTAGTAGAGTAAAAACAACTAAATTAAATTAGTGAATTGAAGTACTGAATAGACATGAAACTAACGAGGAGAACAATAAACAAAATAGATACATTCTACCTAGTGTAGAATGGAAAGCTAGAGTGATAGAATGCAAAAGTGTGGTTGGTGCATGACCGATAGCAAATGACCTAGAGGGTCCTATTTATACTATTCAAATTTCAACCAACCCTAATACAAATTTCTTTGTCTTGATTGCCTCTATCAAACCTTAATTTGTTTCAAAATCAATACATAGTTGACTTTGATATTATACTCATATTTCGTTGAAGATTTGTGAAAGTTCTAGGATGGGTACTAGTTTAACCTAGAGGGAGGTAAATAGGTTTCAATTTAAAAATTCAATTCAATTTTCAATTTAATTTTCAGTTTTCAAATTAATTCTATATTCACATCACATATCAAACTATTCTACACGTATGTAGTTAAAAAAATAAATAAAAAGTGTACACAGGATGTAGGATTTAACGAGGCAAAGCTCACCACTAAAAAAATTATCGGACTCCCAAGCCAAGACAAACACTAAGAAAAATGAGTACAGAAAGACTTACAAAACTTATCAACTAGACACACATACTATTCGGTAGTTTTGTCTCCGCGCTTTGCTATTCGACCTTTCTTCAGCTTTTGAGTGGAAGTGGCACGACACTGATGCAGCCGTCAATCACTGTCTCCTCAAACTTTGCAAGATATTAACGCAACCATGCAAAATGTACGTATGATGAAAAGGTTTATGAAAACCAACCAATTACGAAAATCACAAGGCACATTTTCATAATTGATTTCTCATACAAAGTTAAACACATCTTAACTCAAATTCCAATCAAGAATTTTCTTTTTGTCATGAAACACATAAGTAACAGTTCGATATCCACACTAAATTGAAAGTGGCACCCAAGCTCATGGCATTTTGAACATAACCCAATAACAAATCCCTAAAAATTAAAATTTATCAAAACAATTAGAAATTCACCAAAACCCTAGTATGACCTAGCTCCAAAGTCACAGAGTAATACAAGCCTTGGGATTTTTACCTTACAGAAGAAGCCGCGAACTTAGGTCCACAGTCGATGGAAGGGAGGACGAGTTCGCGCAAGACTCACTGGGTTTGCAATTAGAGAAGGTTTTGTTTCTGTTTTTGAAAATGTGGGAATTAGGCTCGGGTATGCAGAAGTGGAGGCATTTGGAAATTTCTGAAGAGCAAAGGCAAAGAAGTTGCGAGATCGAACTGAAAAGGATTTTTTTTTTAAATATGGATTTTTTTTTAACAAAATGGAAATAGGGAGTTAAGATTTTGGGAGCCATGCCAAAATTTTGGCAGCCCTCCAAATTTTTAATCTACCACCTCCTCCAAATGTTTTTAATAATGTATGATTTTATTTATTTTTTGTTCTTTGTCAAACTGCATGATTTTATTAAAATATATCATTTTGATAGGATACACATTCTATGAAAGTAATTTCAACGATCCAACCGTCAAAATTGTTTGCATAAACTTTGATATCGCATAGTTAAAAATCGCAAAAAACAAACATCCAAAATTATGTAATGGGACAAAACTTTTTTATGGTTATAAACGAAAAATCACGATTTAGCGATTATTTTAACTTCAATTTTAATGATTTTTTAGAGCTACACTCCTTGACCTTATATGAATACAATGAATGAATTCGATCTTCAATTTAAAGGATTTAAACTAGTGGATATTACAAAATCTTACGTTATACTTAATGAAAGCATAAAATAAACTCTTAATATTAGTGAATCTATCGTTTTGATGTGATACACATTCTAAGAAACTAGTTTCAATAATCGAACCGTAAAAAATAAACTCTTAATATTAGTGAATCTATCATTTTGATGAGATCGCATACGTAAAAAATCAGAAAAAACAAACATTCAATGATTATGTAACGTGACAGAACTTTTCGACGATTATAAACGAAAAATCATGATTTAACGGTTATTTTAACACCTATTTTGATGATTTTTTTTTTATAGCTACATTCCTTGACACTACATAAATACAATGAATGAATTTGATCTTCAATTTAAAATATTTACACTAGTGGATGCCACAAAATCTTATGTTATACTTAGTGAAAGTATAAAATAAACTTCAAGTTTTAGTGAATCTATCGTTTTGATGGGATATGCATTCTACGAAACTAGTTTTAACAATCCAACTGTTAAACTTGTTTCTATATACTTCAAGATTGCATACGTAAAAAATTGCAAAAACAAACATTCAGAGATTAGCTAATGGACGAAATTTTTCGACAGTTATAAATGAAACAACCCGATTTAACGGTTATTTTAATAACTTTTTACAACTACACTCCTTGACCCTATATGAATACAATGAATGAATTTGATCGTCAATTTAAAATATTTACAATAGTGGATACCACAAAACGTTATGTTATAATTAATAAAAATATAAAGTAGACTCGTAAGTATTTGTTGAATCTATCGTTTTAACGAGATACGCATTCTACAAAACTGGTTGCAACGATGCAACCTTCAGACTTGTTTGTATATACTCTGATATAGCATATGTCAAAAATTACAAAAAATAAACATTTAGAGATTAGGTAACGGGAAGATATTTTTTTGCGGTTATAAATGAAAAATCATGATTTAACGACTATTTTAGCTCCAATTTTGATGTTTTTTACAACTACACTCCTCGACCCTATAAGATTACAATGAACTAATTCTATCTTCAATTTAAAATGTTTACACTAGTGGTTTTGTTTTTAAGGTTTTCATTCAATTTCGCGTGTGCATGAGGGAAACCAAATAATTGGGAATTCTAGATTTTAATTTCCTCCAAGATAGACGAGGGAGGGAGGTAGCTGTTGCAATTTGGTTTGCAGTTTCTGCCTCCCAACTACTTTTGTTATTTGGAAATACTCGTCAACTTTACACAACGAAGGTCCCGTCGCACAAAGTATCAAACAACATCACGTATACTGTTTGGCACGAAATATTACCTCGTTTTTTTCTAGAAAATTGTGTGATGGACCAACCGCGTCACGTAAAAGGTCTTTGCGCAACAGTGAACAATAACGTCACGCAAAAACCCTTTGCGCAACGTTGTAGGTCCATCGAGCAAAAACCTTTTGCGCGACGCATTTTGTCTATCACGCAATTTTCTGGTGCCAAATTAGGATTTTACCGCATTTTTTTCCAAACATTGCGTGACGATTGTGTACCTTCATCGCACTAAAATATGTTGCTCGACGAAAAGCTTCGTCCCCTAATGGCCCATCACACAAAATGTCATTGCGTGATGCTTCTTTGTCAACGTCGCACAAAACGTTTTTGTACGATGTAATATACTTCGTTACGCAATTTTTCGCCGCGCAAGTGTATTTTTGTACTAGTGGCAAAATAAAAATTAAACTTTTGAAACCACACAATGCAAACTGATTTTTCTCTCCCAAAATACTTGAAAACCACTTTCTGTCTCTAACGGGCTGCTATAAGATTTTTCTCTCAAAAATGACTCTCTATCATTGTAAAATCAAACCGACAATTTTCTCAATGAGAAAAACTTACTACAAACATATTTGTTGTAAAAACGATGAAACAAGCAGCGCATCATTTTGTTTTCTTTTAAAACCATAAAGCTGCAGCAGCCTTTCTTTCAAATCCAAATGGCAGCATCCCAAAACTAGCACCTATTCTAATGCATTCTGCAGCAGCAAAGATTAGGATATGATATGATGGGTGATCGCTTCTAAAACCCTAACGCATGCTCTCGACAATAAATGACTGTTCTCAGTGCATATATATGTTGTGATATGGCAGCAACACGAAACCCTAACCTAATGCATCTATAAACAGAAGAATTTAACTTGATTTCAAATTCCTCAAGATTGGGATGACATGTTACGAGATCAAAATTAAAACCAATAGGAATTATCAATATGCTTAAGGTGCAAATGTACAGATCAGCAGTTAGTCTAGGGGTATGCGGCTAATTAAGAAGACATGGGCTTTTAATTAAGATAATGGAATCTTAATTAAAATATCAAACTAATAAATGTGCGAAGCCCAAACCTAAATATTCCATTTAACATAGACTTAACTATATGAATACATATACATGTCAAACTTACTTGAGTAATGTCTCTGAAATGATTGATATTCTTGTGATCGAGAGCATGAAAGAGAAACTTAAACTAAAATAATTAGAACCGAAAACATGGCTAGTCTAAGTCATTACAGACTCGGACATTTTGTTTAAAAATTGCCAATTTTACCCTAACAATTTAAATTCAAAAACTTTATTTCCGCTCCATAAAAAACATTGATGTTGCTAACCTTATGAATATCCTTTGGACCACGAACGTGGTAAGAAAGTGAATTGAACCCATCTGGATTGAGATGTTCGGGGTGTTTGAGTGGGCTCACTCGACTCGAAGCGCTATCACTTAACTTGTACGAGGGATGACAAATCTAGGTTCAAACATAATTCTAACCAAATTATTTTTCCACTCCTTAAACCAAACTGCCACTGAATAAAAATAAATAGTCTAAATTACTGTGAAAGATAACTAACTTAATTTTAAATAATTATTAATTTTCTAAAATAGTTGTCTTCTATTAAGAAAAAAATATATAATAAGAATGAATGATAAATGGAAATTGTTGTAGTCCTATTAGATTAAGAATGTGATTGTGTAATCCTAGTAGATATGAGAATGTATCTTATATTCCTATTAGGAGTTGATTACCCATTAAATGTTGTAATCCTAAAGGGAAAGGTTTTTGTCTATCCTACTACTATAAATAAAGACACAATGGGGTGAATCAAACATACCTTACAATTACACATCTCTTTTCTTCTCTCTATACCGCACCCTCTCTCTCTCAATATAACCTCCATAATTGTTCAGTAAATTATGCCTACAACACGTTATCAGCACGCTCTTGACACTGCGCTAACAGGAGAATTTATACTTCAATCAGGGGAGTATTACTTTTTTAATCAATCTTTTTATGATTAATTTATTATTTTATTGAATTGAACTACATGCTATTGATTTAATTTAATTTTTTTGTGCTGAACGTGATACAACGCATTGGAGACGTAATTTTGGCTTTCCAAGAAGAATCTTCTACAAAATTCAAAGGCTTTTGTTGTTTTCTGCCAATTAGGTACGCTTAAAATAAAGTAAGATATTTGAAACAATTATGAACCCTGAAAACATTCCCTATGATGCATGAACCCCTATGTTTATATTTTAATTCCGATATAAATATTGTATATGTTTATATATTTGTCAATATATATATTTGTTTCATGCAATACGAAAATAACGAGTTTGTAGAACCCTAACAATTTCGAAAAGAAAAAAAAGAAAAGAAAAGATAGGAACTTGGGATTTTGTGGTACCACTGCCATGGCACCACCACTAGGACCAACGTGTTGCCCTGAAGCCCAGCCGTGTGGAGACCCCATTGAGATGACATCGTTTGACGTCTTGGACCTACTCTGAAGCTCTTGGGCTTCACTACCTCTGTGGAAAATCAGGCCGTGTGCCTATATTGGTTTTTGACCATGGTATGTAGCCTCGACCCACACCAACACATGCTGGGCTGGTCCTCAAGTCTCGGCCCATGCTAGCAGCCTTGGCTGCTGGGCTTAGCCTATGCCATGGCCCGCGTCTCTATAAGTCAGCCTATAAAGCTGGGCTTAGTTTCTACGGCCCAAAACTTGAAACCCAGTTGTGGCTGGGGTTTCCCTCGCAACCCCGCAAGCCTTTGGACTTGCTCCCGTGCCTATCCTTGGCCCAAAGCTAGCAGCATTAGCTGCTGGGCTTCCTGCCTCTCAGCTGTGACCTGCAGCTCACTCCCGAGGCCCTTTTTGGGTCCTGCCTTTTACTCAAGGCACCCAACCCGAGCCCAATTATTTATGGGGCAATTTTTTTTCAACCCACATGCTATTATTTTAGCATTCTAAATAATTTTAACCTGTATGTTAATATTATTTTTGCTTCTACAATCTATCCCGTATGGCCCGATTTATGGAATTAAATAAAAATGACCTGCAGTCCATTAATCTGATAATGAATCCAAAATTATTGACCTGCAGATCACTTTTGGACATTAGCAATTCAATAATTTATTTTTATACTTTGAACCGTTGACTCACTTTCGTAGTTCCGAAGCACTCACACTTGAGTTCCTGAAAAATCTCAAATCCACTACACTTAAATCAGCATATTGCATTCTGTGTTCTTGCAGGAACCTCTCTCTGTTATGAACTTAATGTTCATAAACTAAATTGAACCAGTAGTTTCAAATTTAGTGCCTTTGAAACCCGAAGTTTTCATAAAACAATACACCCATGAAAACCTGACGTTTTTCATGAAAACCATGTCTTGGAACTCAAATGTTCTAACTGATCGGATCATATTTATATATTTTTTTTATATCAAATTCACTCGTCTTTTCTTAGTTAGTTCGTTATATTTTGAGCTATTTACGTTATTTTTGTGTTTTATAAGATTTATCAAGCAAAGAAAATAAAAATAGAATAAGTGAAATTTTAAGTGTCAATTCGTCAAAACTGCCTTACTCACTTATTTTCTTTGTTTATATTTTCGATCCGTTTTGAGTATTTGAATTTGGTTTGGTTTGTTTTATTTGATCAATAATATAAAAACAGAAGTGGAGAAGCATCGTGCAAGGAATCTGCCAAAGGTGAGAGGTGCAAAAGAAATAAAAAAAAAAAGGAAAAAAATGATGATGCTGCCTTTGTGGAGAAACAGCTAGGCAAAAGCTAGCAAAGCATGGACGGAAAGAAAAGAAAATATAAAAAAAAGATGAGGAGCAGCTCATGGAGCAGAATAAGAGGCTACGGAGAGAAGGTCAGAAGGGGGGAATTGGGAGCTGCCCTTAAGGCAGCAGCGTGAGAAATAGAAAAACACAAAAAAAAATAATAATAAGCTGCATAGGCAGCGGGCAGCTTGTGGAAGACAATAGACGGTAAGAGAGGGAAGCTGCCTCTGTGCAGCGAGAGGAGAGGCGTAGAGAGAAGCTGCCAGCGGGCAGCGTGTAGATAGAGCAGCAGAAGCTGCCAGATCAGGAAAGCAGGGCAGCCAAAGGGATCGGAGCACCGAAAGCACAGAGAGCTCGGTGGTGATCTCATTTCGGTTATATCTTTTCAACTTATGTTGTATTTTTGTTTTAATTTGAGAAGAATGTATAACTAATTTTTAGTAGTTAGGGGCTTTTTTGAAGCCCCGAATATGATTGTGAATGTGTTGTGATATTTTGTTTGAATGAATTTTATGTAAGGATGAAAATTGATTCACTACTTATGTCATTGATAAATTCTTGATGTGTTTCTTTGGATGCATACTTAGTAAGCATATTAAGAATTTTAATGCTATGAATATATGTGTGCCTGCCCTTGTTGAATGAGGACCTACATATGTTCTAGAGTAGCACTTGTTAATTGTGGTTAACATGTGAATCGATTTCTAGGATAAGTAAGACAACGCCAGTACTTACGATGCCTTGTGATGTCTCAAACTCTTTTCATTCTTAATGATTTCTACTTGTTAAATCTATGAACACGCCATTCTAGGTTGCATGTTAGGGACTAAGTTAAGTTGAAAACGTCATTCTCTTGACATACTACGTAAGAAAGAGTAATAGGTTGAGTTCTAACATTGAGCCAACTTGAGCATTTTCATCCGGAAATAAAAGGAATTTGAATAAAACACAACACATTTGCATGAATATTTGGTGGTGGATAACATTTCTCCTAACTCGTTTTTCTTACTTGTGGTTAAAATCTATTTGCATTATTTAAAATTTGTTTCTATTCTGTTTCGTCCGATTTAATTTAAATAGCAAATCAACTCCAAAAATCCCAAAAATTTGTGTGAGCATAGCTCGGTGTGTCTAGTTTATGTGTATAAACTTTCGTTGCATTTAGATAAGTATAAGTCAGTCTAATAATTAGTTTTTGGTGGCTGGTCAGTGGAGACAGCCACCAATTTTTGTGACATTTTCTTTAAGCATTTGGATCAAACAATCTTCTGCGGGAAAGACCCTTATTTTCATATGCTACAATCGACAAATTTTAGTGTTAATAAGGAAAATCAATAGGATTATAGTGTGCTACTTTGTGGTGCGCTATAATTTCCTACCAAATTTTTGGCGCCGTGTCGCCGGGGATTGTTATTTCTAATTGCTTATATATTTTTATTATTATTTTAGTTTATTTTTATTTTTATTTTTATTTTATATTTTATTATTATTATTTCATTTTTATTTTGTTATTTATTTTTATTATTTTCTATTTCTTGTCTATTTTAGTGTTTTTGTTTTTTTTGTTTTTGTTTTATTTTAGGTACTCTTTGTAGTATATGCATACTCGAAGGTACAAATGGAGCAAGACATGGCACGTGCGACCATTCAAGCTCAATTGGCGCATCTCACGTCTCAATTGACTCACTATGCCGAAAGGAACACAATGCCAAGTGTTCCTAGATTCGATGTGCCTTATGGGCAAGGATTTCAACTTCATCAATGTTCTCAATTCACTGCGAATGGAGATGCTTGGGGTTATCAAGGCTATGATCAACCAAGCAACAACATGTTGTCCAATGCTTACAATTCAGATTGGACAGATTATTCAGATCATATGTGGGAGGAACCTCAACAAGTTCAACAAGGTGAATTTTGGCAGCAAGAAGAGGAGTTCTATTCAAGATCTATGCAGCCACCACAACCTCCCCCACAACAATTCCAATCGAATCCATCTGAGGAGTTCTATCAATGTCCATTTGCACCACCACAGGCACCATTTCAGCCTCAACAACAACAAGCTCAAAGTAAGTCTCTTGAGGATTTAATTGCTTCGTTAGCTAACTCTACTATATCTCATCAACAGAAAACAGACAAAGCAATTGAAAGCCTTGAGCGCCAAATGAGTCAGTTAGCAAGTTTGATGGGGCAACAACACCAACCAGAAAGGTTATCTAGCCAAACTGAGGTGAATCCAAATGCTGAGCAGATGAATGCTGTGACTTTGAGTGGACAAGAAGTTTTTGAGCAGCCGAAGGTACAAAGTGATATCCCAATTCTCGGTGCTACAAAACAAGTCTCAGATGGTGTTGAATTGTTCAAAGAACCTTGTACACCAAGACAAATGATTCAAGAAGATGAAGTGGCTGGAAAATATGTAGAATGCATCAAAGATGATGTCGTTGAGGAAACCAATGCCAAAGAAGTTGAGATTGATGACACGGGACAAGCCACAACTATCATAGCAAACCTGGCCAAATTCAAAGTCCCGGAAATGTTCAAGGACGTAGTGTTTGTCCTTGAGTTTGTGTCAGAAAAAAAAAGTAAGCCATTGTTTCCAATTTTAATTTTATTTTATACTAACATCCTGATTTTGATGATCCAGGCACCTACATTAGAACTTAGACCGTTGTTGGATCATTTCAAGTACCACCGTCCATTCAAGGATAAACCCATGCATTTGAATAAAGAAGGGAGGCCTAGAAATCGCCCATAATCAGATTTGCATTCCTAAACCCTTCTCTTTCCTGCATTTATTTTTCCATGTTTAGTTAATTGTGTTGTTTGTTTGATTTGTGTGAGTTTAAATTTATAACATATTTAGTTGAAGTGTGGGGGAAGGTTAAATAAAGTCTTTTTACATTAATTTACATATTTTACATTTTTTTTTAAAAAACATAAACTTAAAAACATAACTATTTTACAATGATGAGTGAACTAATTGCATTCATTGGTCATTGGTCAGGTGGCGCCGCAGAAGTCGACGGAGCTCCGGGAAGACGAAGAGCCAGAGTTGGGATCTCCGGAGCCGGAACGCTTGGTGCTACTCCAGAGGACGAAGGTAACATAAACCTCGGGAGTAACGCCATGAACCTTTCATGATCACTCTGGATTCGACCGTCCGACTCCTGCAGCTGGTCCAGCTTCCTCTTCATGCTGGTCGAGTAACTAGTTGCAAGCATGTGCAACTCCTTGTTCTCGTGCCTGAGTCCTCTGACCTCTTGCCGAAGACTGGCCACCTCCGCCATCAGCGACTCCACCTGACGAGTTCGGGCAAGCAGGCGCTGGCCCATGTTTGAAACTGAGCCTGCACTCTGGACACTAAGAGCAAGGGAGTCCTGAACAGCTAACTCGTCTGACCGCATGGAGAGCATCCTATTGTCTCTAGGAGTAAGCAGATTCCTAGCAACCACCGTAGCGGTTATATCGTTCCTCATCATTGTGTCCCCAACTGTAAGAGGACCATTGGGGGATATAAAAGACGGATTCCAAATGTTGTTCGGAGCAGACGAGTCATCGTCTTCCCCGACATTTAAGTTTAAGCGACGGTCGGAAGGGCAAGACATTTTTAGAGGGTGTTGAGGAAGAAAAGAGATCGGAAAGATTAAAATTGCAGAAGTGCAAGAAGAGAGCGGAAGGAGTAAGAGTGCAGAAGTGCAAGGAGGGAGTGTTTACAAGAGGGAGTGTTTACAAGAGGGAGTTCAAGTGTGAAGTGGAGCAGAATTAGCGCCTCTATAAAAAGAAGCAAATCAAAGAGGCGCCCGCTCCTCGCAGATCGAAGTGCCGGACACCGTTCTCAAAAGCTGGACGCTCCTTAATCGAAGGCCGACGCTCCTTTCTCAAAAGAGTCGTTTCCTTTCTCAAAAGCTGGGCTTGACTCAGCAATCAAGTGGCTTCAGCTTTTCCAGTTTTGTCGTCGCTATCACATGCAGCTTGGAGCTTTGCGAAAACCACGAGCCGAACCCGGATTTGAACCCCGGTTTTCAAAAGATCAGCTTTTCCGGTTTGTCGTCACTCGTCACTTGCACCGTCAGCCTTGCGGAAATTACGGACGCTTTGTCAGAAAGCGCGTAACTGGCACTGTTCATTCATCCACCGGCTGCCGACAAATAGTGCGGGAATAGTTCCGGTTGAGGAAGAAAAATTTCTATAAGTCTCGACCTTCGCCTTCCACATCAAAGGCACACCTTCACACCCTCTCAACCTCTCAACCTCTCTTCATCTCCGATAATGTCTTCCCAAAGAAAGCTTTCGAGTTACTCAGTGTTCTTCATCCCTTGGATCACCCCAGAAAACAAATCATCCAGAGCAAAAGTATTTCATATCAAAAAGGTTAAAAGCAAAAGTATCTCATATCATGCTTTCTCCTCACCTTTATCTGAGGAACGTGGAGAAAGTGAGATCCTGATTGCTTACCTAGTCTTGCTCTCAAGTACTCATCTCAGACCCCTCCCAGCCCACTTCAAAAATAAACCTGTGTAGAGGTGCTTCTTCAAAAGCAAAAGTACCTCACAGACGAAGCAGGAGGAGTCTGAGTTGCTTCGAAGAGCAGATGAGTCTGGGTTGATCCAAGAGTTCAAGAAGATGCCACACCTGCGTGGAGACCGGACTACTTGAAGCATGTGGAGACAACGTGCTGACTCATCATCTACTAAGCTGAGGAGCACTTGCAAGAAAGGAGGCCCATCCAGTTCAAGATGAAAGCTGTGGAAAATCAACAAGCGACCAATGACCACCTATTAGTTCTTTTCGTTGTCTTTTATTTTCATTTTCTATTTTTCGTTTGCATTTTCTACATTTTCTTGCGTGTTTAACTGATTTATTTCTTTTCTTTGCAGGAACGTTTGGTTATTTTCTCCCTTAAAGTTGATTGCAAAATTTACGCTTGGGGGTCATCGCTGGGTTTTCTGCAAATTAGGGAAGTTTTCAGCTCTTTTGCTTTATTTTGTTCTTTTCATTTAGTATTTTTATTTTTATTTTTATTTTTATATTTATTTGCTTTATTAATGTTTTCTGACATTGGGGACAATGTCTAGTTTAAGTGTGGGGGTATCAAAAGTATAAAAAATGACCAAATTGAAATTTTTTGTAGCTTTGACTTTGAACTGGTTCATTTGTTTCCATGTTATTGCCTTTTGTTTTCTTAATTAGTTTTGTTTTATTTAATTTTTCGAAAAAAATTAAAAATCCAAAAATATTGTCTTGTTTTCCTTATTGTTTTAAATTAGATTTTTATTAGTTTCCCGACCCAATGATATAACTGAATGAAATTTGAACCATGATTATCAAGAACTTAGTTAACATGTGTTGTATGAAATTCCTTATTCTCTTGTTAGTTTTGTACATGTTTGATCATCTTTGAAAAACCAAATGCACATAGCCTTGTTGATGTGAAACTAAAGCATGAATTAAAGCTTCATATGTGAATTTAGTGACCATTTACATCCTATGTGAGTTTTTGAGCCTATTGAAAGTGTGTGCATTTTTCATACACTCCTATTCTTTCATGTGTGATGAACTTATGTGAGATACATCTCTAGAACTTGTGTAACGATCTTTCGAAATATTTGTCATTGATTGCATGAACTTGAAAATGATAGAGGCATTAGGTTCACCACCATGGCCCAAATAAACATGTTTCCCAAAGAAAAATGATATCATTAGATTGCCAATTTGAGCCGTTTATGTTGAGCCTTTTATTTCTTATCACCAGATATGTCTACCCTTATACCTCAAACATGTTTCCTTACCCTTTCCAAGCGAGCAATGTGAGATTGTCTTATAAGAAATGTTTGTGAAGAACTTTGAAGGGTTTGGCAAAAGAATAAGTGTGGGGGTATTTCATGTTTGTATTTAGTTATGTGCTTATAAAAAAAATAAAAAAAAAGAGAATAGAAGAAAAGAAAAAGAAAAGAAAGATTGTATTCAAAGAAAATAAAAAGTTTTTAAAGTTTCAGTTTAAGGGTGTGGTTGGAGGAGTTAAAAGAATCGTTGGAGAGCTTGAGTTCTTATAAATCTCAACTAAAAGAATTGCTTGCAATGTAGCTTGGAACTTGTGTTTTCCTATTCTTTCGTTTCAATAGCCCTATCCCTAAGCCTCATTACATTCAATAAAAGTCCTCTTGATTTAAGTTTTGCAATTATGATTGTGGAGAAGTGATCTTTATGCAAGCTTATGGTAGAACTTTCACATTTGATTCTTTGAGCGAAACACATTAAAACTAAACACATGTGTGATTGAGTGCATATCCCGTGAGAAGGTTGCTAATTTGCATATGGTGATTTTAAAAATAAAAACTTGAAATTGCATTAGCATGGCTATCTCACACACTACACTTCAAGGATGATTTAAAGATTACTGCTAATATTTGAATAAGGAAGATGAACTTGGATTAGTTTGTTTGGTGCTAACTATAGTTCTTGCTAATTTATGTTCTCGAATGAAATTCTATGAGGGTCACATAGGGGGAAGCTAATGTTTTTCATGTTATTACTTTTTCTGTTTTCTTTGTTTTGCTCGAGGACTAGCAAAAAGCTAAGTGTGGGGGTATTTGATCGGATCATATTTATATTTTTTTTTTATATCAAATTCACTCGTCTTTTCTTAGTTAGTTCGTTATATTTTGAGCTATTTACGTTATTTTTGTGTTTTATAAGATTTATCAAGCAAAGAAAATAAAAATAGAATAAGTGAAATTTTAAGTGTCAATTCGTCAAAACTGCCTTACTCACTTATTTTCTTTGTTTATATTTTCGATTCATTTTGAGTATTTGAATTTGGTTTGGTTTGTTTTATTTGATCAATAATATAAAAACAGAAGTGGAGAAGCATCGTGCAAGGAATCTGCCAAAGGTGGGAGGTGCAAAAGAAATTAAAAAAAAAAGGAAAAAAATGATGATGCTGCCTTTGTGGAGAAACAGCTAGGCAAAAGCTAGCAAAGCATGGACGGAAAGAAAAGAAAATATAAAAAAAAGATGAGGAGCAGCTCATGGAGCAGAATAAGAGGCTACGGAGAGAAGGTCAGAAGGGGGGAATTGGGAGCTGCCCTTAAGGCAGCAGCGTGAGAAATAGAAAAACACAAAAAAAAAAAATAATAAGCTGCATAGGCAGCGGGCAGCTTGTGGAAGACAATAGACGGTAAGAGAGGGAAGCTGCCTCTGTGCAGCGAGAGGAGAGGCGCAGAGAGAAGCTGCCAGCGGGCAGCGCGCAGATAGAGCAGCAGAAGCTGCCAGATCAGGAAAGCAGGGCAGCCAAAGGGATCGGAGCACCGAAAGCACAGAGAGCTCGGTGGTGATCTCATTTCGGTTATATCTTTTCAACTTATGTTGTATTTTTGTTTTAATTTGAGAAGAATGTATAACTAATTTTTAGTAGTTAGGGGCTGTTTTGAAGCCCCGAATATGATTGTGAATGTGTTGTGATATTTTGTTTGAATGAATTTTATGTAAGGATGAAAATTGATTCACTACTTATGTCATTGATAAATTCTTGATGTGTTTCTTTGGATGCATACTTAGTAAGCATATTAAGAATTTTAATGCTATGAATATATGTGTGCCTGCCCTTGTTGAATGAGGACCTACATATGTTCTAGAGTAGCACTTGTTAATTGTGGTTAACATGTGAATCGATTTCTAGGATAAGTAAGACAACGCCAGTACTTACGATGCCTTGTGATGTCTCAAACTCTTTTCATTCTTAATGATTTCTACTTGTTAAATCTATGAACACGCCATTCTAGGTTGCATGTTAGGGACTAAGTTAAGTTGAAAACGTCATTCTCTTGACATACTACGTAAGAAAGAGTAATAGGTTGAGTTCTAACATTGAGCCAACTTGAGCATTTTCATCCGGAAATAAAAGGAATTTGAATAAAACACAACACATTTGCATGAATATTTGGTGGTGGATAACATTTCTCCTAACTCGTTTTTCTTACTTGTGGTTAAAATCTATTTGCATTATTTAAAATTTGTTTCTATTCTGTTTCGTCCGATTTAATTTAAATAGCAAATCAACTCCAAAAATTCCAAATATTTGTGTGAGCATAGCTCGGTGTGTCTAGTTTATGTGTATAAAATTTCGTTGCATTTAGATAAGTATAAGTCAGTCTAATAATTAGTTTTTGGTGGCTGGTCAGTGGAGACAGCCACCAATTTTTGTGACATTTTCTTTAAGCATTTGGATCAAACAATCTTTTGCGGGAAAGACCCTTATTTTCATATGCTACAATCGACAAATTTTAGTGTTAATAAGGAAAATCAATAGGATTATAGTGTGCTACTTTGTGGTGCGCTATAATTTCCTGTCACTAACTTTGATGCTTATGGATGATTCCTTCCCATTCAATGGATTGTCGAACCGTCATAAGTTCGATTTCCTTTATTTGGACATTTCTTTTTGAAGTGTGACCTTGGCCATTTGAGAGCTGTGAGAAGAGATAAGTTTTTGGCTTGATTATAGAGGAAAATATGCTTGTCGTGTGATGGGACTGCTACACAGTCAAGATAGTGATTTATACTCTCTCAAAGAGAGGGATTAAGACCAATATGAAATGTTCGACACACAAAGAAAAGGACATATACAGGATGGGTAGAAAAAATTGTGATACTTGGCTCGATCATGGTCTAAAAACACAAGATCCGAGATAATAATATATAATAAAAATAGTATAAGAATGCACCAATCCTAGTAGACTCGGCAGTTTCTTACACGACACGGTGACACGACACAAAAACAACACGAAAATAACGAGTTTTGGGTCAACACGATAACTAATTGGGTCATTATTGGGTCAACCGTTAAGAACCTGTTAATAACGGGTATACACGCGGGTAACACGTAGGTAACCCGTTTCAACCCGTTAAGAAAAATAAATTATAATTTTAAAGTTTCATTACTAAAAAAATTATTATAAAATACAATAGCTATATTGTATATATTTGTATATTGTATATTAAATATATATTTTTGTATTATTATCCTATATAAGTTTAAAAAATTAAGTTGATTCATTTATTAATTTTTATTATGAGAGTTTCTTATTATCATTGTGACATCCCACTGTTGGAAATCTGCCCTAAAAGCCAATCATATGATGATACTTTACGGACATTTCACATATTAAGCTAATCTAATTTAATATACATAAAGGGCAGAGATTATTGTTTAAAGCTGTCTCATATAAGTGTTATATGTTTAAATGATAAGTCCAAGGAATATGTAATTAGGAGAATGTAATCTAAAGAAGTTAGGTTCATGAGGCCATTCTCTTTCGTATACATATCATAAACGTTTTTGATCATAGGATACGCACCCGTTCGCCACTTTGTTCTCAACTGTTCCCACCTCCTGGGCGAGACAAGCTACCTTTAGCTAGGAGCCTCTTTTCCTTCTGCCCAGCTCCCCGAAAACAACGTTCGACTTGCATGTGTTAAGCATATAGCTAGCCAATTGGGCATTAACAGTCCATTAAGATCAGTACGTGCTATGTCTTCTCTTAGGGAGAGTGACTGGTCTCGAGTCATTGGTGTGACTGACACCAAGACAAGCATGTAGGTGCTCAATAGAGAATGAGTTCACTAAACACGATCAATGAGGAGTTCTCATACTCATGTCACATGAGAACTCGTGGTTGGGATAATGCAAAGTAGTCCTTTGACCTGAGGCATCATAGTTGTCTTGTGGTTAGGTCCTTGATCTTTTACTATGTCAAAGTCACTCCGTTAAAGGGTGTCCACGACATAGTTGGGGTTAAGCCACTTAGCCATGGAGGCAAGTGAATGCGCAACAAGGGATCTCTAACCTTCAAACTGTTTGAGGGAGAATACTCTATGATATGATTAAGAATCTCTGGCCAGAGTATGAATGAGATTTAAGAAGTCGTTCCAAATCACATTCAAGGTAATCATATAAGTAAATGAATCACATTGGATAGTAGACATGAATAAACTATCAACCCAAACAATGTGGTCAAGGGTATTGTATTAGAGAAAGACCGTATTGCATTGCAATCCTAAATTGAATAGGTTCTCCACCTCTTCTGATTAGCTTGGGTAGCCATGACATACTGCTAGGTGTCACTCATGGTTTGTGGAAGCCCTAAACATGTATAATCATTAAAGGGAGAATTGAAAATGATTTTCAATTCACAATCGATTTGAAAGAGTTATAATCGCCCACTGCCTCGCTAAAAGGAACCTAATGGATCGTACACCGTGTAAGGAAGAGATTGAAGAAACAACGGAGATGAGTAAGGATAATTAAATGGTTTAATTATTTATGACTAGGATTAATTAATATGTTAATTAATCAAACGAATAAGTTCGTTATAAACCTCGGGTTAGTTTTGGGCCTCAAGGCCCAATGGGATTTGAATGTCAAGCCCAATAACTCAAGTTGTATGACAACTTGAATAACAAAGGGCCTCAAAGCCCAAAGAACCCAATATGGCCGGCCATATAAAGAGGGGTAGTGAACTTGGCTTAATTGCAAGTTTGCCACTCCATTGTGAAGTGGTATAAAGGCAACTTTATAGTCATTTCATCCTTAGAGTTTTCTTTTGGAGAAAAGAGAACACAAGCTCTCTTTTCTCTGTAAGAGGCCGGCCACCCTAGAGGAAGATTAGCTAGCAATCTCACTTCCTCTAGGTCACTCATCTCCTCCCCAAAGCTCTCATTAGTGTGGAAAAATTAGAGGTTCTCTACTTTGGGAACTTGGAGAATCCTTTCCACCATCCTCCTCCAAGAAATCAATGGAGCTAAGAAGCAAGGAATGAAGGCCCTCTCCTTGGGTGATTAGCCTTTGCTTATGCAAAGAGGAATCAACAAAGGTATAAGATTTCTCAACTCACTTTGTTCTTGAGTTGAGTCTTGGTTCACCTATCTACTAGGCTTTAAATTTCATGGGTTAAGTTTTGTTTTGAGTGCATATAACATGATTCCGCCTTTAATTGTTAATTGCATGTTGTTTGATGTTGCTTAAATGAACTTGTTTTTCACAAATTTTCCTTCACCCACATCGCCCAGGGAGTGATCCTTAAATGTATATTCCCATCCCTACCTAGCACGAGGCCTTTTGGGAGCTCACTGGCTTTGGAGGTCATCGAAACTCCAAAGTTAAGCGAGTAGCATGCGAGAGCACTCCCATGATGGGTGACCCACTGGAAAGTTCTCGTGTGAGCTCCCAAAAACAAAACCATGAGGGCGTGGTCGGAGCCCAAAGCGGACAATATCGTGTTACGGTGGTGGACCGGGCCCGGGAAGTGATCCGCCTCGGGCCGGGATGCGACCATTGGTATCAGAGCCTATTCCTGGCCGGAAGTGTGCCGACGAGAATGTCAGGCCCTTAAGGGGGGTGGATTGTGACATCCCACATCACCCAATGAGTGATCCTTAAATGTATATTCTCATCCCTACCTAGCACGAGGCTTTTTGGGAGCTCACTGGCTTTGGAGTTCATTGGAACTCCAAAGTTAAGCGAGTAGCGCGCAAGAGCACTCCCATGATGGGTGACCCACTAAGAAGTTCTCGTGTGAGTTCTCAAAAAGCCTCATGCTAGGTAGGGATGAGAATATACATTTAAGGATCACTCATTGGGTGATGTGGGATGTTACAATCATTAATATGATAAATTTTACTTAACATGTTGTTGTCCAAAATTAAAATCAACTAGTATAGTATTAGTATAGGCAATAAGACATCCCTACAAATATGAAAAATGTGAAAGAACATATAAACATTAGTGAATCATCATTTCTCCACGAGTAGACAACGGTTACACTTACATTATCGTTTAGATTTTTAAAACCCTCCAAACCGTCATGAATAGTATTTTTTATTTGAGTGTAAAAGTAATAAAATTAATAATTATTATTGTAGAAGTGTAAGAAATGTAACACACACACACACACACACACACTCGTAGTGACAAGCTTTACAATTTTCGTGAAGGGGTCAACTTTGAAATCCGACATTATAATCCATAAACCTTAAATTTGTATTTAACCGTCGATTGTCGTTTAGGCTTTATTCCTTATATTGAATTTCATTTTTAAAATTTTCTTTTTGAAAACATGATCTTTTGGGTGGTGTAGGAAGATGAACGGTTCAGATCTTTAATATCACGTCCAGATATTTATGGTTAATTGAAATATGAATCGATTTTATAAACACTAAGCAATATTTTCACTAACGGTAAAACTCTGAACATAATATCAACAATCTAAACCGTTCATCTTCCTGTATCCTCTAATAGATCATGTTTTCAAAAAACAAAATTTTAAAAAACAAAATTTGGTGAGAAAAATGAAATATAAATGTAAACAACAATCGACGGTTAAATTTTAATCTATGATTTGTATAATTATAGTGCCACATTTCAAAGTTAAGCCCAAAGTTGTAAAGTTTGTCATTACGAGCGTTTATATATTTTTCTCTATATTTTTCACACTTCTACATTAATTAAAAAACTATTAAAGACTTTACTTAAACAATAGCTATAGGATAAATGAGAAGAGAGTGATAATGTAGAAAGCCTAACTGAAAATATCATCAATATAACTCTTGAAGACAATATATCAAGCCAAACTTCCAATAACGTTTCCCATGGTGATTGATGAAAATTGAAGAGTTTGATTGTAAGAAAAATGTGCAAGGTTCCAAACCTTGAAACATAACTCCCTTAATTTTGTAAATCTTTTGAACATTTGATATTTTGTAATGTTCTATTGTTTTTTGTTTTTTATTTTTTTATTATGCTCTTATTTTGGGTATGTAAATATGTAATACTTGAAAAATAAATGCGTTTTTATGTTTTGATTGTGATAGTATGGTATGTATATACTTATTTAGTATTATGTTTTTCATTTGATTATTTATTGGTTTAAAATATATTTTCCTTAACGAGTAACGGGTTGGGTCATATTACCTCTTAATATTATCGGGTTGATTTCAGGTCGGGTCATTTTACTTGTTTATTTTAACAGGTGTTACATGACACGAAAACGACACGAACACGGAAAACACAACACAAATGCCAGGTCTAAATCCTAGGGATCCATAGGATTAATTGTGGATCAAACACTATAATTAAAAAAAAAGCGTTTAAGTTGTTTCATTTTATATTTTTGTATTTAAGATTTTGTATACCTATATAAGTATGTATATGTCAAAAATCTATACACATATACAATAGGATATTTGTATTGTAGGCTCAATCTTTTTAGTAAAAGATTGGGCCAAGTTTAATTTCAATTCAATTAAGAGAAGTAATAGTAAGTAATTACTGGATTACAAAGTATCCATTGCTTTGAATTTGAATTTGATCTCCTTCCATACTTCACAAGCAACAGTTAGTTCAAAACTCCATTTACTAGCCTCACGAGTAAAATCATGTCCCTCATTACAAGCTTGTACACATGCTTCTAGAGCTACTCGATTAGCTACGGGACCAGGTGAATTTCCCCAAGGTTGTCTTAAGGTTCCGCCACCAAATTGTAGTATAGAATCATCTCCAAAGATCTCGGTTAGAGTAGGCATATGGCAAACGTGAATACCCTCTGAAGCAACAGGCAAAACACTTGGCAGAGAGACCCAATCTTGAGTGAAATAAATACGACGTCTTTGATATTTTTTCAAAAAGATCATGACGTAGTAAATCAACAAAGCCTAGAGTAATCTCTCTTTCGCCCTCATGTTTACATCCTACAGTACCAAAGTGTATATGATTACTAACTTTACGATATGAAATATGAAAAAAATAACAACCTAAATCTTCAATCTTTCCTTACATCAATCCTTTTTTTATATATCTTTTTTTATTAATCATTGATGGTTTAATCCAATATTGAATTTTCTCTCTTAATGGTTATAAAAAGCAAATGGTACTTGTAAACACGAAAATCTTGCAACAAATGAGACAAGAACACGTTTACTAAATAATTGATTTGTATTAATGTAAATGTAGGGTTACAATCTCTTTACAACTTAAATCCTTTGATTCGATCTCCAAAATATGTGGATGGATGTTGTTGATCTGAGGGTCGCGATGACTTGATTTCGAATGAATGAACTCTTCAAGGTTTTGGCTTGCGGCAATGGAAGAATGGGCATGTGTAGTGGTGCTTAATGATTCTTCTAAAAAACAATGAAGAACACAGAGGATTTTCTGAGTCTTCTGAGTGTTTCAAAGTTTGGGAACTTAGGAGTTTAGAGAGGCTTCAGAGCTTCAGTGTTTGGGCTGTGAAAATGATTTATGGCTCTTTTCTTTGTCTTGGAACTTTCTATTTATAGACTCTCCAAGTTTGGCCTACGAAAGAACCAAGACTTGATTTGTGTCTCAGTTCGTGTTGTGACTTTACTCCATCAATTAATATTTGCTTTAAATAAATATAAAACAAATAAATTCATTCATTTAAATTGATTCATTTGTTTAAATTAAAATTAAAATCAAATAATCTCATTCTACCAGATGTTGACACGTGTCCTCTTGATGACTCGTCCGGTTTTGATGAGTCACATACCATGTGTATAATTTGTGAGACACATGGTACATGTCACGTAAGCCCTCACATGCGTTGGTGAACATTTATTTTCACCGAAATTTGCATGTCTACAAATGGCCCCACTTCAAGGCACGGCATATACATGTGCTTGCCATGTGTTGAAGGTGTGTTTTTGAAGTCCTTCAACATAGATGTCAATTCAAGGGCTGTTAAGGCTTGATCTTGAATTTGGCTGCAAGTTTCTTCAAGGCCCATAGAGGCTTGGTTTAAATTGGGTTGAAAATTTCTTCAAGGGCCGTCGAGGCTTAATCTTGGAGGAAATGGGACCATGAGGAGCTTTACGTGACAAGTGGTCTTCGGCTTTGTTGGGATTGAATTTAATGCGTAAACATTTATTTTCACCAAAATTTGCATGTCTCCAGTACTTATTGTCAAACCTAATGCAAATAATAAGATAGGGTAGGAAACTATTCAAACAATTAAATCTTTTTAATGATTTCTTATGAGTCTCGGTGCTCGAAGAAGTTTGAAACTTTTGAATATATCCTATCACGTTGCTTGAAGACAGAGATTCAAAATAACTTGTTTATTTATTCATCTTAAAACTCATCCACGTTTTTAATATATGCATTTGTGATATATATATGTATATATATATGTGTGTGTGTGTGTTTGTGTAAAATATATAAAGTGGTTCGATCAAGTATATATACTGATCTTATCTTCAACATTTTCTGACTTTTCTCTAAGCTCACACGAGTAATTTATGAGGTATATATATATATACGCAATAAGGAAATGCTAAAGAAACAGAGACTTGACAACAACAAAAAAATGAGGAGACTTCAATTATTGGGAGCGTGCTGATGACACACTAATTGGCTAGCTAACAAGAACTTGACGCATTAATGTACTTGTATCAATTTCTAAATCCACTTGAAAATCATATGATATTTTGTCTTCCAAGTTAACTGTGGCTTACATAATTTGTTTATAAATTAATTAGGGCTGGTATCACGCGGTTACGATATAATAGTTAGGGCTCCTTAGTACATACTTGGCACATGGTGTGGTTGTACCAACCATGCATATGCTTTGAAAACAGCTTTAACGAAGTCATATAGGATTCATCTCTTAATTACCAGATTATTGGGGCTTTCTTCTTCTATGTTGTTTTGATACCCTTTAATATTGTTGAATTGGTGTGTTTAGTTTAATACTCAAATTAATTACTTGAACTTTTTCCAATAACATATTGTACCATTGTAACAGATCGCGCAGATTCACAGAAGTTGAAGAATCAACTTTACAACTTGCATATCATCACTAAATCATTTATTCCATTTCGCACATCATGCTCATCATCACTTCGATCAGTTGTTATGAGTTTTTTTTTTTTTTTTTTTTTTTTGTCGGAAAGTTGTTATGGGTTTGAACTTTGAAGTAAAACACATATATAGATGCCTTCTGAATCTATTTATTTATTTATTAAGACTAAGATAAAAAAAAAAAGAAATACGAAATTTAGGAATAAGGAAATCAGGCTATCCCTAATGCCCCTAAAATTTGGAGTCTAAAGTCCTATGTTAAGCTACTTAGTACTACAGTTTAGTGGTATTCTTCTTCCCTTGTAAGAGAGATGTCTTATGTTCGATTCTCGCCAAAGACGAATTTGAACCACATTATTGCTAGCTGATTGTGAGGCTAAACCTCACATCTTCCCCTTAATGTAGATAATATCGTTTGCTCAAAAAAAAAAAAAAATCATAGTTCACGCTAAATTTGATTCAATCTCTCTCTCTAATCCACTTGAAAATTTGGAATTATATATATGACTTTTGTGCTATATGTAAAGTCATATTCAGTTTTGGATATCTCTGAAGTTCAGGGTGAAACCTTCAAAGTATAACTCTAAAATTTGTTTAACCTCTCTTAATACATAAGAAATAAAATTAAAAAGTCAAATTTGACTCCATATGCATTAAAAATGTTATAACTTGCACCGTCACATTTGAAGTTAAATATAATCTTATACCTTTTGAACTGAAGGCAGCCGAATGAATAGGAATCATATCAACTGTTTGATCCCATTCTTGATTTTGAGGTATTTGATTACTGATTTAAGTTGAAAATCACATATTATTTTATCTCTAATGTGCTAGAAAACGTGGGAGGTTATAAATTGAAATGATTCACCACCTTCTCATGGCATAAATGTTTTTAGGGACAAGTCATACACGTGCATGCCATGCTGTATATAAGATTGACGGACATAACCCATTTTTCAAATTATCAATTTTTATATGTAAAAAAGACATTTTGAAACACTTTCTAACCCATTTAGACAAAATAAATTATTAACACATTCATTTGTAGTGAAAAAATAGATAAATACAGTTCAACAAAGTAACACTCATAATGACTACCATTGAATTCAAAAGTCATATGATTTAAAATTTGGGTAATTTTTGGTACAAATGATATTTGGGTGAAGACCTATAAGATAGACAGTTGGATCATTAAAATACATTACGAAGTGAGTTCAACTAAAATGTGTCGAAATGTGTGTCAAAAAGTTAATTCATAGGAATCTCCAGTTTAAGCCAAATATAACAACTCCACTATAGCTTGACATATAATTAGAAGTCAAGATAAGTAATTTAGTTAGTAAATTGGAAAACGAAATAACGTGCAGCCAACACGAAGAGAGGAAATTTGAAAAATGAGTATTGATTAAGCATCTCCTTTAATTACGTATTGTTCATGTATTTACAAATATAAAACACAGATTAATGGGTTGAATTCCCACCAAAAACAAAACTTTGAACCACATCTATCGATCACTACAAAACTGGTCAAAAGAAACTCATGAATTGATTCCATTCATGTATGAGTCATATTTGATTTCTTATCAAGCCATAAACAGTGACAAGAGCCATGATAAAGGAATGATCCACATGAGGCTCCACTACCAATGTAAGGACATCATCTCCAAAAACTACTCCTGAACTTGACTGCTTTCTCTTAGCCTCTGCTACAACACTTTCATTGTTATCCATAATTCTGAAAGCTATTGATTTGCCATTCAAACGCTCTAACCTGTAGCAATTACTATCAGATCTCGTCGTTACTTTATATGAAGACTCCTTATTTCCAAGAATTGATCTACAACCGTTTTTCACTCGAAACAAAGGCTTGTTGGCACCAATATTGTTGCTTCTGTAGCCCTCCCATCTTCGGAAACTGCAAACTTTCTTCTCACAAACAGTGAAGAGAAGCTTGCCGCGAAGATCCATGAGATAAACTTCGTTGCTGTGTTTGTTGTCGTAGTTATCTATGCGATAGACGACTTCACCATTTTCATCAAAAGCGGTGCATCCGTTTCCTTGCATCACAAGAGATTTCATCCATATAGTGAATGTTTCTCTCTTTGATGTCATATATCTATTATTAGAACATGAAGCATCATCACGATCACTACTATTGAGTGTTAAGAGAGGATAAACCTTGGCCATTTAGGAGTAGAGCCGAGAGAGCTTTAGTTTTTGGCTTGCGGGGGAGAGTAAGATGTTTGAGGTGAGGTTTGAATTATGTTAGTAATTTATAGTCCGTTGTGACCAGTACTGAAAAGTAGGAATGAATTCGAATAAAAATGTTTAATTTGGTCATCCAAGAACTCCGTTGCACGTTTATCATATGTGCTTAGAAAATTATATCAAAACTAATATATATTACAAAATAAATTATCATCGACATAGCCTAACTTCTTCTAGGCTTTCAAGAGTATTATAAAGGAACTTGTCGGGTCTAGGTTTTATATATAGCGTCCAATTTCTTAGTAGCAAAAAATCATTGCATATAATGTTATGTTTCGGGAACTAAGCGAGGGTTTTTTTTTCTTGAACAAATCGATATTATTTACACTAAAAGGGTGGGAGAATGGGCAAGCCTCATAATAGGCTAGTAATAATGTAGTTCAAATTGGTCATTGACGAGAATTGAACCTAAAACCTCTCACTTATCAGTGAGTAAAACTGCCACTACTAAATCGAAGTACTAAGTGGCCTAAGCTAAGGGTTGAGTTATGCTGATTAGGATAATTGAGTTGTTATCTTGTTAACCAACAAAAAAGGATCTAATCCTTAATAAATTAATTAAAGAACTTATTGAATTTGTGGAGGGTGTCACGCTGCTATTTGTCGCATTGGGTGACTATATATGCCTGCCAAAGGTGTGCTAAGGCTTACATGGGAAGAAGACATGTATGTTACTTACAAAGGTCAAAAAGAAAAAGGAAATTAGAGGAGGCGTTTTCTACTTTGCATGTATCTTTTTCTTGGTCGATGCTACTTTCCACAAATTTTGTTAGCTAGGCCGCCTCCTAATGTTGAATAACCATCGGAAAAACCCAAAAAGAGAGTATTCAAAATTCCAATCTCCAAAGGTACTTCAGTTCTTTTTTTAATTCGATTAATTTCTGAGTTTTTTTAAGGTTCTTCTACTACTTTAATCATATTTCCTACTCAAAGTACTCGTGGAATTTTTCTACTTTCCTTTTTCCCTCCACAAACTCCAAACTATTGAGGTGCTTGTCAAATAATGTATATAAAATATTAATGTGACAACCCATCCCAACATATTTATAAATTAATAGTGAATGGACGGAATTACACCTTCGGGGTTATGTACGTGTGCATGCATGTGTGTTGTGTGAGGACCAATGGATGGTGGCCCTCAATAATTGGCCTTATGTGATATTATTGTGTAGAGATTTTAGGACCACACACACACACAACCTCACCTCTCCCATCACTCTCTCTCTCTCTGTCCAATTATTCACACTTTCTCAGACACTCACTCTCTCTCTCATCACTCACTCTCTCTTTCTCTCTCTCGCCATATACGTACGGACATACCCACAACCCTTGCAAACTCAACAGATCGAGGTGTTTGACACCACCATTCGACTCCTGGAGACTTCACGATCACGGTGGTACCATTTTCAGGTAAGTTTTACATCGTTTTCACGTCGGAATCACGAGCACCGAGTTGAGCACTATTCATCAACTTTTTAATGGTGATGTTTTAGGATAATCCAAGCTCACAGCGAGCTTTGTGAGGTCCCAAGGAGGCTCGAAGTGGTTTGTTGGAAGTGTTTGGACGTCGGGATCACGTGGTCGGAGTTTGGCCGGTTTTGGAGTTTGTCCCCGAGGAGATTTAAGGCCTTTTTTCAAGGTTTTTGAAGGTATATTTATGTTCTACTCTTAATTTGGAGCACATAGGAAGAAAAATGGGTCAAAAAGGATGAAAAATGAGTAAGATATGAAGATTAGAAAATTTCCCAGGAATTCCGGCAAAACTAGTCACTGGCGGCCGGCGAGTCGCCGGAGAAGATGATGGAATATTTCGTCAGTTTTGACAGAATATTCCGTCAACTGACGAAATATTCTAACGGCGTTAACTGACGCCGTTAACTGACACCGTTAAAGTTAACGGAATATTCCAGGAATATACCTGACAGCGTTAACTGACGCCGTCAGTGTACACAGCGCGTGGGTCCGTGGCTTCGCCTGCGCGTGGCGGCGCGTGGAGCCGAGAAAAATTATTTTAAAAATATGGGGATGTTCGTGACGACGAGTAGGTCACGTTGGTATATCCAAATGTCAAAATTGAGCTATGTATGACAAGTTATTTCCGTAGTTACGTATATGTACTTAAATAACGTATTTTTAGTAATTTCTCATATAAGTGAGACGTATTCCGAGGACGAGCATAGCCAGGCTAGACGTGGGGGCTACGACCCAGCGACTTACCAGTGAGTAGGCAGCTATTTTTCCGTATAACCTATATATATATATATATAATGATTTTCCCAGAATCATATCTTAAATGAAAAGTATGTTTTTAACGATATGCATATAACTTGATTTTGATGCATGAGTATTCATATATACATTTCATGCACATGTGGGTGCGAGGACACCAGGTAAGTACCAGGTAGGTACATGCATAGTTGAGAAAGAACAGTTGATACAGTTGAGATATGACGAGATATGATGTGATATGTTAGCTCATAAACCTACACATATTGTTAGTGCTCACGCCCAGAGATAGGGGCATAGTCTTTCACGTGTCGTTCACCTCCCGCACCGCATGCTTTCCTTGGATCTAAGTTAGGTGCACAGTCTTGTCGTGTAGACCAGCTCTAAGTGGGTACGACATGTAGGTGACCCGCGTTCATTCGCACAATCTTCACGTGATTGTAGCACTAGAGCATTTATTATTGATACAGTGATGATGATGATGATATGATGAGATATTGATGTATGTGCAGTGTATATATGATGACTAGATAGAGATGTTATGAGCTATATTTACAACCGAGGGCTGAGATGATATCTAGTAGCGATATGATTATTGAAATGCATTGCACGGTATATATTGAGATACATTGAAAATGGTTTTATACTGAGAAAGGTTGTGATATATATGTACGTATTATTTTCTGGGAAACTATACAGGTTTTACGGAGAGGGGCTAGACTTTTGAGAAAAAAATGATTTTGAAAAGATTTGTTTTGCTGACCCACTCAATTTTGTTTTTTGCCCCTCCAGGTTCTAGATAGCTTGAGTACCTGAGTTGGCTAGCGAGGATCTTCCGGTATTTCTGACAGACCTGCTATATGTAGGGCACCGTTGGTGTATTTGAACTTATTTAATTCATGCTTGACTGCACTCGACCTAGTACGCTCTGGATATGTATAAGTATTGTATTATCTCTAGCACACTATCATATCTAGGTTGCTAGTAATTCGATTTTAATTAGTTTGTACTTCGTTAACGATCCTTGCTTCCGCACTGTGCACTTGGCTACGTCACACTCACGTGACGGCCAGCACGCCCTACTTTCGGGTACGGGTGTGTCACTTTGGTATTAGAGCTCTAGGTTGCAGTCTTGCATATTTTGTGAAATTTCTAATGACTTTGTCTTCTGTCAGAACTATGCCGCCTCGTCGTGAGCCTCGTCATGTTGAGGAACCTAGTTTCCCTAGCGTAGCCCAGATAGGGGAGGCTATAGCTAATGCCCTTCAGTCAGTGATCCGCCCGCCTTCGCGGACCCCTCTTGAGTCAATGTACAATTTGAAGATAACCCCGTTGGTGGGGAATGAGGGGCCCGAGGGTTCAGAAAAATGGTTCATGCATATCGAGAAGACTTTTAACATCTTGACGAATCAGGGGAGTCTTCAGCCCACTAAGTGGGTCGAGACGACTATATGGTTTTTGGCTAAGGAACCAGCTACTTGGTGGATAGAATTGGCTAAGCGGATGCCTTACGAGGAAGCTAATGATTGGGAGTTATTTAAGGAATTGTTTTACAGAAGATTCATTCCTCCAACATATATTGATAGGAAGAAACAAGAGTTTACCAGGCTGAAATAGAAGAAGATGTCTGCGAACGATTACTACCGCACCTTCACTGATCTCTCCCGCTACCACCCTGACGTCGCTGCTAATCAGGTGGAGATGTTACGCTGATTTAAACTGGGTACTAAGAAGAAATGGCGTACGATAGCAACAACAATTCCCTGCTCCACTTACCACGAGGTCTTACTGCAGATCGAGGACTCCGAGAACTTGCCGAGTGACAGTGATGACGAGAGGGATGGCAACCAGGGTAAGAATAATAAGGGCAAAGGCCCATACTCGCAGGGACCCCGTCAGACTCAAACCTTCAAACGAAGTGGGGCCAGTTCTAGTTCCTCGAGTGGAGGTTTTAGCGCCACCGGGTAGAGGGGCATGGGAACTTTGGCAGAAACAGTGCTCCGTTGTGTCGTAGGTGCAACAAACGGCACTTTGGCGAATGTCGTTGTGGTACGAGCGGATGTTACACGTGTGGTCAGGATGGGCACCAGGCCAAGAACTGCCCTCAGAATCAGCAGAGGCCTCAGCAGCCTGCTATACCACCAGCTCCAGTGCAGCAGTATTCAGGGCCTAGCGGCTATGCACAGACAGGACGTGGATGAGCTTTCCACTACTCGGGGGATCCTATTCCGTACTCATCGGACCAATACCAGCCTCAGTACCCTATGGATCCCTACCACCAGAGCGGCTACGGACAGTATTCAGGAGGGTATATGCCTCCCCAGCAGCAGTATTCCGGAGGATATATGCCTCCTCTATAGCCATATTTAGGTGGATACTTGCCCCAGCAACAGTTTGCAGCCGGTAGTTCGCAGTGGTATTCGGGGGGATAGCCCCAGCAGGTGGATGCTGCCGTCAGTGGTGTCGGGTCTTCGTGACAGGCCGGGCAGTCTAGCCAAGGAAGAGACCCTCAGGGGTGAGGGATGTACGTAAATCGAGGTCGAGGAGGATGCCAGCAGACGCAGGGCCACATCCATAACCTATCGCTACAAGACGCTCAGAACAACCCGGATCTGATTATGAGTACGTTAAATATTCTTGGTCATTATGCTAGAGTATTGATTGATTGTGGTGCCACACACTCTGTGATTTCTCATACATTTGCTCAACTGACCCAACCTCAATATTCACCCCTTGGGTACGAGTTGGAGTTTGCCATGCCTAGAGGGGAGAAATGTTATGTGGATTACGTATATCCAAAATGTCCCGTAACAGTGGAGAACGTGGTTGTGCCTGCTAACCTCACTCCGCTAGATATCGTTGACTTTGACATCGCTCTGGGCACTGATTGGTTGCACTACAATCGTGCCAAGATTGATTGTTACGGGAAATCAGTGACCTTTCATCGTCCTGGATTACCGGAGATAACCTTTGTTGGTGAGCGTAGCGGAGTTAGACATGGTGTTATTTCGGCTATGAGAGCCAAGAAGTTGTTGAAGAAAGGTTGCCAGGGATACTTACCTCATGTAGTACTTCATGATGATGCTCCTGCTAGCTTGGAGGATGTTCGAGTGGTTAGACATTTCGCTGACGTATTCCCTGATGATTTACCGGGATTGCCGCCAGATCGTGACGTGGAGTTTACTATTGACTTGTTGCCAGGTACTAATCCTATCTCGTTAACTCTATATCGAATGGCTCCTGCCGAGTTGCGAGAATTGAAGATTCAATTGCAGGAATTACTTGAGAATGGGTTCATTCAGCCCAGTACTTCACCTTGGGGAGCCCCAGTCCTATTTGTTCGGAAGAAAGATGGTACCTTGAGATTGTGTATCGATTACAGGCAGTTGAATCGGGCGACGATTAAAAACCGTTATCCGTTGCCGCGTATCGATGATCTTTTCGATCAACTTCGAGGTGCCTGTATATTTTAGAAAATCGACTTGAGGTCAGACTACTATCAGTTGAAAATCAAGAGTGACGATGTTCCTAAAACTGCCTTTAGGACTCGTTATGGACACTACGAGTTTCTGGTTATGCCATTTGGTTTGACTAATGCACTAGCTGCTATTATGGGATTGATGAACAAGGTGTTCCAGCAGTATCTGGATAGATTCGTTATTGTCTTCATCGACGATATTTTGTTGTATTCTAAGTCAAGGGCTGACCATGCTCGAGATCTTTCGTTAGTGTTGAAGAAATTGAGAGAGCATCAATTGTATGCGAAGTTCAGTAAGTGCCAGTTTTGGTTGGACGAAGTAGCATTTTTAAGGCATGTCGTTTCAGCTCAGGGTATTCAGGTTGACCCTCAGAAGATTGCAGCTATAGAGAATTGGGAACAACCACGAACCGTCACCGAAGTTCGGAGCTTCCTTGGTTTGGCAGGTTACTATCGACGGTTCGTTAAAGACTTTTTGATCATGACGCTACCATTGACAAAGTTGAACAGGAAGGACGTTAAGTTCGAGTGGGATGATGATTTTGAACGGAGTTTTCAGCAGTTGAAGTGTTGTCTCACTCATGCTCCTGTCTTAATGCTTCCTGATGATGATGATAATTTCGAGATTTACAGTGATGCGTCATTGAATGGCTTGGGTTGCGTTTTGATGCAGCATGGTAGGGTGATTGCTTACGCTTCACGCCAGTTAAAACCTCATGAGAAGAATTACCCTACACATGACTTGGAATTGGCTGCCATTATCTTTGCTTTAAAGATTTGGAGACATTACCTCTATGGTGAGAAATGTAGGATCTTCTCAGACCATAAGAGTCTCCAGTACCTTTTTACCCAGAAGGATTTGAATCTTCGCCAGCGTCGATGGATTGAGTTACTGAGGGCGATTGAGTATCATCCTGGTCATGCGAACGTGGTAGCTGACGCTCTTAGCAGGAAGTCCCAGGGCATAATTAACGCTTTTCATGCGAGCCGAGTTCTTCTTCTTGCCGAGTTGAGATCGACTGGAGTGCAGTTGGAAGTAGAGAATCAGACGGTATGCTTATGCAGGGAAACAGGATGTACGTGCCGAATAATGCAGAGTTAAAGAAGGATATCTTAGATGAAGCGCATATTTCAGCTTATGCGATGCATCCCGAAGGCACGAAAATGTATCATACCATTCGACTGTTCTACTATTGGCCGGGTATGAAGAGAGAAATCGTTGACTATGTAACTAGATGCATCATATGTCAGCAGGTCAAAGCCGAGAGGAAGAAGCCATTTGGGTTGGTGCAACCACTTCCCGTTTCGCAGTAGAAATAGGAAGACATTACTATGGATTTTGTGTACAAGCTCCCTCATACTCAGAACGGATATGATGGAATTTGGGTGATTGTTGATCGACTCACCAAGTCAGCACATTTTATTCCTGTCAGGGAAAAGTTTTCGTTGAACCGGTTGGCCGAGCTATTCATATCGAAGATCGTGAAGTATCATGGCGTTCCAGTCAGTATTGTCTCTGATCGCGATCCTCGATTCACTTCTAAGTTCTGGATTGCTTTTCAGGAGGCGTTGGGTACGAGACTACTGTACAGCACGGCATATCATCCTCAGACGGACGGTCAGTCAGAGAAGATTATTCAGACATTGGAGGATATGCTGAGATCTTCAATTTTGCAGTTTGGCGATTCGTGGCATCAGCGTTTGGATTTGATGGAGTTCGCCTATAATAACAGCTTTCATTCTAGTATTGGGATGGCACCATTCGAGGCACTATATGGGAAACCTTGTCGTACACCCTTGTGTTGGTCAGAGGTTGGCGAAAGAGTTCTAGTGGACCCTGAGATAGTAGAGGAGACTACTCAGAATGTTCAGGTTATTAAGGCTAATCTGAAAACCGCCCAAGATCGCCAAAAGAGTTTAGCAGACAGACATGCCACTGACCGAGTGTATAATGTTGATGATTGGGTATTTCTTAAGTTATCTCCTTGGAAGGGTGTGGTTCGATTCGGGAAGAAAGGTAAATTGAGTCCTAGGTACATTGAACCTTATCGGATCACCGAGCGAGTCGGTGAAGTAGCTTACAGGCTTGAGTTGCCGTCAGAGTTGTTCAGAGTTCATAACGTGTTTCATGTTTCGATGCTTCGACATTATGTTTCAGACCCGTTACATGTGATTCCTCTGCAACCTTTGGAGATTAACCCAGATTTGACTTATGATGAGGAGCCAGTGACGATACTTGATTGGAAATATAAGGTGCTTAGAAACAAGACAGTGCGTTTGGTGAAAGTTTTATGGAGGAATCATTCAGCAGAAGAAGCAACTTGGGAGACCGAGGACAGGATGAGAGAGATGTATCCGAGGTTGTTTTATGGATATTAGTATGTATGTGTTGTATGAAATTTCGGGACGAAATTTTTATAAGGTGGGTAGATTGTCACAACCCGTCTCGATATATTTATAAATTAATAGTGAATTGACGGATTTACCTCTTCGGGGTTATGTACGTGTGCATGCATGTGTGTTGTGTGAGGACCAATGGATGGTGGCCCTCAATAATTGGCCTTATGTGATATTATTGTGTAGAGATTTTAGGACCACACACACACACAACCTCACCTATCCCGTCACTCTCTCTCTCTCTGTCCAATTATTCACACTCTCTCAGACACTCACTATCTCTCTCATCACTCACAAACTTTTTCTCTCTCTCGCCATATACGTACGGACATACCCACAACCCTTGCAAACTCAACAGATCGAGGTGTTTGACACCACCATTCGACTCCTGGAGACTTCACGGTCACGGTGGTACCATTTTCAGGTAAGTTTTACATCGTTTTCACGTCGGAATCACGAGCTCAGAGTTGAGCACCATTCATCAACTTTTTAATGGTGATGTTTTAGGATAATCCAAGCTCACAACGAGCTTTGTGAGGTCCCAAGGAGGCTCGAAGTGGTTCGTTGGAAGTGTTTGGACGTCGGGATCACGTGGTCGAAGTTTGGACGGTTTTGGAGTTTTTCCCCGAGGAGATTTAAGGCCTTTTTCAAGGTTTTTGAAGGTATATTTATGTTTTACTCTTAATTTGGAGCACATAGGAAGAAAAATGGGTCAAAAAGGATGAAAAATGAGTAAGATATGAGGATTAGAAAATTTCCCAGGAATTCAGGCAAAACCAGTCGTTGGCGGCCGGCAAGTCGCCAGAGAAGATGACGGAATATTCCGTCATTTTTGACGAAATATTCTAACGGCATTAACTGACGCCGTTAGTGTACACGGCGCGTGGCTGCGTGTGGCCGGCGCATGGGTCCGTGGCTTCGCAGGCGCGTGGGGCCGAGAAAAAGTATTTTAAAAATATGGGGATGTTCGTGACGACGAGTAGGTCACGTTGGTATATCCAAATGTCAAAATTGAGCTATGTATGACAAGTTATTTCCGTAGTTATGTATATGTACTTAAATAACGTATTTTTAGTAATTTCTCATATAGGTGAGACGTATTCCGAGGACGAGCGTAGCCAAGCTAGACGTCGGGGCTACGACCCAATGACTTACCAGTGAGTGGGCATCTATTTTTCCGTATAACCTATATATATATAATGATTTTCCCAGAATCATATCTTAAATGAAAAGTACGTTTTTAACGATATGCATATAACTTGATTTTGATGCATGAGTATTCATATATACATTTCATGCATATGTTGGTGCTGAGGACGCCAGGTAAGTACCAGGTAGGTACATGCATAGTTGAGAAAGAACAGTTGATACAGTTGAGATATGACGAGATATGATGTGATATGTTAGCTCATAAACCTGCACATATTGTTAGTGCTCACGCCCAGAGATAGGGGCACAGTCTTTCATGTGTCGTTCACCTCCCGCACCGCATGCTCGCCTTGGATCCAAGTTAGGTGCACAGTCTTGTCGGATAGACCACCTCTGAGTGGGTACGACATGTAGGTGACCCGCGTTCATTCGCACAGTCTTCACGTGATTGTAGC
>OY756953.1:12712500-12912500 GCA_963580275.1 Crataegus laevigata | reverse complement strand
CTCTTATGCAGTTGGTGTGATGAGTCGATACATGCAAAATCCAAAGAAGCCTCACTTGAAAGCAGTTCGACGAATACTGAGATATGTGAAGAGTACAATTGACTATGGTCTTTTGTACAAGAAAGGTGAAGACTGCAAGTTAGTTGGTTACTGTGATGCTGACTATGCAGGAGATCATGACACCAGGAGATCAACAACTGGGTATGTGTTTAAGCTTGGTTCCGGAACAATTTCTTGGTGTAGCAAGAGACAGTCGACGGTATCTTTGTCAACAATAGAAGCAGAGTATAGAGCAGCAGCAATGGCAGCTCAAGAGAATGCATGGCTGGTACAGTTGATGAGTGATCTACATCAACCAGTAGATTATCCAGTACCATTGTACTGTGATAACCAATCGGCAATTCGCTTGGCGGAAAATCCAGTCTTTCATGCAAGAACTAAGCATGTGGAGGTACACTACCATTTCATTAGAGAGAATGTCTTGCAAGAAGAGATTGAGATGAGACAAATCAATACAGATGAACAAGTTGCGGACTTGTTCACTAAAGGATTGAGTACCGACAAGTTTGAAAAGTTTCGTCGTCAACTCGGCATGGAGGAAAGAATGAGCTGGTGTTGAGGGGGAGTGTTGAAAATCAACACCAGCCCAATTGGTGTGGCCCAAGATAAGTGATCCAATCCAAAACCAATGCATGCAAATGCTAGAAAGATCTAGCAATCTTGGGAAAATTCCAGCAATACCTAAATATCTAAGCTAAGGAGTGTGCTAGAAGTTAGGAGAACTTAACTCCAATTATGTGTGTAAGTATATGCTAGAAAATTCTAGCATTATTTATGTTGGCAACCACACCTATAAATAGGTGTGTGTGTAAGCATGTAATCAACAACCAAGAAGCAAACAAGCAAGTAATCAAAGAAGTAGTAGGCAGTCAAGTGAGAGTGAGAAGTAAGAGTAGTCTTGTGAGGAGTGTGAGTGCTCTAAAGTTTGTCTCTAGAAAGTGAGTGAGTGTCATTGCTTCTAAAGTGTGTCCTTAAGAGTTTTGAGTGTTGTAATATTTTGTGAGTGTAATACAAGTAATTTGTTTACTTGTTTTGTCTCTCCAACACTTGTGTTAGAGTTGTGTACTCTAAATTTTTCCCAACAGGTAGGATTTCGATCAACATAACCCGATTGGAAAATTTTCTATCGTTAAACGCGAAGGCGAAGTCATGAACCTCGTTGTCGGAGCCGACCGACTCGCCGCCGAGCCCACTCGGCGATGCGTCCGAGTCCGTAATCATCCGAAGACGGGAGAGATCGACGTTCGCTTTCCTCACGGTGCACTGCAAAACCCTTCCCCCAATGTGTAAACAAGTTGTAACTTCTTAAATTAAACTAATTTCCAACAAAACATAAATTTAAAAAAAAATATGCACTTCAAAATTTGCACTTACAAAATAAATTTTGAGTACCACGGTTTAGCGTTAAGTAAGTTTTTGGAGTGACTTAAACGGATAGATAGGTGCGGTTGGGTGGTGGCACATACTTACATTGTTGAATTCTTAAAAAAAAAAAAAAAAAATACTTGTGCAATTCTATCGTTAATAAATAAGAACTTATTTGAATGTGTTTTTAAAATAATTAAAAACACTTTTAGTGAAAATATTTTTGAAAACCATCCTTGGTAAAAATGCTAATAAATCTTGAGAAAGCACTTATTTAAAGTGTTTCTTAAAAAAAGCACATAACTGGTGCTTCTGGTATAAAGCACTTAAAGTGCTTTTGAAACTCTCTAAAAGTGTTTTTAGTCATTTTAAAAGCACATCCAAACGATTTTTAAAATGACCTAAAAATACAAAATAAATCTAGATCTTGAAGTTTTGCAAAGCATTTGTAATACAAATTAGCTCACTCACGCGTCGAAGTGCTGTATAAATAATGAGTACAATTATTCGGCCCATATTTCAAATCCATAACTTACATTTACATTTATTTCTTACATTTGGGACTAGATATCAAATTACTCACATTTATTTCTATACTTAACAACAGTTATGATATTAGGCTAACGCGTTTTAGAACCATGTTCACCCTATAGACTCAAACATGTATCGTAAATACACAATTTTAAATTACCATAAAAGTCACTAGTTTCTAGGATTCGTGTATCTGATTTATTTGTTTTCTTCCACTCAGCTGTTAGTTTGAGAGTCCTCCAAGACAAAAAAAAAGAAAGAGGTTAGGATGCCAAATAAAGTGATCACTAGTCAAATGCATTACAAAATTAGTACAAAGTCAAACTATGAACATAACAATCAAGTATCAGGTCCAATCCATCATTCCATGGTTTTTTTTTTTTTGCCTAAATCATTGCTCCCCAGCAGAAATTAGCCTAAATCACCACCATTTTAGCATAGGAGAGCAATCAACGCAACGCGTGTCGTTTATAAGTGCTACTCCCACCAACATTCAATTGACCTAGATTTTCTTTCTTCTTTCCACGTAATCCACTAGAAATTTTTAGTTGTAACGAGAATACGGATGGTATACTACGTGCTTTTATGCAAGTGGTGAAATTTTTTAATTTTTATGTTATTAACCTTTTAACACACATAGCCCACCATTTATATAAGGACACGTGGTGTACCACTTCGTGTGACGGAAAAATCTCTCGTAAAATCCACATTCAATTAGTTCCCAAAAGCACTTAACTTGGATTGGATTCGCCTCTGTCAACTGCCACCGTGTCGATTCTGTTCAATCTGACAAAAGTCAAAGAGAAACGTTTGGTGATAGCTGTTCAAAAAAGCCCTTCGCCTCAGGGACCACTTAAGCATGCTGACTCTCTTTTGCAGAAAACACATAATCATACACTCACAAAAGCACTTTCTCCAAAAGCCAAATTCTAATTAAGAATCCCTTCAAGTAGTACAACTCCCCATAGAAACAAGGCTAAAACATATTTTCAGCTGCATTGTTTAGAGAATCCGAAAAATGAGCACAAATTCAATGTGCTTTTGCTTCTTCACATTTGTACTTTTTTCATGTGTGTGCTGTTTGAGCAACTCTACGACTGAGTCCTTGGATGCGCTTAGTAGAGATTTGGCCTTCAAGACGCTTGCAGAGCGCGGGGCTCGCACCGGCTTTCTGTACAAGGCTGTCCTCCCTGCTAACCTATCCGGCATGGAAGTCTCCCTCGTGAGGCTCCTAACCCGGCGGTTGTGGAATAGAGGTGCTACTAATTTCAGCTGCTTCAAAATTCCATCAAGAACCATGCCAATGCCTCATGTGAAGAGACTGGCTTTTGTGCATCAAAATTTGGGCAACTGGTCATCTCTCTACTACCCTCTTCCAGGTTACTCACTAGTCTCTTCTGTTGTTGGCTTTACGGTTTATGATGCATCGAATACAAGCTCGAAAAGCACCACAAAGCTCGGCCTCAACACGATGGGGAAACCTATAGTGGTTCAGTTTCCGAATCTCACATTGGACAGAAGCACAAGCGCAGCGGCAAAATGTGCATCATTTTCTGCCAATGGGACGGTTTCCCTCAGCGAAATGAGATCACCTGGTGTGTGTTACACCACAGAGCAAGGTCATTTTTCGATCGTTGTTCCACTCAAGAGAAAAGGAAGCATGAAGCACTTGTGGGTTATAGGGCTTGTGCTTGGATTTCCTCTGATAGTTATGGGGGGTTATGTTGGGATTGTATTGTTGAAGCGTCTAGGTACGAAGAAGATCGAAACAATGGAGAAACAAGCTGAGGAGGATTTGGTTCTCGAAAACAGATGGGTTTACGGTAGTAAAATGCCTTCTGCTGCATTTACAAGAACAATGCCAGCTCTTGAGAATGGTTATCCATGCCGCGGTTCATCGGATCACATCATTTGAAGGTAGATCAGAAGGTACTTGTTTGAACAAAGGCGATAAGTATTGAGTGGAATTCTGAATTTGGATGATTGGCATGAACAAATAAGCATTAAGATTTGATCTCCATTTTCTCTGCTTGACATATCTCAGTAAGTGTAGCTTCACCTTCACATCATTCTCGCACAGCTTACGAATGATTGCATTTATTTCCGAATATTAGTGAGATACCTCCTAATGTGGCGTGTTGAGTGGCGTGCACCGTCCAAAAATATGTCGTGTGGTGCAGAATCTAAATTATAAATAAAATTGCAACGCGTCCATACGTGGCAGGGGCACTCCTCTCCCAAGTTTTTCATCTCACTCTCCGTCTTCATGCACAATAACATGTTCATCCCCCTCCCTTTCTTCCTCTCAATCAGCCCTTCCAACTCAATATCCAACATCATCTCCCTCTCCAGATCCCACTTTCTCTTCATCTCCCTCTTTCTCACCATCTCCCTCTCCCTCTCCTTCAACAAATACATCTTCATTTCATATAGAGCGGTCTCCGCTCTCCTCCTCTCACATTTGGTCTCCCACTCCATCTCCGTTTCCCACTCTTTCCTTTTCCTGCCATTCTCCTTGATCATGATTGACTTCTGGAATAAGTTGAATCAACTTTAGTGAGCTAGAACGAACTATCCGGCTACCCTCAAATTGACGCCCAAACTCTGCTTCTGGTGCAACCTCTGTTGTTACAGATGAAGGGCATTCCAGAAACAGTGAACGATTTTTTAACATCCTTGTGAATCTTTTTACCTCAACCCATTTCTTTTTCGAATCATCATACTCGAAAGAATACCACTCGTCACGATAATCTTCAGCTACCAAATAGACCTTCCCATAGGAAACTTCACACCAAGAAAATTGCGTAGTGGTTCGTAGTTCGTCTTGTTAGTTGGGATGGTGGAGCAATCCAACATGTCCCAGACTTGGAGTTCAACATTAAAGGAACTCAGTAAGCAGGTGCAAGAACTTCTTGAACGGAAGAATGCAAAATAAATTTCCATCCATATATCCCAACTCTTTTGCTTCCATTTTCTATCCCTCGTGATATAGGTGCTCAGGACATAACATGATTAGATCTTTTGGAAAGGACAAAAACAACAGAGTCGCCGTCACAAGTAGTTGGAGCAACCGACCATATTTTGAAGCGCCAACTTTTGTTTCCATGAATAACTCCCTTACTTCTCCTTTGATGATGTTCCCGACCGGGTACGTGCGTTTAGCGGCAAGATCAGAGAGCTCCAATATGCTGAACATTTCTCCCTTGTGCTTGAAGCAACCATGGTTCATTAGCCATGGCGTATGGCTTTCGGGTTGACCCACCCTGAACTAATCCATCAAGGAAAGCTTGCTGCCAAGTCTTGCATACTGCACCAGAGCGAACAAAATCACCGTATGGGCGACGTTGCGTGATTAGGTTTAGGACGGGAACTGAAAGATCAGACCACGAATTGTTTGATCATGTCGGTTGTGGAGCGATTTATATATCAATTACGTCTTTATATCGGCCAACATACATATCAATTCCCTACGCCTTTGATTTAGGCCTTCGATTTAGGGGTAGAGTAGGCGGCTTCTAATCTGTTCAAAACCCTGCTTTACAGTTTTACGGTTCGAAATCGGATTTAGGAATCGGATTGAGAAGGAATCAAAATCCGAACTCCCATTTAAGTCTTTTACTAAAATTTTCTAGAATCGAAATAAAAATGGACTAAATGATATTGATTGTATATAAGTTGTTTACTAATTCAACTGAATCGGAATTTCAAACCAGTATGATTACTAGAAGGAAAATTTTATTTAAACTCATGTAACCTTTTTTACACCCAACTTAAATTTAAGTTGTTAATTATCTATTTTACCCTATTTCATAATTAGTATTAAGTACCAAATGAAATTAATAATAAAGCTCAAATTTATCAATAAACCCATTAAAACCTACCATAACTTCTTGTTTATCCTAAGTTCATTATAGCTAAAACCTTAAGGGTGTGTTTGTTGCACCGGACTATCTCGGACTAAACTAACTTCAAGGATTAAACTGGATTGGCTTAGAATAGACTAAGTTAGACTAATTTATTGAAGTGTTTGGTGCAGTGTCGGACTAAAAAGATGGACTAACTAAAAATTATTATTATATTTTAATTTATTATTATCAAAATTAATATATGAATAAAAAAGGGATATCCCTCTTCTTCTTCTCAAATTGCAGGTACTCTGTTCCAAAACCCATCTGTTCCAAACCCATCGAATTGCAGGGCATATCCCCTATCTGTTCCAAAAACCCATTCAAAATTTCTGAAAGTCTGAGAGCAATTCAAATAACCCATCCAAAATTTCCAAAAATCCATCCAAATAAGACAATCCAAAACAAACCCACAACAATTCAATCAACAAAACACATAAAGAAGAGCAATTCTAGAAGAAAATCGATCCAACTGTGGAGTCTCTGTCGACGTGGAGCGAAGTGCGGGGGAAGGGGCGAAGCGAAGAAGAAGACATAGATGGGAGGGGCGAAGGTCTTAGCAGTCCGCCTGATTTTGTTCGGGATCTGGGTTTAGCTTTTGGGTGGGATGGTGAAGGTGAAGACCCAAGGGAGAGCGCGCAAAGTCGTGAAGGAGAAGGGAGATGGCGAATGTGCGAAGGAGAAGAAGACGGATGGTTCAGCTGCGAGAGAGGACAGGACTGGGAGTTTGCTCGAAATCGAGGGCTCTCGCTAAGAACGGCTAGCGAGGCGTTCAGTCGGGGCGAGTCCCCTTTAGTCTCATTACACGTAGTCCCGGCGTGAAACAAACACGGGACTATAGTCCAATCCCCTCTAATCCGGTCAAACAAAGACACCCTAATAGGTCTTGTAAAGAAAAACAAGCTTTTGTTATTGATGGATGATGATTTTGAAGTTTTGAATCTTCCAAATAAGGTATGACTCAATTTATGAATATTTTGTTCGTTTGATTTCAATTTTTTTTTTTTAAAGTTTAAAAGATGAGTATTTGGGTTTCAATTTGTTTTAAAAAAAAAATTTTAATCAATCCCGAATGGTTTGTTAAACTTTCTGCAATTGGAAAATTCCAAGGAAAAACTTCTTACCAATGTTCTTACATTATAAACTTCCTTGCTTGTTGATAAATATAAGGGGATGAATTATTTGATTTGTTGCTTATGCACATCAGTAGAAAGAAAAAAGGCAAATGTCTGAGTTTGGTAGCAGAAAGGGATTACATGGGTTCAAATGAAGTTTCCCGTACTAGAATAACCTTGTTAGACAAGATTCAATATCTGACTACAATCACGGAGGACACTATAACAAGAGGAGTCCAGCACTCCTTTGAATAAATCGAGGGTCAAGAAGAAGAGGAGTTGAAAAGGTAGAAAACGAGAGAAATAGTTAAACTCAGCATGATTGCCATATACACAAGATGGTGAAAGCTTCTTCTTATCTTATAAACCTAAATGTGCTCTCCATTTATCGAATCAAAACACGAAAATAGATTCAGATTCGCAAAACAATGGCATTCGAAAGCAACATAACAGAAATTCAACGAACAGAGCAAGTATTTCAAAATGCGAACGTGAACAATGGAGGCAAATCATAAGCTCATTGAACTCAAAAAAGGCACATGCAGTTCTTATTAATCAAGGGTAATGCAATGATCGCTATGCCTAAGCAAAGAAGCCTCCAACCCTAAGAGACATACTCAATTCAAATTTGATTTATCAAAACAACCACCATCTAATCCAAATCAAACTAGTAAACAACACCACCTCAATTGAGCGCTCCGATGCCAGAACCACTCTTCTGAGCTAGCTTCGTCCACTCAGTGTGAAAGGCCCCGGGGCGATCCACCCTCTCATAGGTATGAGCCCCAAACAAGTCCCTCTGAGCCTGAACAAGGTTGGCCGGAAGCCTACCCCGCCGATAAGTGTCAAAATATGACAAACTGGCACACATTCCGGGAGTGCTAATCCCGGCTGCCACTGCCAACCCGACAACCCTCCTCCACGCAGCCTGCCTTTGCACCATTTCTTTAGCAAAATCGGGATCAACAATCAAGTTGGGCAAACTCTGATTCCTCTGATAAGCATTCTTGATCCGATCCAAGAACACCGCTCTGATAATGCAACCGCCTTTCCAAATACGAGCCAACTCCCCCAAATTCAAATTCCAACCCTTCTCCACACTCTTGGCCCTCAACAAGTTCATCCCTTGAGCATAACTGCATATCTTCGAAGCGTACAATGCCTGCCTCACATCATCAATCAACCGCTTCTTATCAATGCCGCTCGTCACGCTGCCAATCTCCTCCTTAAACCCTGCCTGCTTCAGAGCCTCCTCGGCCTTCTCTCTCTCCTCCTTCAACCCACTCAAGTACCTGCAGTCCAAGGAAGCGGCAATGGTGGGCGCAGCTACTGACAGCTCCGCCGCCTGCTGGACTGTCCATTTCCCGGTCCCCTTCATCCCTGTCTTGTCAAGCAGCTTATCCACCAAAAACCCATCCGCCAAATCATCCTTAACCCTAAAAATGTCGGCCGTAATCTCAACCAGGAAGCTCTCCAGCTCTCCCCTGTTCCACTCTGAAAAAATCTCCCCCAATTCCTCATTCGTCAGCCCTCCGACGTTCTTCAGAACGTCGTACGCCTCCGAAATCAGCTGCATGTCGCCGTATTCGATTCCGTTGTGGACCATCTTGACGAAATTACCAGAACCCCCTTCGCCGATGTAGGTGACGCAGGGGCCATCCTCCACTTGGGCGGCGACCTTGTGGAGGATGTCCTGGACGTTCGTGTATGCCTGGTGGGACCCGCCGGGCATGAGGCTGGGCCCATGGCGCGCCCCCTCCTCGCCGCCGGAGACTCCCATCCCGAGGTACAGAAGCCCCCTCCGGTTGGCCTCGGCGATTCGGCGCTCGGTGTTCTCGTACCACTCGTTACCGCCGTCGATGATGGCGTCGCCGGGCTCCATGTGGGCGGAGAGGGCGGCGATGGTTTGGTCAACCGGAGCTCCAGCTTTGACGAGGATAATAACGGACCTGGGCCGTTCGATGGAGAGCACAAAATCGCGAGGGTTGTACTGCCCAAACAAAGGGAGGTTCCCCTCGTTGTGGGCCCGGTCTACGGTCTCTTCAACCTTGGAGGTGGTGCGGTTGTAGACGGAGATCGGAAACCCTTTCTCGGCGATGTTGAGGGCGAGGTTTTGCCCCATGACGGCGAGGCCTGCCAGGCCTATGCGCGACAGAGCTGGTGAAGCTTCCATGGCTGCTGCTGTTCTAGAGAGAGTGGGGTGAGAGAGAGAGAGAGAGAGAGAGAGAGAGGAGAGAGAGAGAGGAGAGATGTAGGGTTGGCGAATGGGGGGAGAGAGAGATAATAAATAAGGGGATAATTGGGTTGGGGGTATTTTGGTGACGGACTCGTCGAGGGAGTGAAGGGACACCAGCGGGAGGGGGTGCCGCAAGACGTCGATGACTACGAGGTTGGTGTACGAAACGCAACGTTTGGGTTTGCTCAACAAACATGACAAGTCGTCGACTTGTTTATGCTGATTTTTTATTTTTTCATCTTAGTAATTTAACCCTTCCAGTGAGAGTGAGAATTCAAATTCCCCTCTCTTTTTACTTTTTATTTTTTAAATTTTTTTATGGAGAAGAAATTTATTAAAACTTCTAATACAACTGTTTCTTATACAACCAAAATCAAAAGCCTCTATAGCCGAATCAGAAGACAATAACCCAAAAAATAAGGGTTGGCAACTGTAAGACCCATAAGAGATAATGTGTCTGTTACAAAATTAGTCTCCCTATCAATATTGTGAAATCCCGTCCTCAGAATTTCACTGTTCATTACGTATCTCGTAATTTAAATTTGTATTTCACGTTTACTTTATATTTATTAGTTAATTTTAATTCCGTAAATTTTGGGAATTAAATCGAATAATTATTGGGTTTGAATTTTCGTAATTAATTTTTAAAATTCTTTAACCTTTCGAGGTCACAATTAATGTTTTCAAATAGATTTCGACCCCACGAGCGCGTAGGCGAAGGCCGTTCGTGAACCGAGACGAGAAAGGAAATGTTACGAACGTTAGAAGTTTCTTTAAAAAAGAAAAGAAAAATAAACAAAGCAAGAGGATACACCAACGGGGGAAGAAAAAAAAGGAAGAAAGAGAAAAGAAGGTGGTTGCGGGAGAGAAGGGAGGGAATAAATGTGGGGAGAGATCAGGGAGGGAGATGAGAGAGGTGAGAGGCACCCAACCAAGGCTTTTCCCTTTGACCCGTTACACAGCGACCCGACCGGTTTGGGTAGACATTTCTGAGGGGTTTTTCGTCCATTTTTGCGGCGATTCACAACCTTCTACCCCTACCAAACAACTCCTTGACCTTCCCTATTTCATTCCCACCCAAAAACCACTTCGATTAGGCTCGATTTTGGGAGGAACGAAACCCATTAGGTCCGTGGGCTTTCCGGCAAGACACACCAATTCCGAAGGTCCCGACCACCACCACCACCACCACCACCAAAAAATTCCCCTTAACCCTAGGAATAAAGCCTAAGCAGTGGTGGAGGTGTCGGAGTTCGTATGGAAGCCGAATCGAAGCACACCATTTTCTAGGGTTCCAGCAAGTTCAAGGAAAATTGGGGCATTTCCCGGCAAAATTGAACTTTGGCCCAGGTATGAAAATTACTCCCTTCATTGAGATCTACTTGCTTGTAAAATTTGGTAATTTTTGGAAATAGTTGAATTTTCCGGCAAGTCGGGGCGGCAGCGTGTGGCGGCAGCACGTGGGGCGAGACCCCACCTGCCCTTCCTAGACTAATTTGGATACCCTGATTCCATATGTGATGTTCAATTGACGAAATCCCGTCATATGACTATAGTTTTGATAGAGATCGCCACTTGAACATTAAATGAATCGACGATCCGATTGTTGGATCATCACTAAACTTTAATACATTATAGTACGTAATATTTGAGGGCATTAGAAACTTACGGATCGGGAATCTGACTTATGGATCATCCTGAATTAGATTTGTAAGTTCATAAAATAAAACGTTAACTACCACTTGAATTTGTGTTTGGTGGAGATCCGACCGTTGGATCGTAATGAATTTTAGTATGTTGGTCTAGAAGCATAATATGGACCTTAGAAAGTTAAGGATCTGAAATCCGATATGCAGATCATCCAGATCGAATTATGTAGAGTCGTGGACCCTATCGTTGACCGAGAATTGACTTTTGGTCAACATATCTCGAAACATTCTAAATGCTAAAATTAGTACTACATGAGACTAAGCAAAGTCTAGTGGACCTACATTGGTTAGAGGGTGACTTGAATATATGTGATATGGTTATTTCCTTAATTTTTTATATTAATATCATATGCGATTATGACTTGGCTTTGTAAATGTGATTTCTATTGAAATGTGATTTTTATATATTTAGCCATAGATCTATGGTTATTAAACATGATTTGGCTTGTGTATTGATTATGATGGTGATATATGTGTGCAATTATCTTTTTAGTAATGTGAATGATAAGTATGGTAAATGTTATGACAATGCGATCTTAGGATCCTATTAGAAGTATTTTGTAGAACTTTTATGCTTGTATGGGATGATAGTTAGTGGTCATGAGAAACTGATAGTGCAGGTGATTACGTTGTAAATCATAACGATCGAGGTCAGGGCATATTGTGTGTTGAACTGAATTGCACCAGATAGCAGTGGTACTTGGACAGTCTTGCTTGGTATATCTGCAATAAGGGACCATACGTATTTCAGGGCTGATTATGCTTGGTATATCCGTGATAGGTGATCACCGCTTGCACGATTAGACTATGCCTATGGTCCTAATTGGTTTATCCGTAATTGGGGACCATACGCATTCTAGGAGTGATCACGCTTAGTATATCTGCAATAGGTGATCACTGCCTAGAGTTAGGACGTGGTCCTGCTTGGTTTATCTGCGATAAGGGACCACACGTTAGACCATGCCTATGGTTCTGCTTGGTTTATCAGCAATGAGGGACCATACTCATTCTAGGGGTGATCATGCTTGATATACCCACAATAGGTGATCACTACCTAAAGGTATATGATACAGTCATGCTTGGTATATCCGCGATGGGTGATCACTGCCAACACATTTAGATCATGCTTATGGTTTTACTTGGTATATCCGCAATAGGGGCCATATGCATACTAGGGGTGATGATGATTAGTTGTACTTGGTGTATTTCGATAGGCGACCTTATTTTAGTTAGATTCTGTTGAGAAGTCTAGAATCCCTACTCTTGCTCATTTCCATAAGGTTAGTTCGGCCTTAGATTCAAGTGAATAGTAATTGCTCACAGTAGTCATCGTGTATATAAATTAGATTTACCATGCTATTATCTATTATCTAAGAGTGAAATTGTATAGACTTCTTTTATTAAATTTTGTGAGGTGATACTTGATCTTGTTGATTGATTAAAGTAATTAAATATTAATATTGTGACTCCTTGATTCATGGAATTTGTTAATTGAAGTGATTGTGATATGATGATGGATATATTTGTTATTAATATTATTAGATTAGTTAATGAATGAGACTAGAGGAAAATATTGTGCTTTGTTGATCCTTTGATATGTTACATGCTTGGATTGCGACATTATGTTGAAAATATAGTGAATTTATGATTGATGGAATGGAAATCTTGAATATCGTGTGGGTTTGTTATGTAGTTTGAATCAATTAATCTCTGCTTGTCAAGTCCAAATAATTGATTGAGGAATGATATGCTTTCCTATTAAAATGTATTGAGATAAGTGTTGGAGTTTAGTGAATAATGAACTACGAATGGCTTGATCCCTATTTAGGGTATGTAGGTAGTCTAACGAGGAGGTTAGATGCAGCCATAAAGTATACGAAAATTACTATGCGAATCGATGCTCGAGTTGTGCTTTGCCATATCCAGGAGGCGGGGTATGTTAGATATACGGATACTTATGACGTCACGTGTCGATCCTGGACGTATGTCGGGATTGGGACGTAACAAATATGCTTCCACCTAATATGTTGAAACCCCATAAGCCAACAATTTGATATCCTCTATGATATGTTTAAGCTGCCATAAGGGCATTCAAACATCTTGCACCACCTGGATGACTAGCTTAGAATCCCCCTTCCATCATTAGCTTCTTCACACCTTTGTGCCTAGCGAACAAAAGTCCTTCCTTTAAAGCAACGGTCTCCGCAACTGAAATGGTGGCGCCATCAAGGTTCAACGCCCCAGCACCCACAAGTTGCACCTCCTCATTTCTAAGAACAAAAACAGCTGCAAAAGGATCGAAACTAACCGACCCATCAAAGTTTAGTTTCACATAACCACGAGGAGGAGGAGGAGTACGCTAACAAATGGGGTATTGGTGGCAAGGGTGACCCCTAGATATGTTCTCACAATTAACCTTAAAATAAGATAAGCCTACACTTGTGGCTATGGAGATACACCTAGCCGGACTAGGAATCATAATTTTAAAAACTTTATTATTTCTATCATTCTACATTTGCCAACAATTCAAAAGAACTTTACTAAGATCACTCAAATCATTGCACTCAGGATTATCAATTAATTTTATCCAATCTAACACATTATTAAACTAAGTTAAATTATTCTTCCAAGGACTTACCTTCCATATTTCTTTAGCATGCTCCCAATTAAGAAAAAAGTGGTTTTGAATCTCATCCTCATTGCCACACTTGGGGCACAATTGTTTAATATTATGAATGAATTTACTCAATCTCATCCTAATATAAAGTTTTTCATGAGTTAAAAGTTAAGCAAAGATTTTTACCTTGGGAGGTATCATTAACTTCCATATCTTCTTAAGGAGCTTCTGCCTTTTAACTTCTTGGTTATTATTACTATGAATCCAAGTCGCCGACTTAATTGAGAACTCACCAGTAGAGGAGTGTTCCCACACAAAATTATCACTTTTATTTTGAACCGCCATAAAATTATTATAACCCTCAGTATTTTTGAATTTTAAAAAAAAAATATTTTTAACATATCCTGGCGGTTTCTAAGTTAATGGTGGCGGTTATAACCGACATAAAATGACTATTTTATTATTTTAAAATGTTACATTGATTAAAAATAAATAAACAAATGGTTTAAATTTTTTTTTTTCACTCACGGTCCCGTTACCTAATCTCTGAATTTTGTTTTTTTTTTTTGCGATTTTTTACACATGCTATATCGGAGTATATACAAACATATTTGACGGTTAGATCGTTGAAACTAGTTTCGTAGAATACATATCCTATCAAATTGATAGATTTAACAAACACTTAAGAGTTAATGTTATACTTCCATTAAGTATAAAAAATTATCCACTAGTGTAAATATTTTAAATTGAAGATCGAATTCGTTCAATGCATTCCTATAGGGTCGAGGAGTGTAATTGTAAAAAATCATCAAAATCGGAGCTAAAATAACCATTAAATTGTGATTTTTTGTTTATAACCATTGAAATTTTTTGTTTCGTTACCTAATATCTGAATGTTTGTTTTTTATGATTTTTTACGTATACAATCTCGGAGTGTGTAAAAATAAGTTTGACGGTTGGATCGTTGAAAAAAGTTTCATAAAATGCATATTGCATCAAAACTGTAGATTAAACAAACACTTAGAGTTGATATTATACACTAGGGTAACTATTTTAAATTGAAAATCAAATTTATTCATTACGTTCTTATAGGCTTGAGGAGTGTAGTTGTAAAAAATCATCAAAATCGGAGCTAAAATAACCGTTAAAATGTGATTTTTCTTTTATAACCGTCGAAAACTTTTGTTTCGTTACCTAATCTCTGAATGTTTGTTTTTTATGATTTTTTACGTATGCAATCTCGGAGTGTGTACAAATAAGTTTGACGGTTGGATAGTTGAAAAAAGTTTCGTAGAATGCATATTGCGTCAAAACAATAGATTAAACAAACACTTAGAGTTAATATTATACTTCTATTAAGTATAAAATAAGATTTTGTGGTATCCACTAGTGTAAATATTTTAAATTGAAGATCAAATTTATTCATTACATTCTTATAGGGTTGAGGAGTGTAGCTATAAAAAAATCATCAAAATCAGAGCTAAAATAACCGTTAAATTTTGATTTTTCTGAATGTTTGTTTTTTACGATTTTTTACGTATGCAATCTCGGAGTGTGTACAAATAAGTTTGACGGTTGGATAGTTGAAAAAAGTTTCGAAGAATGCATATTGCGTCAAAACAGTAGATTAAACAAACACTGAGAGTTAATATTATACTTCTATTAAGTATAAAATAAGATTTTGTGGTATCCACTAGTGTAAATATTTTAAATTAAAGATCGAATTTATTCATTACATTCTTATAGGGTCGAGGAGTGTAGCTGTAAAAAATCATCAAAATCGGAGCTAAAATAACCGTTAAATTGTGGTTTTTCGTTTATAACCGTCGAAAACTTTTGTTCCGTTACGTAATCTCTAAATGTTTTTTTTTACGATTTTTTACATATGCAATCTCGGACTGTGTACAAATAAGTTTGACTGTTGGATCGTTAAAAAAAGTTTCGTAGAATGCATATTGCGTCAAGACGGTAGATTAAACAAACACTTAGAGTTAATATTATACTTCTATTAAGTATAAAATAAGATTTTGTGGTATCCACTAGTGTAAATATTTTAAATTAAAGATCAAATTTATTCATTACATTCTTATAGGGTCAAGGAGTATAGCTATAAAAAATCATCAAAATAAGAGCTAAAATAACCGTTAAATTGTGATTTTTTGTTTATAACTGTCGAAAACTTTTGTTCCGTTACGTAATCTCTGGATGTTTGTTTTTTTACGATTTTTTACATATGCAATCTCGAACTGTGTACAAATAAGTTTGACGGTTGGATCGTTGAAAAAAGTTTCGTAAAATGCATATTGCGTCAAAACGGTAGATTAAACAATCACTTAGAGTTAATATTATACTTCTATTAAGTATAAAATAAGATTTTGTGGTATCCACTAGTGTAAATATTTTAAATTAAAGATCAAATTTATTCATTACATTCTTATAGGATCGAGGAGTGTAGCTGTAAAAAATCATCAAAATCAGAGCTAAAATAGCCGTTAAATTGTGATTTTTCGTTTATAACCGTCGAAAACTTTTGTTCCGTTACGTAATCTTTGAATGTTTGTTTTTTACGATTTTTCACCTATGCGATCTTGTAGTATCTACAAACAAGTTTGACGGTTAGATCATGGAAACTAGCTTCGTAGAATGCATAAATTTGCCAAAATTTTGAAGTGGGAAAAGTAATTTGTGCTAAATTTTTATTTATGTTTTTCAAGTATTGATTAGACAATATTTAGTTTGTGTGAAGACATTTTCATTGTACAATTCTCTTTTTGTTTATTTATCGCATATTTTACATGGATTATTATCTATTAAACCAAAAATGTAAAAATTATCTATTAAACCAAACAATTATTTATTTATTTATTTAAAAACATATTCTATTTAAATACATATTATTTATTTATTTATTAAACCAAACAATTATTATTTTATTTTTTAAAATCGTAACAAAATTTGTGGGGGGGGGGGGAGGAATTTTAAAATTTGGGGGAAAGTTTAAAATTTTTAGATGGAATTTTGCCGCCATTTTGTTGTTGTCAGTTATAACCGACAATAATGAAAAGTTTTTGTCGGTTTTTATTTTTTTTAAAACATTTTTGTCGGTTTTAACCGACAGTAATGAACATGTCCACATTATAACCCCTCCATCTCTTTCCTTGCGCCGGTGCTTCTCTCTTCTCCATTTTCTCCACTCCTCATTTCCTTCTCCTTCTCTTCTCTCCTCTCCTCATTTACTTCCAGTTCGAACACTTGCAACCAAAGTTCATTAGCTATCTCGAATATGGCGAAGAAAAAGGTAACACTCTCCCTCTCGCTCTCTCTCTCTATCTCTCTCTCTGTGTCTCTCATATGGCGAATAATTTTGTGTTGTTTGTTTCAGTGGGTTGGATGTTGTTGGTGGTGGTGCTACGAGCGGATGTCATCGCTGAGAACGGTTAGCACAGCAGTATGGTGCTGATGTTGCTCGAGATTGCACACTGTTTTTTTCCTATCTTTCCTTCTCTGTTCTTAGTTAGCTTCCATCACTCTCACACTCTCAGAGATTGCACTGAGGAAGAACATGCACTCACTCCTTTAGATTTGAAAAACCCACAAACGCCAGAAATCCCTTACCTTTAAGGACGACCTGGTAAGCATTTTCTCTGCTACTCTCTCTCTCTCAGCTTTTGTGTGTGTTTTCTTGGGTTTTTGGGTGTTTGTTCAAGTTCTTGAGGGATCTGATGTGTTTTCTTGCCCATTGCTCCCTTGCCTAGGACTTTAAGGGCCCTGAGATTTTTGAGATCGAGCTCCGGCGAGGTTTCGGATGGTGAATGCAGTTTTTTTATTATTAATATATTTTCTGTCGGTTTTATCCGACAAGAATGATTTTATTCATTTTTATAATAAATTCTCTATCGGATATAACCGACAGGATTTCTGTCGGTTTTAGTATTTTTTTGTCGGTTTTATCCGACAGAAATTCTAATAAATAAATATATATCCTGTCGATTTTAGAGTATTTTCTGCTGGAAAATTAATTTCCTGACGCAGGCAATGCCGTCACTTATTATATCCGTCATTGCATCCATTTTATGTTGGTTTTTGCTTAAAATCCGACAGTAATATGTGTTTTTTGTCGGTTTTTGAACCACCAGTTATAGTTAATTTTGTAGTAGTGTTGCATTTAGACTTGGTGCTTTCAGCGCACCAACGCTTTTAACTACATCCCATATTTCAATATGCTTTTGTGGTTTTTTTTGTTTGGGGGGGGGGGGGGGGAGATGGTGTGCTATCACAACAAAAACTGCAATTTAAAGTCCTACACAAAAAACATGTTCCAGACCCCTTACCCTCATTCCACCAAATTCCACAACTATCCTTAATCTTTTAATTTCATTTCTCTTTATTTTTTGAACAGTTGCCACTGTGTGGAAATACCTGTTCTTATCACCTAATTGCAACCAATTTACTTTAGCTTTCTATGCCTCTTCTTGTCCTAGAATTGAATTAAGTTCCTCACTGAGCTTTATTTCTAAATCTATCTCTGAATCAACATTTTGACCATTCATGGTGGTTTCTTGCACTTTAGCAAGGTCCCCAAGAATTTTTTTCCTTAAGCTCTTTTAAATTACAAAAAAGTTGTTTTATTCCAACCTTAAAACCAAGTACTTGTGACCAAAAAAAAAAAAAAAACCAGGTACTTGAAAGTCCCAACACATGCCCTAAAAGTGTCAATAGGACCAAATACTTCATTGTATCGCCAAACATTCTTAACAAAATCCTTAAAATCAGGATGAAGAAGCCACATAACTTCAAATCTAAAGGGATTATTATTCTTGTAACAATTTTTTCAAGTGTAAGTTAAGAGAATAGGTCCATGGTCCGACTCATAAATTAGGTAGTTAATAGGTATGCAGGTTATAATCCAAGTTCTCATTTAACCAATATGAATTAGCTATAGCCCTATAAAATCTCTCATATATTTTGTTGTTATCAACTTGGTTGTTGCACCAAGTAAAAGGGAAACCATAAGCATTTAGAGATAAAAGATTTCCTCTGTTTAAAAAAAAAAAAAAGACTAATGAACTTGGTCATATAGGACGTCTTAGATTGGCAGCCACCTTTCTTTTTAGTTATGTCCACTATATCATTGAAATCACTCATTAAGCACCACGGTTTATCTTTTGGATCTAGTATAAGGACATCCTCCCATAATTCCAACGGTAATTGTTTTTAAAGAAAAGCATACACAAACGTAAAAAACTAATCTTGATTAGAAAAAGGATCGTTCACTAAACAATGCAAATAACAAGCAGTAAAGGTGATAACATTAACTACAACCTTGGACGAGTTCCAAACTAAACATAGACCACCAGCAGGGCTACAACCATCTTATCGAATAACCTTCCATAAAAGTTTCCCTGGACTTAGACCCGGCAATTTCTGACACGACACGAAAACAATGAAAATAACGAATTTCGAGTCAACACGATAATTAATCGGGTCATTATCGGGTATACACATAGGTAACACATGGGTAACCCTAGATCTGGCAGCTTCTTACATGACACGGTGACATGAAACGAAAACGACACGAAAATAATGGGTTTCGGGTCAACAAGATAACTAATCGGGTCAATATCGGGTGACCCGTTAAGAACCCGTTAATTCTTAATAGGTATACACGCGGGTAACACATGGGTAACCTGTTTCGACCCGTTAAGAAAAATAAATTATAATTTTAAAGTTTAATTATTAAAAAATGTATATACAATAGCCATATTGTATATATTGGTATATTCTATATTAAATATATATTTTTGTATTATTATTCTATATAAGTTTAAAAAATTAAGTTTTATTCATTTATTTATTTTTATTATGAGAGTTTCTTATTATCATTAATAGGATAAATTTTACTTAACATGTTGTTCAAAATTAAAATCAACTAATATAGTATTAGTATAGGCAATAAGATATCCCTACAAGTATGAAAATTTTGAAAGAATATATAAACACTCGTGATTCATCATTCCTCTACCAGTAGACAATGGTTACACATTATCGTTTATATTTTTAAAACCCTCCAAACCATCATGAATAGTATTTTTTGACACACCCCGACCCGAAAGTGGGGTGTGCTGGCCGTCACGTGAGTGTGACGTAGCCAAGTGCACAGTGCGGAAGCAAGAATCATTAACGGAGTACGAACTAGTTAAAACCAATCCACTAGCAACCTAAAAGAGATAGTGTGCTAGAGAGTTATTATAGTACTTATACAGAACCAAAGCGTACTAAGTCAAAGTGCAGTCAAGTATTAATAACTAAATTCGAATAACACCAATGGGTGTCCTACATAAGAATGAGTCTGTCAGAACTGCCGAATGGTACTCGCTAGCCACCACAGGTACTCTAGCTATCTAGAACCTGGAGGGGCGAAAAACAAAATTGAGTGGGTCAGCAAAACAAATCTTTTCAAAATCATTCTTTTCTCAAAAGTATAGCCCCTCACCGTAAAACCTGTATAGTTTCCCAGAAAATAATACGTAGGTATATATCACAAACTTTCTCAGCATTAATCATTATCAAACGTACCTCATAATATGTCATGCAATGCATTTGAATAACCATTCTGAATCTCAAAAACCATGTAATGCGATGCATCTGGATAACTATATATCTACTAGATATCAACTCAGCCCTCGACTGTACATATAGCTCATAACATCTCAATCTCATCACATATATACACTGCACATACATTAATATCCTCATGAGGTCATTATCACATCACTGTATCAATATAAAGAAGGCTCTAGTGCTACAATCACGTGAAGACTGTGCGAATGATTCGCGGGTCACCTACAAGTCGAACCCACTCAAAGGTGGTCTATACGACAAGACTGTGCACCTAACTTGGATCCAAGGCGAGCATGCGATGCGGGAGGTGAACGACACGTGAAAGACTGTGCCCCTAACTCTGGGCGTGAGCCCTAACAATATGTGCAGGTTTATGAGCTAACATATCACATCATATCTCATCATATATCGTCTGTTCTTTCTCAACAATGCATGTACCTACCTGGTACTTACCTGGCGTCCTCGGCACCAACATATGCATGAAATGTATATATGAATACTCATGCATCAATATTAAGTTATATGCATGGCGATAAAAATGTACTTTTCATTTAAAAGCTGATTCTGGGAAAATCATTATATATATATATATATATATATATATATATATAGGTTATACGAAAAAATAGCTGTCCACTCACTAATAGGTCGCGGGTCGTAGCCCCCACGTCTAGCCTGGCTACGCTTGTCCTCAGAATAAGTCTCACCTATATGAGAAATTACTAAAATTACGTTATTTAAGCATATACTTGCAAATACGGAAATAACTTCTCATACATAGATCAATTTTGGCATACGAATATACCAACGCGACCTACTCGACGTCACGGACGTCGACAAATTTTTATAAAAAATTTTCACTGGGCCACGCGCATCATCTTCCTCACCTAGACGCCGGAACAGTGCCACCGGTGCCGGATTCTGGGTAACCTGCAATTGCTTGTTTCTCACTCGATTTTGAACCGTTTTTCATGAAATTTTCACCAGAACTTCACAAATTTAGAGAGGAACAAGGCTATACCTCTTAGAAGTCCCAAATCCTTCGAAATCACGTCGGGGTAAATCCACCAAAACCGGCCACCTTCGAACCTAGGCCTCTTGACGTCCAAACGCCACCAACGAAACACTCCGAGTGTCGTGGGAACCTCCTAAAGCTCACTGTGAGCTTGGATTGTCCTAAAACATAGCCATTAAAAGTTGATGAATAGTGCTCAACTCGGTGCTCGTGGTTTCGACGTGAAAACGAAAGGTTTCTTACATGAAAATGGCACCCCTGTGCTCGTGAAGACCTCAGGAGTACAATGGTGGTCTTAGTTGTGTCAATCTGTGGAGTTTTGATGTTCTTTGGTGGTTGTCCGTACAAGAGAGAAGAGAGAGAGTGACGAGTTCGAGAGTGAAGAGAGAGAGGCTACGAGAGTGGGGTGAGAGAGGGAGTCTGATTGGTTGAGTGGTCTAAAAGCCTTCAATCAACAAATATCTCAATAATTTTCCATTTGTCCCCAAAACTTTGTAAATTATGCAATTGGCCAATTTATAAAACTCATGCATCAATATACACCCGTCACTCAAGGGCATGCAAGACATTTCACATCGTCAATATGGATTTTTCGGGACGGGTCGTCACATTTTTTATTTGAGTGTAAAAGTAATAAAATTAATAATAATTATTGTAGAAGTGTAAGAAATGTAACTATATATATATAATCACTCGTAGTGACAAGCTTTACAACTTTCGTGAAGGAGTCAACTTCGAAATCCGACACTATAATCCATTAACCTTAAATTTGTATTTAACCGTCGATTGTCGTTTAGGCTTTATTCTTTATATTGAATTTCATTTATTAAATTTTCTTTTTTGAAAACATAATCTTATGGGGGATGTAGGAAGATGAACGGTTCGGATCTTTGATATCATGTCCCGATATTTACGGTTAATTGAAATATGAGTCGATGTTATATAGTTTGTAGAGACTTTATAAACACCAAACAATATTTTCACTAACGGTAAAACTCTGAACATAATATCAACGATCCAAACCGTTCATCTTCCTATATCGTTTAATAGATCCTGTTTTCAAAAAATAAAATCTAAAAATACAAAATTTGGTGAGAAAAATGAAGCATAAATGTAAACAACAATCGACGGTTAAATTTTGATTTATGATTTATATGATTATAGTGGCACATTTCAAAGTTAAGCCCTTCATGAAAGTTGTAAAGCTTGTCATTATGAGCATTTATATATTTTTTAAATATTTTTCACACTTCTACATTAATTAAAAAAAACTATTAAAGACTTTACTTAAACAATAATATATGATAAATGAGAAGAGAGTGCTAATGTAGAAAGCCTCACTGAAAATATCATCAATATAACTCTTGAAGACAATATATCAAGGGTTGTGCTATCCACACACCCCTTTTTACTTCTCACACACCTCTATTACTTTTTGTCCGTTAGATCTTCTTCAATTCATCCGATCCGACGGCCGAAATCCAAAAAGGTGTGAGAGAAGTAAAAAGGGGTGTGTGGATATCACACCCCTATATCAAACTAAAGTTCCAATACCGTTTCCCAAGGTGATTGATGAAAATTGAAGAGTTTGATTGTAAGAAAATGTGCAAGGTTCCAAACTTTGAAACATAACTCCCTTAATTTGCAAATCTTTTGAATATTTGGTATTTTGTAATGTTCTAATGTTTATTTATTTTTATTTTTATTATGCTCTTATTTTGGGTATGTAAATATGTAATACTTAAAAGACAAATGCGTTTTTATGTTTTGAATGTGATAATATGGCATGTTTATACTTATTTAGTATAATGTTTTTCATTTGATTATTTATTGGTTTAAAATATATTTTTCTTAACGGGTAACGGGTCGGGTCATATTACCTGTTAATATTATCGGGTCGATTTCGGGTCGGGTCATTTTACCGGTTTATTTTAACGGGTGTTACACGACACGACCCGTTAAGATATCGGGTATGACACAAAAACAACACGAACACGGAAAACACGACACGAATGCCAGGTCTAGGTAACCCGTTTCAACCCATTAAGAAAAAAATTATTTTGATAATTTTAGAATTTAATTACTAAAAGAATTATTATAAACTACAATAGCCATATTAATATACACAATATATTCTATATTAAATATGTAGTTTTGTATTATTAGTGTCACGACACTTTCATACCTCATCTTTTAAAAGTGACAATGTCATACCTCATCTTCGAATTTGTGCCAATGTTATACCTTCCGTTACTTGGCTGTGAATTTTTCAGTTAAATGCTGACGTGGCTTGATTCGGGACCCACTTTCTATTAAAAAATGATTAAAAACTAAAAAAAATTATTTAATATTTTTTAAAATATTAAAATAATAAAAAAAAGTTAAAACCCATTAACCCTCCGCACGGAAGAAGTAGCACAAGAAGGAGAAGAAGAAGAGGAAAAAGAAAAAAACCCAACCAGACCCCAGTTCTCTCCCCTCCCCAAATCCAGAAAGAAGAAGAAGAAGAAAGAAAAAAAAAATCAACCTGACCACTACAACCCAGAAAGAAGAAGAAGGAGGAGGAAAAAGAAAGAAAATAAGAAGAAGGGAGAAGAAAAAAAAATACCCAACCTAGAAAGAAGAAGAAGGAGGAAGAAGAAGAAAAGAAAAGAAAAAAAAAACCCAACCTAACCCCTGCAACCCAGAAAGAAGAAGAAGAAAGAAAAAAAGAAAAAGAAAAAACCAACCCGACCCCTGCAACCCAGAAAGAAGAAGGATGAGGAAGAAGAAGAAGAAAGAAAAGAAAGAAAAAAAAAAACCCCAACCCGGTTCGTCCCCCCCTCCACAAAAAAAACCCAACCCCTTGCAACCCAGAAAGAAGAAGAAGGAGGAGAAGAAGAAAAAAAAAAATTCCCAAACCAAACCCAGTTCGTCCCCCCTAAACCCAACCTTTGCCAACCCTAAATCCACCACTCCCATCCATTCTCCATATCCTCTTCCGCACCCATCTTTCCATCACGAACCTGGCGATGGCGGCGTAGACGAGATCTGAATTTTTTTTCTTTCGGGTTGCAGGTAGTGGGTCCGAATGGTTTAGGGAAGACGGGAAGGGGGAAGAAAGGGGTGGGTTGCAGGAAAGGGGGGTCAAATGGGTTTTTTTTTCTTTTCTCTGGGTTGCAGGTGGAGAGGAAGAAGATGAAGATGAGAGAGGAGAGATGAGGGGGGAAGGAGAAGGGGGAGGGACAAAGGGTTGTTTTTTTTTTTTTTTTTACTTTTTTAATTATTTTAATATTTAAAAAATATTAAATAATTTTTTAAAGTTTTTAATAGTATTTTATTAATATTTTAATAAAAAATGGGTCCCGAATCAAGCCGCGGCAGCATTTAATTGAAAAATTCACGGCCAAGTAACGGAAGGTATAACATTGGCACAAATTCGAAGATGAGGTATGACATTGTCACTTTTAGAAGATGAGGTATGAAAGTGTCGTGACATCAATAGTTGAGGTAGTTTTTTGTCATTTACCTTTATTTTTATTATGAAAATTCCTTATTATCACTACGAGGATAAATTTTACTTAACATGTTGTTGTCCAAAATTAAAATAAACTAGTATAGTATTTGTATAGGTAAGAACTAAGAAGAAATACATATAAGTATGAAAAATGTGAAAGAATATATAAACACTCATGATTCATCATTATTCCTCTATGAGTAGATAATGGTTACACTTACATTATCGTTTAGATTTTTAAAATCCTCCAAACCCTCATGAATAATGTTTTTTTATTTGAAGGAAAAATTAATAATAATTATTGTAAAAGTGTAAAAAATGTAAAAAAAAAAAAAAAATACAATCACTCATAGTGACAAGCTTTATAACTTTCATGAAGGGGTCAGCTTCGAAATCCAATACTATAATCTATAAACCTTAAATTTATATTTAACCGTCAATTATCATTTACTCTTTATTCTTTTTACTAAATTTAATTTTTTTTAAACATGATCATTTGGCGGATGTAAGAAGATGAACGGTTCAGATCTTTGATATCACGTTTTGATGCTTACGGTTAACTGAAATATGAGTGAATGGCACATAGTTTGTATAAACTTTATAAACATCAAACAATATTTTCATTAACCGTATAACTCTGAATATAATATCAACGATCCAAACTGTTCATCTTCCTACATCCTTTAATAGATCATGTTTTCAAAAAAGAAAATATGAAAAAAAAGAAAATTTGATGAGAAAAATGAAGCGTAAATGTAAACAACAATCAACGGTTAAATTTTGAACTATGATTTATATGATTATAATGACGAATTTCGAAGTTAAACTCTTCACGAAAGCTGTAAAACTTGTTATTATAAGCGTTTATATATTTTTTTTACACTTCTACATTAATTTAAAAACTATTAAAGACTTTACTCAAAGAATAGCTGTAAGATATATGAAAGTAAATTTGCACCGTTGGATTCTATTTCACTTATATTATTAGAACTTTTTTGGACGAAAAAAACCTCTTCTCTATTCCAATATTTTTTCAATTTTACCATTTGATCAAAACAAAAGCCCTAATCCCTTTCTCTCTCCCCACTCCCGTAACCCTCAATCTTAATCCTGCCGTTTGTTTTTCCTAGCCCTTCTCTCCCGCCGTATGTTCAGTTCTTTCGGTAACCTCTCTCAGTCTCTCTTTTCTCCTCCCTCGTGCAGTGGACGGAATCATCCTTGTCATCTCTGGTCGTCTTTACATCTTTGCATCTCCATTCTCCTGTTTCCACTCCAGGTTCGATTTTGCCTCTTAATTTGGCTATTTACTTGGATGAAAAATATGTAAGACTTTGGCTATTTCCTGAATAAGTTCACTTACTGCTTTTTCATTTTAAGTTTTGTTACTACTTTAATCGATCTTCGCAAGAACAAAGTTTTACTGTACTTAGAATTGCCTAATGATATTGATTTAAATTCATTGTGGGGGTGGGGAGAGAATTTAGAAGTTAAAAAAAAGATGAGGATATGGATTTTGGGAAGCCTAAGAATGCGTATTTATATATCCTATTGAATTGGAGAGAAAAAAAGAGGGCTAGAGACAGTTCGATTAGAGAGATGATACTTATTTAGTATTATGTTTTTATGTTTTGGATGTGACAATATAGTATGTATATACTTATTTAGTATTAAGTTTTTCATTTGATTATTTATTAGTTTAAAATATATTTTCCTTAACGGGTAACGGATCAGGTCATATTACCTGTTAATATTATCGGTTGATTTCGGGTCAGGTCATTTTACCTATTTCTTTTAACGGGTGTTACACGACATGACCCGTTAAGATATCGGGTATAACACGAAAACGACAAAAATACGAAAAATGCGACACGAGTGCCAGGTCTACTTGGACCTTCTCCACATCTATTTTTAGTTTCCATTAAACAAAAAAAGGTCCACCTTAAAACTAGCACACAAAAGATTAAAATTACTCTTAAACTTAGGTCTTGAGACCCCTGCAATTCCACATCATGCACTTTCTTAATCTATTTCTTTAAGCAGACTATTTTAGCTCGATCTTGCTTCTGCAATCTCCTCAGAGACTCTTTTACTTGGACTTAACACTTCGTTACTTAGCCTAAGGAAAGACATAGCAGCTCCTGCTGCCATAATGGATGCTACAGCATCCCCCACAAGCCTACTTCCCTCTCCCACATCCCTACCTGAATCCCTACATCCTGGCGATTAAGCATACAATTACCAGCAAACATATTTAGACGAGCCTAGTTGCAGCTCTCATAATTCTCTTCAATCTGACAGAGGCTCATACGCCGACCTCTACGTGTAGATACGTTCCTAAAGAACTCATTTCCTCAACGCCCTGCCATAAGTTGTCCGTCAAGGCTGGTTCACGATGTCTTGCACATCGTACCATTCTTTCTTAGAACTACACTCGTGGTTTAGTTCTCCTTCCCCTAAGTTTGTAGGCAGTCCAATCTGGATTCAACCACACCCCACCCCAACCCCACCCAAAAAAAAAAAAAAAAAAAATCAATTTTCCCCTCACTAGAGACCATGTGCAACTCAGACTGAATTTTGCCTCCGTTTGCGTATATGCACAAATATGATTCCAATAGTTGCTTTATGTGGTAAAGTGATTAAATTGAGCTTAAGCATTTATAATTGGGCTAACAAACTAGAAAAGTTGATTGGTTTAAGCCTTACCAAACCAAATTTATGTTTTTTTTTATTAAGGATGGTGTTATCCATTCACTATTTTTATCTCTCACACATCCTTTCAATTTTTGGACGTCAGATCGAATGAATTGAAAAAGATCAATCGAAAGTTAACAAGGGTATGTGATATATACAAATGAGTGTGTCTGTAACACCCAAGGTATAAAATATCCATAATATCCCGATATTTCCATAGAAATTTTCGTGTTTTTGGACTACAAATATTTTCGATGTCATCGATATTTCCATCGAAATTTCTGTGTTTTTTAAATTTCTATATTTAAAAAAACACCAAAGGGATTCGAACCCCTCCCATTTTACTTCTTCAACATCTTGACCACCATATTACTTATGTTTTTGTGAAAATATGCTAAAATATTTACATATTTTCTACACTCACAATGTTTGCCAGCTCTCTATATAATTAACTTAAATCAGTTAAATCCATCATGCAATGCATTTCCTTCCATTTTTTTGTGATAAACTAATAGATAATTGACTAAATAAATATCCTGTAAAGTTTCAATAAAAATTTCCAATTTTTTTTTACAATTTCCGTGGTTTTTATTCAATTTTTATCAATATCCCGATATTTCCATCGAAATTTTCGTATTTTTGGACTACTGATATTTTCGATATCATCGATATTTTATACCTTGATAACACCACGTATACTGGTTGGTTTGGCTGTCGATCATATTAACTAGTTAGTACTCTGACTAAATAGTTCCATACCTATCTATTGGGCTTGGAATGATTCCATAGGTTTAAATAATACCGGATTCACATAAAAAGCGAGTGAAAGCTATTGCCTCTACTCTCCCATTCGTTTCTTATGATGTTCCAAAATTTATGTGGAAGCTTTCCTTGGATTATAACTAGGGGTAAAATTTTTTACCACATTACCATACCTACCGTATTACCAACCGTACCATACCAAAGTTGTGCCAAAAAATTTGTACCACTGGTAATGGTACGGTATTTGTACCATACCATACTGTTTCGGTACGGTACTGGTACTCAAAACTAGTACCGGTGGTATACCATACCTACCGGTTACCAATATTATTAATATTATATTATATATTTATTCATGTATATATATATATATATAATTATGTAATATTATATTATGTCGTTTGACACTTTGACTCATTTATCATATTCCTAAAATCTCCACAAACCAAACACTCTTAGTCTCTCACTCTGGTCCCTACTCGACACATTAGAAACCTAGGGCTTGTTCCGTCGTCGCATCTCTGTCATCGATTCATCTTCATTTCTTGTTTCCGGTGACTTTGTCTTCCAAGTGAGGGCACAACATATGCATTGGGTATTATCACCTTGGATTGTGGGTTCAAATCAGCAAGCCAATCGTCGAGCACAGCTATGGATATTTACATTTTTGTGGTTTGTTGTCTTACGTTTCTGGTTCATTTGAGTCTCAGCATGCTATAGAAATCTTGTCTTATGATTTATTAAGTTTTTACCACTTTGACATACAATAATAAAAAATCTTGAATTAGGTTAAATTGTGTATATATATGTCAAACTGTGTATATATTTATGGGCTTTGAATTAGGTTAGAAAAATATTAGATTTTGGGCAAATTAAGTGGCGTAAAATAAAGTGGTAATTACCATTGGCATACCATACCAACCAAACTATTTGGTATACCGATATTCGGTATACCAAAAGTTTGGTATGGTAATAGTAATAGATTTTGTCGTACCAAATATTTGGTATGGTAATCGGTACGGAAGTTTTGGTACGGTAATGTACCAAAACCACCCCTAATTATAACTACCATAAAAGCAAGATGTTTGACAAAATTCTTCCCAAAATGTTAAAAGAAAACAGAGCAAAAGTAGTGTCAGTTGGGCCTACTCATTGCACCCAACAGGAAATTTTTTTGATCCACCATTGAGTTTGGCACATGTTATATGTATATAGAACAGAAATGCTCTCCTAAGGTCCTTATTTTGAGGACCTGTGAGGTCCTTTTTTATTTCAACCCCTAAAATTAATCTGATTGTGAAATAATCCAAAATATAATATTATCCTTGTTACAACATAACAAAATAATAATTTTGATAAAAAAAAAGAAAAAAAAAAGAAGAGTTTCAGGCGTGAATGTCATATATCTGTTATGTTGTAACAGGGATAATATCATATTTTGTTATTATCCTTGTTACAACATTATTATTTTGTTATGTTGTAACAGGGATAATATCATATTTTACATTATTTCACAATCAGATTAATTTTAAGGGTTGAAATGAAATAGGACCTCACAGGTCCTCAAAATGAGGACCTTAGGAGAGCATTTCTGGTATACAGAATGTGGATGTGGAGCCAATTTGAAAAGACCATCCCTGGATGTAGAGCCACTGTTATCCACCATTTTCGGGGGCCGGGAAGACTTATAGTGGCATTTCAGCCTCTTCCTGGCCACAAGTTTGGCTTCCACACCAGTAGCGGGTTTCGAATCCATGACTTCCATTTTTTAGTTTTAAGGAAGTCTCGTAATCCGCCATTTACCACTAGGCCACCAGTTCGTGGTTAACTAGTAACATATTAACTGCTCTACATAATCAAGATCATCACCTCAATTACCTTGGTTGCTAAACTTTCCTCTGCAATGTTTGCCACTGCAATACCTTTCCCTATCAATTGTCTGGGACGATGCTGGCATTCGCAGTACGAAACCAATATTCCTTGACAAGCTGCCCAAATAGTGACCATTTTTCATCAGCTTCATTGGCTCCTCATACTCTACTAATCTTGCTGCCATTGTAAATTTCGCTAAATAATTTAACTAAAACCACATAAATGAGAGATTTGTAGCATAATGCAATGCTTACAATCACTAATAGAAAGCACTTTAGTAGAGTCCATCACGGTAGGCATCCTATGAGCCACGGTTATTACAGAGTGCAGTCTGTTCTTATAGTCTTCTGCAGAATAGAGTCTATTGTATTGTCCATTGACGCAGTAGCTTCATCGTCAACGACGCGAGTCCCAAACAAAGTCGCTGTCCCATGCTCCAGTTTGTTCCATCTTGGACAACTGCAATCCAGTTTGTTAGTTGTTTTATTGACACCGAAATAACTCGTACGAAACGTAGTTTTCTTACCTAAGAATCCAGGCCCTCTTCTTTTTCTTCAAGGGCCTCGTGTAACTGGCATTTCTAAAGAACCTTGGACACATGGATCAGAAGATAAAAGATTATGGACATGATAGATGGCTTAATGGACGAGTCCTCTTCCTCCCTTTTGTTCAATTGCTTCATAAATATTAAGTACCACGTTCGTGCTGGATCACCCTGTCGCAGTTGTGGAATATCTTGCTTACCTTTCGTCATTAATGGATTTAACCACCAAAATGACATTGAGCTAAATATATAACATTGCTTTTGCGAAAGGAGTCACGTTGCCATTTGAACTGACTTTACCATTGATATCGGATTCTACACCGTGCAAAGGTGCGCAGACGGCATAATCATGGATTTCTGAATTGCCTTCCAAACAATCGCTTCCCTGAAATGCACTAAATAGCAAAAGAATTGATCCAGGGACATAATAAATGTTTTAAACAATCTTAACCGATACTTCCTCTTCAACAATAGCTTTGCAAATTGATCAACTGCAAAGAAAAACTGCAGTCAAGTAGGCCAGTATCGAACAAGGTTTTGTTATCACAATATGTTGCGGCTGTGGGTTGTTTAGGCTTATGGTAAAAGCCATAAGCAACCATGTGACCCTTGAAATAGTAAAACTAGCTATTCATGGAGGGGAAAACTCAGCATTTACTTTCTCGAAGACTGTCCATATCCCAAAACCAAAAGGGGCCAAAGCCAAATCAGAATTCAAGACTGAGATGGCACCATAACCTTCTTTGATGATATTTTGCTTATGACCACTCGTAACAAGATGAACAGAAGCTAAATATCAGCTGCAATGACCAAACTATTGTTGATACATGAATCTTGATTGGTAATGGCTAAAATTCCAGAGCTGCATTCATTTATGGCCTCAGTTGAACAATCGGAACTACTGCATATCAATAAGGTCCAGAAACCATCTCCAATTGTTGCGTCTCAGTGAGGTCGAAAGTCTGCAGTCCTACACTACTACAAGGGAAAAGTGTTTTCAAAGAAAAAATGGATGTGCATCTAACATTCAGGGTTTTGAATGGCATAAGATGAAGGGCTCAAAAACATGAAAGTAATGCAGCAATTCATGTTGTTCAACACGGGGATACTAGTATTCCAAATCTTGTAAGTTGGAGATCAAAAAGTGCACACAAGGAACAAATATGAGCTGCCATGTATAACTAAAAAATTACTTGTAGCGTTGGTACAGATAAACAATCTGAACCATCTCCCTCCACATATTTAGAGATTGTTTTTTTTTTTTGTTTAACTGAAAATTCTGTGCAGAATATTGCAGATGAAGCTGCATAGCATCAAATTGGAAAGAACTAACAGGAGTTGAAAACGAAACATATCAAACATTTAGCAAAATAAGATTGCAGCATTTTATATCACTCCAGAAACGTGCATTACATTAGAGAAGCTCAGTAGCAAACCACTCTCCTGCTCTAACTTGCTCTTGAATCAGATATAGGACGCGAAAACACGAAAATATCGCAATCCATGTTGTTCAAACAACTGAGATAATACACTTAATCAAGTTCCAGGTCAATCTATATCATATTTTACCTTAATGACTCCTCACGTGCGAAATTATAAAAGAGACCGTTTAAGATTAAACAATTCCATCGAATTCAGGAGGATTGTTCGTATGACAGCATCTACTGTACGAGGAATGTCAATGTACCTTACTTACACATCCCTCGGGGCTTTGAATCAGTAAGTTGGAGACAACATAAAGATAGAGTACAAATATTTCACCACAAGAAAAAGCTTCTGGAAAATGGGTGCAGATGAAGCTACAAAACCAACCACATTTAGTAAAAGAAGCTTGCAGTGTTCTATATTAATCAAGAAACATATATAAAATGACTTACAGACTTACAGTAGATTAAGCTCAGCAGAAAATCAGCCTCCTGGTCTAACTTGAGCCTCCGGTTTTGGCATGTCATGCATAACCCGAGTTCGAAACTCTCCTCCATAAAACCCGTCTTCAAAATACAAGCTTACTACTACTGTTATAAAATCCACAAGCAAAACATCCTCTAGGACTACTGTGTGACTAAACAGGAAGAGTTATCTTCCTCCAATTATGTATGACATGCCAAATGCATTGGCTACGATAGTGGATTCATGACCTTCTGGTTTCTCAGCACAAGGGGACTAAAAAAAAAAAAAAATTAACCATGGAGAAAAAAATGAGAACAAAATTAAAATGTTCTTCGGGATTTGACTTTGGGCTTTTGGATAGACTGTTGAGTTTCCACCCATGCGTCTTGGGTTCAAAATTCTTTCTTCTCTAAATTATTGCAATAGTTTCGAATCCTCCTCCTCGTCTTAATAATAATTAAAAAAAAAAGGATGGAAGGGTTCGATTCCTTCCAAAGTAACGGAAGAAAGAAAAGGAAAAGCACGACCATGTAGTGGGGGAATATAGATTTGTGATGTGTGTATGGGTTCATTGAAGTGCGTAGGTGGACTCGTTCACTAGAGGGGAAAAACTTATACAACCGCGTGCATGTCTCCATCCTTCCACATAGCATCAATCTTTTGCTTTTGTTAGTAACAATCATTTTCTACAAGGCACATTCAGGTATGGACCATATGATTAGTGTGAGTTAAGATCAACAATTGTTAATTTCTAAACAAGGAAACAGAAAATCAAATCCAGGGAATTAGAATTGTTAACTTATAGCATAGGCACCCTTTTCTTGTAGCCTGGTTTCGCAAAAATATGTTCTATAACCGTCAACTTAACATGGTATCAAAGCAGGTGTAGTGAGTACGTTTCAAATAAGTAGCATTTAAGCACACTGCCAAAAATATACTTAAAACTGGTAAATGTAAACTAGAGTTGGGCGCGGTGCAGTTAACCAAACAGTACTGGCCAGAACCAGAAACAGAACTGCTCCTCTCAGGGGAGAAGGTTCAAACAATGACGCCTAACCACTCAGAAGTTGAGCCGATCATGGTTGGTTTAATTCTGGTTCGGTTTGGTTTTAGAACCATAATTGATAACGTTGAAGCTAAACCAAAACTGATTGGTCCAGTTTGGCCAGTTTTTCAGTTAGGAACGCTGTTGCCTGATGTAAACAGACAATTGAGCAAGAAAACATGTGATACACAAGACAAAGTAATAATACAGTAGACACCAAGAAGAATCAAAGCTAGTGGCTTGAGAAAATCTAGGATTTTAATCTGCTCTTTTAGAAAGTTGAAATCATTTTAATTTGCTTTTCCAAAAGTTGAAATCAACAACACAATACAATTCCCACTCTCCAACATAAGGGGAATATCATTGATTGAACAGAAAGATGACATTTTCTTTCCTCTTTATCAAGACTAGTTGTCTTGAAAGAGAAATTTTTTGCGTATGTTTGGAATTTGGATATCACTAAACCACTTGAAATATGGGAAATCCATTGTGAGCGCCTTACATTCATACAAAAATGCATACATTGGATGCTATATATGCATTGTTTGCCCAGTCCTAGCAGCTTAAGCTTTTGGAATGCCGCCATTGTCTGATCGATATGGTACAGTAGACATTTTTCCATCAAAGGAAGTCCTCGGTTCAAAACCTGCAATCCCCAATTTTTTGGGTTTTGCAAGGTGTTATTGGACGAGGAAAATGTCTAGCATTCGAAACCCTCAGTGCTGAAACAGTAAAGCTTTGAATACTTTGTTTTGAGTTTCAGGATTTGAACTTTGAGTTATAAAATTTTTGATACTCCTAATCTAGGATTTATTTTGTCATTGGTTACTAGGAGTGACATTGGGCTTAAAAGACAATTTTCAGGATATAAAATAAATGCTCTTAGGCGTGTTCTTTAAATGCTGCAAGCAGATACTTCTGCATTCTCAGCTCCTTGATCATACAAACTTAAAACAAAATCACATATTAAGAATTTAAAGTCGAATTCCAATGGTGCAAACAAGGCGATACTGTCTTCAGAACCTTTGACACAATAATACCTTTCCTTATTAGTCGTCTGAGTGGATGCCTGCAATGGCAGCGCAAGACCAGTATTCTTTGACTAGCTGCCCAAACAATGAGCCCTCATTCTTCATCAGCTTCATTGGCTCATCATACTCTACTATTCTCCCTGTGAACGTAAATTTTGCTAATTAACAACTAATCAACATAAATAAGAGTTTTGTAACTTAATGCAATGCTTACCATCACTAATAGCAAGCACTTTAGTGCAGTCCATCACAGTTGGTATCCTATGAGCCACGGTTATTACAGTGCAGTTAGCAAATTCTGTTCTTATAGTTTTCTGCAGAATAGAGTCTGTTGCATTGTCCATTGACGCAGTAGCTTCATCAAGGACTAGTATCCGGCTCCTCTTCAACAAAGCGCGTCCCAAACAAAATAGTTGTCGCTGTCCCATGCTCCAGTTTGTTCCATCTTGTACAACTGCAATCTAGGTTGTTAGTTTTTGTTTTATTGACACCAAAAATAACTCCTATGAGACATTTTTCTTACCTAAAGAATCCAGGCCCTCTTCTTTTTCCTCAATGACCTCGCGTAACTGACATTTCTCTAAAACCTTTCACACGTGGATCAGAAGATAAGTTTACATCAGTAAACTACAGTTACAGTAAGACGCATGGATATGTTTACTTGTAGGCTTGTTCCGATGAAAAATTATCAGCAAGTATTAAATTTAAACAAAAACTTCACCTCCCATAATTCATGATCAGTATGTTCTGATAAGGGGTCTAGATTGAATCTCACAGATCCATTGAACAGTGTTGGATCTTGTGGTATGATCCCAAAACGCGATCTTAAATCATGAAGCCCGATTTTGCAAATGTCATAGTCATCGACAATGACCCTTCCCTCCGTAGGCTCCACCAAACGAAACAAAACGCTGATAAGAGTAGTCTTCCCACTTCCAGTCCGGCCAACAATCCCAATTTTGTACCCTCCTTCAATTATGCAGTTTATCCCACGAAGAACTAGTGGAGCATTTGGCCTATATCGTACCTGCATAAATTCATAAGCTATCATATTTAAGTACCATTGTTCTTAGGGTTACAGTCTTTAGTATATCTTTGGACACTAACCTTTAAATCATGTATTTCCACCTTACCAACAGTTGGCCAACTGTGCACAGGTCGGTTTTCTTCTATTATTTCTGGAGCCTCACTAGGAATATGCATGTATTGCTCTACCCTTTCTACAGATATCATTGAATTCTCTAGCATGCATTGGAATTGGACCGAAACTACAACGTACAAATTTAAGGACAGACCAAAAGATAGTGCCATCCCAATAAAACCTGTAAAAAGTTGAAGCGAAATGTTAGACAGTATATCATATATGGCTATATAAAATCCATTTGACACACCAAAAGTGATACGCTGGAATGTTTACGAACCTGAGGAAGATGTGTCAAAATCAATCAAAGTGATTGCAAGTGCTGAGGCCGAGAGAATAATCGCACATAGCAATTCAAGACGTTTGATCAACCACTCATTCACTGAAAACCTATTGAAGTCAGCACTTGCATTTGCATCAATAAATTCCAAGTTTTTCGAGAAGAACCGATCCTCCTCTCCAAAAGCTCTGATTGTCAAGGATCCAGCAATAGATTCGGCAAGGTGGCTTGCAAGCGCAGACTTAGTCGTGCCATTCATCCGCATTAACTCTTTTGCAGAAGCAAAGTAGTAATTCTGTTTGCAGCAAAGAAAATCAAGTACAGATTTGCTGCTCAGAACAGGAAAAAATTTAGGAAATCATTCAAGTGCTTCAATCTCAAGGGTATACCTGAAGTAGTACAGTAACATAAATCGTGGGTATAATCAGTAACACGATTGGCCAAGTAATCAAAACCAAAACTATATATATGCTGTATGTCATCAAAGTTGAACCAACAGAAATTCCCAACTTGAAAGCTACTTCAAGGTCGACGATGTTCATATCATTAGAGACCTGCACAAAATGGACAGTGCAAATGTAAGTTCCATTTGGTACTCTGCATTAGAACATTTCAAGCTTTCTTCTTTCAAAGAACTCAAGTCTTACCCGACTAAGTATCCTTCCCACTGGTGTCGAGTCATAGAACAGCATTGGTGCTCGGAAAAGAGAGTTGAGTAGTGTGTCGAAAATGGATTTTGATGTTCCACATCCTAATTCAACTAAACAGAAGAATCGAAGAAGCACACCAAATGACATGATGCACATTATCATTGTATACACAACAAATAGTTTGACTCTTGATACGCTATAATCCTGAAGCTTGGAAGCCAACCAATAGGATTGAATTAATTGGCCGACTATGAATATCAAATGAAAAAAGGTTGACAAGGAGAAGTACAAAAATCCCTTGCGTTGTTTCAAATACTGAATGTATGGTTTGAAACCAGTGTCCCCGGTCTCTCTCTCTTCTTTCTTAATTAATTGATCGCCTGAAGATTCCTTTTGCTGTACTTTGGTTTTAACTTTCACAATCTCCTCCCCAGTTGATTTATGTTGTCTAGAAGAAGCATAATCCACTTGCCTCTCGCAACCAGCAGTGCTGTGGTGTGCATGGACAAGGCCTTGGAATTCGTCACAAGAAGCGAGTAACTCTCCATAAGAAGCTGATCTCAAGATTTTCGCCGAAGATATCAACTGTGAAGAAAAACAGATATTACTAAGAAAACTTGCAGATCATTGGACAGAGTAAGAAAAACTGATATCAACCTTCTGAAATGTTTACTTACCAAGATGGAATTAAAAGCTGGAAGGAAATCCACTTGGTGTGTCACAAGTAAAACCGTCTTCCCTGACAGAGCTCCCATGATATATTCCTGACAAATTTTCAAATTAGATTTAAATAGGAAAAAGAGGGGGTTTCAATTACCTTCAGGTGCAGATGCAAGTTACGACTTACATTGAAAAGGTGTGTCGCCGTATGGGCATCAACTGCGCTGAAAGGGTCATCCAAGAGATAGACATCAGCATTTTGATAGAGTGCACGTGCAAGTTGGATGCGCTGCTTCTGCCCGCCACTTAGATTGACACCTCTTTCTCCTATCTGAGTTAGATCGTGGAACGGAAGCATCTCAAGGTCCTTCACTAGAGAACACTTCTCAAGTGTTTCTTGGTACCTAACATGATCCATAACAGACCCAAACAGAATGTTTTCTTGAATAGTTCCAGTTTGAATCCATGCAGACTGAGAAACATACGCTATCTTCCCATATACTTGAACCTGTAAATTTGGGCAGACAGAAGCTTTACGAGATAGACTTTCCCATCTAAATAATTAATAAAATTCTAGAAGCTTTACGAGATATACTTGAACCTGTATATTAAAGAGTTGATTTACCGGAGCCAACCTCTCCACAAATGGCTAACTTCTCACCCGGTTTCACCACCAAATTTATGTTCCTTAATGTAGCCTTTAAAGGATTAGCGTCCCATGAAATTTCAGGACTTCTAAATACAATGGAATGCTCAACATCTACAGCACAGCTCACTTTCCTTGTATGTCTATTCTCCAACTCTGGTGCCTCAAGAAACTTCTCAATCCGAGAAAATGAAACCTTTGCTTCAATAAATGCTCCAAAAACATCCGCAGTCAACCTAATCGGCTCCTGAACAAGGCGTAAAGTTGCTAAAAATGTGAAAACATTACTAGGAGAGAGTGTAAACCCAAGGAAGTAGCATGTCCAAAAAGTAAAGGCCGATACGAAAAGAGGAGATGCCCAGAATAGAGCCATATTATATCCCTTTTGTGACAACACCTGATATACCAATTTTAATTCTTCCGTTCGTAAACCTTCTATCACATTCCTAAAATTTGTCTCCCAGGAATACAATTTCAAGATTTTCATATTTGAAAGTGCTTCTGTTATGGCCTTCAACCTTCTGTTTTGTGCTACCATGAGCTTTGTTTGATACTCGTGCTGCAACTTCGCCAATGGTGAGCTTGCTAGTGCACTCAATAAGAGTACAGCTAGAGCTGCAGCAATTGCCAGACCCACAGAGAATAAGTAATGAAAGGCACAGCTGAAGGCTTGTGGTCCATATCTGATGAAACCAGTATGGAAACTTGCCGATTCTGTAAGCATCCACCGTCACATAATTCACTATCTCACCAGGAGAATGTGTCATCTTGGCAGCATTCGAGAGTCGTAGTTGCTTCTGATATATGACTGCTGACACCAATGATCTTACTTGAAGCCCCATCAGTCTCGCCTTAAAATACCATTGCCTCTCCGACAGTGACTCCAAGATTTTCACAACAAAGAGGCCAAAAGTCAGTGCATAACCTTCATATTTAAAAGCTGCATTGCCTTCAATAATCTTAATGAAGGCCATGAGAAACAGTGGACTGCTTGACGTGGTGAGAGTCTTGATCAGAGCGAATAATCCCGAACTCAAAATAGCATTCCTCTGGCAATGAAAAATAATGGACAAGATAGAAGGTTGAACAGACGGATCTGCTTCCCTCCATCTGTTCAATTGCTCCATAAATATGAAGTACCACGTTCTTGCTTGATCATCCTGCCGCAGCTGTGGAATATCTTCATTCTCAAGAACCTTTTGCTTACCCTTCTTCATTAACGAATTCAACCACCAAAATGACATTGAGCTGCATAACCCTGCTTTTGCAAAAGGTGTCACATTGTCATCAGAACTGATTTCACCTATTTTATCAGACTCTGTACCTTGTAATGGTTTATAGAAAGCGTCACCGTGGATCTCTGAATCACCTTTTGTAAAATTGCTTCCCTGAAATGCACTAAATAGCAAAAGAATTGATCCAGGGAAGTATAAAATGTTTAAAACAATCTTAACCGATACTGCCTCCTCCACAATAGCTTTCCAAATTGAAGAACTTGAAAGAAAAACTGCAATCAAGAAGGCAAGTATTGAACAAGATTTTGTTATCACAGTATGTTGTGGTTGTGGCTTGTTGAGGCTTGTGAAAAAAACTAGAAGCAACCATGTGAACCCTTGGAAAAGCAAAGCTAGCCATCCATGGAGGGGAAAAACAGTCTGGTCTGCATTTACTTTCTCGACGATTGTCCATATGCCAAAACCAAAGTAAGCTAAAGCCAAACCAGCATTGAAGGTGGTCGAGATTATTGACGCTGAAGAGATGGTATGAGACTGTGATGGTGCCATAACCTCCTTTGATGATAATTTGCATGTGAACATACATAACAAGATAAACAGAAGTAAAATATCAGCTGCAATGACCAAAATGTTGTTGATACATGAATCTGGATAGGTAATGGCTGAATTGCCAGAATTACTGCAAATATATAAGGTCCAGAAATGCTCCCACATTGTTGCGTCTCAGTAAGGTCGAAAATCTGCAAGATTAGAAGAAAAGTGTTTGAAAGAAGAAAAAGATCTGCATCTAAATTTCATGGTTTTGAAATGCATGAGATGAAGGACTCAAAAACTCGACAGTACTGCAGTTCATGTTGTTCAACAACTGAGATAATATTCCAGATCTAGTAAGCTAAAGATGAAACAGGACACATACAGCACAAATACGAACTGCCATGTATGAATAAAACGTTCGTGTAACTGCCATGTATGATAAATAATTTGAACCATTCCCACCACATATTTAAAAACTTTTTTTTTTCCCTAAAAATTGAAGAACCTGCAGATGAAGCTGTATATCATGCATCACAAGTTGGAAAGAACAAAGAGCATCGGAAAACAAAAAATAGCAACATTTAGCAAAATAAGATTGCTGTGGTCTATATCGCTCAAGAAACATGCATAAGAAAACTTACAGTAGATTAAGCTGAAATGCAAATCAGCCTCCCGGTCTAGCTTGCTCTTGAAGTCTCAGTGTTTAGCTTATCATGCATAAAACCCAAGTTCGAATCTCTCTTCCCCCATTGATCTTAAAACCAGTCTTCAAAGGGCACGTGAAACATCTTGTAGGACAGTGTCATTGCATTATGTATGGCATGCCAAATTCATAACTTCTTTTTTGGTAAGATGTCCACCTCAGTGGACCTTTCGGCTTCATAATACATGATGGCTTAACCTTTGGAAAGAAAAGGAAATTACAATTATTTTTAGCCTTTTGCTTTCACACTATCCAAAAGTCTAAAGAAATGTTTTTCCCATCATGTTTTCCTGGCTTCAGTATTCACTGGCAGACGTTGCAATTAGGGCTCGTTTGGTGTTTAGGATTAAATTGAAATGAATAACCCTTTAGGTTCAAAGTATATTGAAGGTAAGAAGATAGTGGTTTTTGATTATCAGGGATCAGAAGAGGATTAGACATAAAGGAAGCTTCTTCTCCCTTCTAATCCTCCCATTTTAGAGAGGATTGGAATGTATAAGTTTTCTTCTCGAGTAATCCATCTCCTATATCCAAGTTAGCCACAACTTTACCATCTCTTTATTAGTGGCTTATCCATTCCAACCCAAACCTCTATACCAAACGAGAGGGATTCGCGTTAGCCCAGTTGGTGATGAGTGTATGAGCTCATAAAAGTGCCACCGGATGGTACGATTCCTTCTAGTGCAATAACAAATAAATACACACCCATGTCGCGGGTGATATCGCCTTATGATGAGTGTATGAGCTCACAAAAGTGCACCTGACAAAAGCTTAGGTGCAACCGGGTGTTGACGCCCTTTTGCTCGTCTCCCTCCTTCCACATCGCATCAGTCTTTTGCCTTTCTTAATGACTATCATTTCCTATTTTCTTTTGTCAGTGACGGTCATTTTCATTATGATACGTTGAGTTATAGGCAATTTAGTTACTGAAAATCATTCCTATTTTCTTTTGTGAGAGTTAAGATGAACAATTTTGAAAGAAGAAAACAGGAAAAATCAAAGGTAGGATACTAGCATGGATAACTTTGGATTAATATGTAGTATATTTCTATATACTAAAACTCAGTCGGGTGGGTATTGTGGATGACCAGTGGGCGGACGGTTTTGTATCTCCATATGACAGTATCTTCTAACTTTTTGTATCTGAATATGATCCAAAGATGGTTGCAATTGCTGTGATCCAATCGATAACTGTCATGTTTGTCCCTATCTTCTCCGAATTCAGCCTCTCTATAAAGCTTTTCCAATTTCTCTGTTATTAGTGTTGCTGCTTTGCAGCTTTGCAGAACCATTTTTCAAGTCTTCAAAATAGTGTTTCATCCTGTTTTAAAACCCGCAGCAACGGTCGGGTGCTAATAGCTAGTCAGTACTGTAAACCAGTCTTACGAAAAAAAAGTTCTAGTCGTGAACTAACATGGTATCAGAGCAAGTTTAGTGCCGGACTTGAGGGGGAGAGTCAGCATAAGTCCGCACACATCTCCCAAATACATTTCGAATATGTAGTGTATGGGCACCATTTATACACATTTCACACAGCCAAATAATATGCTGCTTCTTTTTTGTTTTTTTTGTTTTTTTTTTTTTTTTTGATCAACTAAATAATATGCTTCAACTTGGTAAAAGTAATACACTAGAGTGAGCAGGAAAACATGTCATTGCAAAGAATAACCAAAGGTAGTGGCCCGGCATTTGAATCTAATGCCATATCTACCACACAACACAAGAAGTTGCTAACATCAATCTGCTTTTTCAGAAAGTTGAAATATTTCTGTGGTTCAGTACTTAAAGTTGCTTGCTAAACTTTACTCGGAACTTTTTACATCGAATGCCTTTCCTTATCATCCGTCCGAGTAGATGCCAGGATTGGCAGCGCAAGATCAGTATTTAGGGATGGGAAATGCTTATGGCAAATGGGTAACTGCGGTTATTTACTCATAACCGTTTATGCTTTTATCTGCATAATCGTTTACCTGTTAGATAATTGTCTAAACGGTTATACTCATACTCATACCCATATTAGTTTATAAACAGTTAACCATACGCATGACTGTGTACCTATTTAACCATAATTGTATACCTGTTTATCCGTTTTTAAACCCGTTTACCTTTTTTTTTTTTTTACCCATTTACCCCTTTTTCAAAATTTTTGTATTCTACTTCTAAAGTTGAATAAGATAAAGAGAAGAGACTTTGTTGTTTATGTTGCAGTTCCTAATTATTTAAGAATGTAATCGTGAATATCCTATTATATCTTGAAATATGCTTGTGAGATTCAATATTATCCTATTAGAGTTGTAATCCTATTAGAGTTTACCTTCATACTACTATAAATAAAGACGTAATAGGATAAAATAAGATACAACTCACAATCACGTCTCTATCTTTTCCCATTGCCGTGTCGCACTGGTAGGCCCAGAAGACTCGAGTGGCTTGAGTAATTAGCTTTAATAGAGAGTAATGCAGAAATTGAAGGAGAAAAGGAAAGATGAACAAAGAAGAAAGAGGAAAGTTTCATTCGATCATTTCATAAGTCATTTAGCTCTCTTATTATACATATATATTCCTCATACAGGTAACCCTAGTTATATGGATGTGGGCTTCAGGATGGGGCTGCTACGACCTGATTGTAAGTGAAGAAGTGTTGGGCTTGGGCTAGAGTAGGTGGGCTCAATAACTCCCCTCTGTGAGAACAGGCCTGTCCTCAGGCCGTAAAAGTCGGGTAACGAGCCAAGATGTCGTCCGTGACTTCCCAAGTTGCGTCTTCGGTGGGTAGGCCAGCCCACTTGATCAACCATTTTGTCACAGCTCAGTTTTTCTTCTTGAACATGCCACGGTCCAGCACGGCCTCTGGTTGCCATTGTAGAACTCTAGTTGAGGCTATAGGTGGTAATTCAGAGAGGAGGGTGGAAGCATTGCCAAGTTTTAGTTTGAGGAGAGAGACGTGGAACACGGGGTGGATTTTGGAGTCCGGAGGTAAGTGGAGTTGGTATGCAACTGAGCTGATGCGCTTTGTGATCTAGAAGGGCCCATAGAATTTTGGGGAGAGCTTGTTCGACATTCGAGTTGCCACCAATTATTGGTGGTATGGCTGGAGCTTCAAATAGACCCAATCGCCAACGATGAACTCCTGTTCAGTCTGTTTGGCATCATAGACTTGTTTCATTCTGTTCTGGGCAATGAAAAGATTGGTTCGCAGAAGGCTTAATAACATGTCCCGGTTTTGGAGTGTAGTGTCGACTGAGTGGACGGTTGTGGAACCTAGCATATACATGCTGATGGTTGGTGGTTCACTGCCATAAACAGCCTGGTATGGAGACATTTTAATGGCAGAGTGGAAGCTGGTGTTGTACCACCATTCAGTCCAAGGAAGGAGTGATGACCATGTGGTGGGTTTATCTGATGAGAAACATCGAAGGTAATGTTCCAAGGTACGATTAAGTACTTCCGTTTGCCCATCCGTTTGGGGGTGATAAGCTGAACTAGTGCAAACCTTGCTGCCTTGGAGTTTAAAGAACTCTTGCCAAAAGTTGCTAATGAAAATCGAGTCACGGTCGGATACAATCGACTTGGGCATGCCGTGGAGTTTAAAAACTTCCTTGATGAAAGTGGCAGCCATCGAAGCAGCAGTGTAAGGGTGTTTGAGGGGAATGAAGTGGCCATACTTTGAGAGCCTATCAACCACTACAAAAATCATAGTGTATCCGTTGGAAGATGGCAGCCCTTCGACAAAGTCTATGGCTATTTCTTGCCATATACCTGTGGGAATTGGCAAGGGTTGTAGGAGGCCTGAGGGGTGGATGTTCTCAATATTTTGGTGCTGGCACTCTAAACAAGCAGCTACAAATTGCTTTATGTTCTTCCGTATACCAGGCCATAAAAAAAATTCTAGAGAGTCGTTTGTACGTGCGAAGGAAACCGGAGTGACCCCCTTGAAGAGATGCATGGAATTTGGCCAAAATCTTGGGTCGCCATTGAGGAGTGACCGGAACAAAAATCCTTTGTTTATAGTGCAGGATTCCGTTGAGAAGTGAAAATCCTCGGGTAGTTGTTGCCGAAGGTAGGAGATGCCAAACTTTCTGCACCTCCGGGTCCTGGGCATATGCTTGTTGCAGCTGTGGTATGCAATCAAACACGGAGGTTGAAAGTCCCATTAACAACAAGAGGTCGTGCTGGCGTGAGAGTGCATCAAGGGCCTGGTTTTGCGAACTCGGCCGATACTTAATGGAATAATTGTATCCTAGCAGTTTCACCAACCATTGGTGCTGTTGTGGAGTGGTTATTCACTGCTCCAGAAAGTGTTTAATTGGTTGATGATCTGTGACTATGCGGAAGTGTTGTCCTAGTAGGTATGGTCGCCAATGTTGCACAACGAAGACTATTGCTAGCATTTCTTTGTCGTAAGTTGACAACCCAAGGGTACGGCCTGAAAGAGCTTTGCTAAGGTATGCAATTGGATTACCCTCTTGGCTGAGCACAGCCCCAATACTGGTGCCTAAAGCATCTGTTTCAACTATGAACTGTTTGGAAAAGTCGGGGAGTGCGAGCACCGAGGTGGTGGCTAACATGTTTTTCAATGCTTCGAAAGCCTTGATGGAATATATGGACCATGAAAAACTGACCTGTTTTTAACATGTTTGTTAAAGGCTTGGCAATGAGGCCATAATGCTTAACAAATTTCCGGTAGTAACCCGTTAATCCAAGAAAACCACGAAGGCCCTTTAGCGATGTGGGTTGTGGCCAGTCGGTGATAGCCTTGATCTTAGAAGGATCAACGACAACACCCTTTCCCGAGATTGTATGTCCCAAATAGTCCACTTGGTCATTGCCGAATGAGCACTTGCTGAGCTTAACCTTCAAGCTGTGAGTAGAAAAAGTTTCGAAAATTGTCTCCAAATAGGAGATGTGAGAGGCTACGGAGGGACTATACACAAGGATGTCATAAAAAAAAAAACTAATACAAATTTTCGTAAGTAAGAGCGAAATATAGAATTCATCAAGGATTGAAATGTGGCAGGTGCATTTGATAAGCCAAATGGCATTACCGTAAACTCATAGTGGCCTTCATGGGTGCGGAAAGCTGTCTTGGCAATGTCGGCAGCGTTCATTCGTATTTGATGGTAGCCAGATCTGAGGTCAAGTTTTGAAAATATTGCTGCTCCATGTAATTCATCAAGAAGTTCGTCGACGACGGGTATCGAAAAATGATCTTTGATAGTTGCTGCATTAAGGGCTCTATAATCAATGTAGAGACGCCATGTATCGTCTTTCTTTTTTACAAGAAGAACTGGGGAAGAAAAAGGGACTTGAACTTGGGCGGATGACAACCGAGTTTAAAAATTCCTGCACTTGTTTTTCTATCTCAGCTTTTTGGCAGTGGGGGTACCTATATGGTTTGACATTGATGAGGTTGGTGTTTGGTAGGAGGGGAACTTTGTGGTCAATTGGTCGCTTAGGTGGAAGGCCAAAAGGTGGTGTGAAAAAGTGCTGGTATTGATGGATGAGGGAGGTAATGGCAGGGTGGGTATCTGTGGGTGGGCTAAGAGAAGTGCCGACAGTGGTTATGGAGGCTAAGAGATGGTATGGGCTGTTCAATAAGTAGTCCAATGGGTGACTAGCTGGAAACATAGAGGCCGATGGTGTCAAGCCTTGGAGTGTGTAGGTTGTTCCATCAACAGAGAAGACCATTGTTTGTGTTTGAAATACCATCCAATAAAGCCCAAAGATTATAACCATTCAGCCCCTAGAATAACGTCACAATTGGGTACGTCTAACAAGAGAAAAGACCCATGAAATTTGTAGTCTTGAATTTGAAGGTCTACATCCGTGACACGTTTGGAGAAGTAACGATCTTGGGAAGTGGTTGTGAATTTGACAGGTGAAATATTTTGCACCGTGAGGCCCAACTGAGCAGCCACGTGGGGGTGCAGAAAATTGCATGTGGCCCCAGAGTCAATGAGGATGCTGATGGACTTTGATGAAATGAAGCCGTGTAGTCTCATAGGTTTTGCCAATGTCGAGGCCTGGAATCGAAAACAATTCCAGCATGTGACCTGTGGGTTCTCCCTTAGGAATAGGGTCCTCATGACAGTGATGATATTCCTGGGGATTTTCCTCGGGTTGCGAGGTGTCCAACAAGAGTAAAATGGGTGTTTTACATTTGTGGGTTGGGGTGTAAGGTTTAGTACAGCTAAAACACTCATTTTTCCGTCTTTTGTCTTGCACCTCTGCTGGAGTGCGGCGTTTGAAGGGTGTGGTGGGTTGGGGTGAGGGTCAGATGGTGGATGAGTGGGAAGGGTGATGGTTGAAGGTGGTGGGGTTGTGGGTAGGGGTGGGTATAAGCGAGGAAAAGTGGGTCTGGTGAAGCGTTTGGCGTGCAGTTTGGTTTCAAAGATTTTGACCAATTTTTTAGTGTGGTGTAATGAGTCCGGGTTGAGGGTCAAGACGTCGTGACGAATGTCCTCCTTCAAACCACCTACGAACACATGTTTCAATTGGTTGTCTGTCCAATTTGTTACCCGGCAAGAAAGCCGTGTGAAATCTGCCAAATAATCCTCCGCGGAGGACTTTTGTTAGATGTGTGTGAACTGAGACTCTATGTTTGCACGGTCATCGCCCCCAAAGCATTGGAGCAGCATATCCACAAAGAGGCTCAAATTGTCCCGTCCGTAACGTTGTTCAAATCATCTCATCCAGATGGAGGCATCTGCTCCAAAGTTACAAGCAGCCACAAGAACCCATTGATGTTGGGGTATCTCATAGTAGTCGAGGTAACGTTCTACCATAGCTAACCAACCGTAGTGGTCGTCGCCATTAAACCGTGGCAGTTCAATTTTGATGGATTTAAGGTGGGTAGGAGGTTGATGGGGATGTGGGTTGTGTAGTGTGGTTGGGAATGGTGGTGAGGGACCTGATGGTGTGGAAGAGCTTAAGTGAAATGACTGGGAATAGGGTGAGAAGAAAGAGGGGTTGTGTGGTGTGAAAGGGAAGGAGAGCCGTACTAGTGGATGTTAGGGCGACTGGGTATGGTCTGGGAAATGGTCGTGGGTCGTGAGGCAGTGGTGTAGGAGGGGAAAGGGGCGAGGCCCAGAGATGGTGGGTGGGAAAGGGCAAGGCTTGGGCGCTGGAAACTGGAAGGTACGAACAGGGAACAAAAAGAGGGGGATGGGTTTGGGTGTGAGGGGTGGGTAGCGATGGAAGAGGTTGGGCGAGGTGGAGGTTGGAGTGGGGTAGAGGATAGGTTAGGTGTTTGTGTCGGGGCGGGCTAAGAGGGAGGGTGTGGCGGTGGGAGTCCCGATTTGAGGGAGTGGAGCTCGTCCAACAATAGGGATTGAAAAGCTGCGAATTGGGAGGACATGTTATTTTGAAAGGTGGTGTTAGAAGAGTTCAGTAAGTCAAGAGATTTTTGGAATAGGTTGTGTTGGGATTCTAGCGCTGTAATGGAATCACCTAGGTCCTCAACATGTGTGCGGAGGTGCTCTGGCGCACATCAGCCGCAGCGGCGGCAGCATCTGGGTCAGAGGTGGCGGCGTGCGTGCTTTTGCCCATCGAATCGACGGGCTCTGATACCAATTGGTAGGCCCAAAAGACTCGGGTGGCTTGAGTAATTACCTTTAATAGAGAACAGTGCAGAAATTGAAGGAGAAAAGGAAAGATGAACAAAGAAGAAAGAGGAAAGTTTCATTCGATCATTTCATAAGTCATTTAGCTCTCTTATTACATATATATATTCCTCATACAGGTAATCCTAGCTATGTGGATGTGGGCTTCAGGATGGGACTGCTACGACCTAACTGTAAGAGAAGAAGTGTTGGGCTTGGGCTAGAGTAGGTGGGCTCAACACGCACCCCCTCTCTCTTTGTCCTTTAGGCCTACACCAGATTAATGATAATTATCATGATTATTGTGATGATTGCTTACAATGCAGCTAATACCAATTGCAGCAAGTAATTTAACTTGTTTCGAAGATCTTTTGGAGCATATAGATCACCTAAATTATATATCTTGGAAAAAAAACCAAGACGTATGGTAAATAAATAAAGATATATATAAACACACACACACGATATGTTGGCAGCGAAGAGATGAGCCTTTTGGAGCATGGAATATAGATCACCCAAATTATATATCTTGGAAGAAAAACCAAGACGTATAGCAAATAATTAAAGATGGAATGTGATATTCACACACCATTTTTTACTTCTCTCACACCTTTTTAGATTTTGGCCGTCGGATCGGATGAATTGAAGAAGATCTAACGGTAAAAAAGTAATAGGGGTGTGTGAGAAGTAAAAAGGGGTGTGTGGATAGCACACCCCTTAAAGATATATATCAACACACACACTACATGATGGCAGCGAAGAGATGAGCGGGGGAGACGACAGAGAGGGCACAGGGCAGTGAGGTGAGGTCGACAATTCAAGATTTTTATTTATATATATATATATATATATATATATATATATATATATATATATATATTAAAATAAATGGTAAATGAGTACTCATTTATAACCACACTACTCATTTAAATTTTACAAATATACCCATAATCGTAATTGTTTAAATAGTTGGATAACCGCAGTTATACTAGTGGTATTTTGTCCATCCCTACGTATTCCTTGACTAGTTGTCCAAATAATGAAGCTCCTGATCCTTGTGGTAAATAAACCAAACAATAAGCAATAAACAAATATACAACACACGAATTTAGAGTTCCTTCAATATATAAATACCTCTCTAACAATGAAAGCTTTATTAAATTCAAACGAATACAAAATAACTTACAAACTGAAAGTGCTCTCAACTATACAAACTTATGTCCTTCAAATTCTCATGCAAAACCTCTCCCAAAGCAATCTATTTATAGTAATGGATGCCGTGTATTTGACACGAAAATCACCTAAAACTAAATCCAAACCAAACTAGGAAGTTGTACATAATGATACCTTGCGTCCAAGATATCCCAACCCTACACCTTTCCTGATTCTAGCTTTATTTTAGGCATGCTGATAATACTGAATCTCCTTCTTTGATATTGCCGGTTGTTTCGGAGTCGAGGGATCCACATTTGAAGTTATGTTGTTCATCAAAATTTTGATTTTTCAATTTACTTGATTCCGTCTTCTATGTGGATGCCGGCATTCGCAGCAGGAGACCAATATTCCTTGACTAGCTGCCCAAAAAGCGAGCCCTCGTTCTTCATCAGGTCCATTGGCTCATCATACTCCACCCATCTCCCTTTCGCCAATCAATTAACATGTAAAACAACATAACTAAGAGATTCGTAGCAAAAGCATTGCTTACCATCACTAATAGCAAGCACTTTCGTACAGTCCATCACGGTTGGGATCCTATGAGCCACGGTTATTACGGTGCAGTCTGCAAATTCTGTTCTTATAGTTTTCTGCAGAATAGAGTCCGTTGTATTGTCCATTGATGCAGTGGCTTCATCGAGCACCAGTATCCGGCTCCTCTTCAACAAAGCACGTCCCAAACAAAATAGTTGTCGCTGTCCCATGCTCCAGTTTGCTCCATCTTGTACAACTGCAGTCCATGTTTTTATTTACTTCTTGATTTATACACTTGCAGATAACAACATCGTTTGATTCATTGAGACCGAAAAGCACTCCTGCAAGAAATAGTTTCTTACCTAAAGAATCCAGGCCGTCTTCTTTTTGTTGAATGGCTTCTCGCAGCTGACATTTGTCGAGAACCTTTTACACATTGAGATGGAAGATAAATGAAGTTAGGCAAAAGGAAGGTTACAGTGTGTCAAATGGTTGTTCTGAAATGTCGAATTGTACTGCTAGACGTAAATTCAACAAGTGATAACAATCATCACATAAGAAAAAAAACTTACCTCCCATATTTGGTTATCAGTATGCTTAGATAAGGGGTCTAGATTGGATCTCACAGACCCACTGAATAATGTCGGATCTTGTGGGATGATCCCGAGATGTGATCTTAAATCATGAAGTCCAATTGTACAAATGTCATAGTCATCTACAATAACCTTTCCTTCTGTAGGCTCTACCAGACGAAACAGAACGATGATAAGAGTTGTCTTTCCACTTCCAGTGCGGCCAACAATCCCAATTTTGTCCCCTCCTTCAATTGTGCAATTTATCCCATAAAGAACTAGCGGAGCATTTGACCTGTACCTTACCTGCACAAGTTTGAGTCTATGTCACAGTCATACACAAGTCTCATTGTTCTTAAAGTTCAACATTATTTCTTTTGCAACACAAACCTTTAAATCGCATACTTCCACTTTACCAATAGTAGGCCAATTGTGCGCAGGTCGATTGTCTTCTATTATTTCTGGAGCTTCACTTGGAATATGCATGTATTGTTCTACCCTTTCTACAGAAATGATTGCATTTGCAAGCATGCACTGATATTGGACAGTATGTATGACATATACATTCAATGAGAGACCATAGGATAGTGTCATGCCAATAAATCCTGTGAAACGATTAAGAAAAATGGTATTTTAGGGGCTAGGGCACATGAAATGCAAACGATGGCAAACTGAATTTTGTAAAGTTATGAGGTCAAATCTGATGGTGGAAGCTAGTGTTTACTAACCAGACGAAGAAGCCTTGAATCGAATCACAGTAATGGCAAATGCTGAGGCTGAGAGAACAATAGGGGCATAACAACTCCAGACATCCTCTCAACCACTCATTTGCAGAAAAACTATTGAAGTTGGTGCTAGCATTTGCATCAGTAAGCTCTAACGTTTTTGAGAGGAACCGATCCTCCTCTGCAAACGCTCTGATAGTCAGGGTTCCAGCATTAGATTCGGCAAGGTGGCTTACAAGGGCGGACTTGGTTCATTCGCATCAACTCTTTTGCCGAAGCAAAGTGGTAATTCTGTTTGTAGAAAAGAAAATCAAATAGAACATTCTTTGTTTAGAGAAGGCAAATCAAAGGTAAGGAAATTATTGAAAGATTAAACAAGACTGTTTCTCTTAAGTACCTGTAAGACTATAGTAACATAAATTGTGGGAATAATCAGAAACACGACTGGCCAAGTACGAAAAACCAATACTAAAAATATGCTATATGTGTTCAAAGTTCCCCCAACCGCAATGATAAACTTGAAAGCCACTTCAAGGTCAATGATATTCATATCAGTAGATACCTAAACAAAGTAGCCAATCCAAATGTTAGTTCCATTAGCTTACTGTAAAGAATATCATTTCAAATCTGTCTTTTGAATCTTACCCGACTAAGTATCCTTCCCACGAGTGTTGAGTCATAAAACAGCATTGGTGTTCGGAAAAGAGAGTTCAATAGGGTTTCAAAAATGGATCTTGATGCCCCACATCCTAAGTAGACTATAAAGAAAGATCGAATGAACAAAGCAAGTGCCGTATGGCTTAAAACCAGTGTCTCCTGTTTCTCTCTCTTCTTGCTTAATCAATTGGTCTCCTGAAGATTCCTAAAGAGGTAACTCAGTGTTAACTTTCTCAATCTCCTCCGTGGCTAATTTATGTTTTCCGGTAGAAGCATGTTCAACTTGTGTCTCAGAAACAGCAGTGTCATCATGTGCATTGACGAGGTCTTGGAACTCTGGACAAGAAGCTGGCAACTCTTCGTAAGGAGCTGCTCTTAAAATTTGCCCTGAATTCATCAACTGTGAAGTAAAATACATATTACATGATGTTCTTGCTTGATATACGAGACTTAAGTACCAGATTATTGAATGCATTAAGAAGAATGATATTAGTAAACCATGTAAAAATGTAAACAACGGAGATATTAACAGTATTCAAATTAATAAATACCAATATCGAATTAAATGCGGGAAGGAAGTCGACTTGGTGTGTCACAAGCAAAACAGTCTTCTCAGCCAGCGCTCCCATGACATATTACTGGAAAATTGTCACATTATGTTTCACAGGAGAGAGAGAAAAGAAAAACGGCAATACCTTCATTCATTACTAGTTTGGGAGGCAAATAAATGAAGAATTACTACATTGAATAGGCTGGTCGCAGTATGAGCGTCAACTGCACTGAAAGGGCTATCCAAGAGGTAGACATCAGCATTTTCATAGAGTGCACGGGCAAGTTGAATGCGCTGCTTCTGCCCGCCACTTAGATTGACACCTCTCTCTCCTATCTGAGTTAGATCACCAAACGAAAGCATTTCAAGATCCTTTACTAGGGAACACTTCTCAAGCGTTTTTTGGTATCTAATGTGATCCATGGTTGATCCCAAAAGAATATTTTCCTGTAGAGTTTCTGTTTGGATCCATGCAGACTGAGAAACATATGCTATCTTCCCATATACTTGAACCTGTAAAATTAGGCAGTCAGAAGTTATAGTAAGGCTTTACCATCCATAATAATTGAAACATTACTTCCAAGTGAATCGATTACTTACAGTGCCATTGATGCGTGGAACTTCTCCAAGAATTGCAGCTAAAAGGGTTGATTTACCTGAGCCAACCTCTCCACAAATTGCTACTTTGTCTCCTGGTTCAACCACCAAATTTATGTTCCTTAATGTAGGCCTTGTATAACTAGACATATCCCATGAAATTTCGGAGGATCTAAAGTAAATGGAATGCTCAACCACTCTTCCATTGCTGTCTTTCCTTGTATGTCTGTTCTCCAACTCCGGTTCATCAAGAAACTTCACAATCTGAGATAATGAATTTTTTTCTTCAATAAATGCTCCGAAAGCATCTGGGATCACCCTAATGGGCTCCTGAACAATACGCATCGTTGCTCGAAATGTAAAAACATTAACAGACGCCAAGGAAGTAGCATGTCCAGAAAGTAACTGCAGCGACCAAAATAGGAGATGACCAAAACAAAACTGTATAATACCCCTTTTGTCTCAATACTTGAGTTAACCATTTCATTTCTTCTGTTCTTAACCCTTCAATAACCTTCTTGAAATTTGTCTCCGAAGAATACAGCTTCAAGATCTTCATATTCGTAAGTGCTTCGGTAATAGCCTTCAGCCTCCTATTTTGTGCTGCCATGAGCTTTTTTTGGTACTTGTGCTGCAACTTTGTTAACGGACAGCTTGCCACCACAGTCAATATAAGTACAGTTAGAGCTGCAACGGTTGCCAGCCCGACAGAGAAGTAAACAATAAGTAATGAAAGACACAGCTGAAGGCTTGTGGACCATAACTGATGAAACCAGAATGGAAAATCGCCAATTTTGTAAGCATCCACTGCTACATAATTCACTATCTCACCAGGAGAGTAAGTCATCTTGGCTGAATTTGAGAGTCGTAGTTGCTTCTGATATATTGCTGCAGTAACCACTGATCTTACTTGGAGCCCAATCAATCTAGTTCTGAAGTGCCATTGCCTCTCCGACAGTGACTCCAAGATTTTCACGATGAAGAGACCTAGACTTAGTACATAACCCTCATATTTAAAAGCTGCATTACCTTCAACAACATTAATGAAGGCCATAAGAAACATTGGACCACTACTCAGGGTTAGAATCTTGATCAGTGCGAAGAGCCCTCACACCAAAATAGCTTTCCTCTGGCAGAAGAAAATTATGGACAAAACAGAAGAGTTATCAGAGGAATCTCTTTTCTTTCTTTTGATCAACTGCTCCATAGATATTAAGTACCACGTTTGCGCTTGATCAGCCTGTCGCAATTGTGGAATATCTTCATTCTGAAGAAGCTTTTTCTTGCCTTTCTTCATCAATGGATTCAACCACCAAAATGACAATATACTAAATAACCTGGCTTTTGCAAAAGGGGTGACGTTGTCATTTGAGCAAATTTGATCTCTGACATCCGATTCCTCCCCTTGAAAAGGTGTGTAGAAAGCATCATCATGCAGTTCTAGGTCACCTTTTGCAAATATATTGCTTCCCTGAAATGCACTAAAGAGCAAGAGTATTGACCCGGGGAAATATAAAATGTTTAAAACAACATTAACGGTTACTGCCTCATCCACAACAGCTTCCCAAATTGATGAACTGCAAACAAAAACTGCAAGCAAGAAAGCAACCATGTGAACCCTTGAAAGAACAACACTAGCCATCCATGTGAACCCTTGAAAGAACAACACTAGCCATCCATATGTGGAGAGTGTGGCTTCTTTAGTGTTATGGTTAAACTCAGAAGCAACCATGTGAGCCCTTGAAAGAATAACACTAGCCATCCATGGAGAGGTAAAACTGTCTGACCGGTATTAACTTTGTCCACGATTTTCCATATCCCAAACCCCAAGTAGGCCAAAGCCAAACCGGGATTAAGGCTGGCCGAGACAATTGACAGTGAATAGAAGGTGTGAGACTCTGATGGTGCTATAATCTACCTTGCCGATATTCTATATATGAAGAAACATAACAAGATAAATAGGAGCAGATATCAACTGCTATGATAAAAATATTGTTGAGACACGAATCTGGATCGATGAAGGATAAAAAGCCGGAAGTGCATTCAGTTCTGGACTCAGTGGAACAGTTGGAACTGCTGCAGAATAAGGTCCAGAAACCCTCCCCCATGTTGTGTCTCAAGGATGTTGAAAATCTGCACAATTACGTAGGCGTTTTAGTATTAAGCAGACCTATAGTAATATGACATTGAAACTCTGAAACAAAATGAGAGGATAATTTTTGCAGTGCAGAAACAAGAAATTTCAATTCATCATGTTATTCAGTAATTGAGGTAACATTTCTAGATTTGCAAGACAAGACAAGGCTTGGCATAGACCAAATAGACAACATGGCCTCGTCGTGTTTAGTTTTGGATTGGATAACTCACTGCATTTAATGCACATTGAAGGAGATTGGAAGGATACATTTCTTTAAATATTTGAACTTTTTTTTTCTTAGAGATACAGTGGGACCCAATTAGTGGGTCACACATAGAGATCCACACTTTAGCATCTCCCACGTGGAGCCAAGGGGACTCACCCACGTGGGTCTCAGGGGCCATCATCATAGCGTGGGGTCAAGGGGACCTGCCCAGCACGTGGCAGTATGGACCCGCTCCTTGGCTCCCTCAAGTGGTACCCAATTAGTGAGTCACACATGAGAGATCCACATATCGACAACTATGTGGAGCCAATAGGACTCACCCTACATGCAGGGCCAAGGGGGACCCACACATTGCGTGGCAGTATGGGCCCTCTCCCTGACTCTGATATCATGTCAAATTATTAGAGAGACGGGCCAAATGTCCATTTCTAACAATACCGATATTGTCCCAAACTTGGTAACTATCACCTGCACAATCCGTCAAGTGTGGAGTTTTATCACAAATGACATCGATATTAATCGGAGTTGGGTTAGGATATTTTTTTCTCGGAGATACTATCGGTGTGGAATATTTCAACACATATATACATCGAATCTAATAAATTATCTATCTAATCTAATCTCATAAACCAAACGGGGTCTCGAGTATAAATATTACACGAGCGGCTAAGAAATGAGAACATTCCTCTAAACAGATTAAAAAAAGTTGCAGTGCCGTGCACAACTCACATGAGTGGATACGAATTTTGGAAGCAACCCAGAAAATCTCGGTACTCTCTCACTAGTAAGTCAACCCTCCTAGTATATAACTTGCTATTCAAGTAAGTATGGGTGTCGTCAAGCCTTTAGAAGTCAATGACAGATGAGCCCTTGATTCATCACCATGAACCTATAAGTATAAGATCAGTGAGAGCAGCTCATCTCTTACAATTATATACATTCCTTGCTATAAATGTGGCATTCATTAAAATACTTTATTTCTTCAACAACCAGCTGCATATATTGTAAACACACAAATGCAAAAGGGACTCTTTGACTGATTGGGCAGAAAAGTGAAATCCCTTTTTTCCTCATTGACAAGCGATTTGCTGTTTACAAAGATATTTTTACAAGAAGCAAATACGCTCACGGCACGGCTACGCAAATGTGCGAAATTGTAACTATGTGTCGAACTTATAACAAATAAACACCGTCATTGTATTATATAATTCGGACTTGAGACTTGTTCCAACCATGCCCTTTATTCCTATAAATGATTGTGCATAAACCCAACAGTCATATCTGTTTATACATCTTTGGTTGTTGTATACTACCCTAAAACGTGACACCACCACCACCTAAATTCTACCTTTTTGTATTTAAGTGGGAAAGTAATGGTATGAAAACGTTTGAAAATTAAAATAGAGATAAAAAAGCAGATGACCATAAAAAGTGACACTAGTGAAAAACGGGCATCAGACTGTTATTCAGCCACCAATATGTATCTGTGTAAATCCCATATCTCAAAAATCAATTTCTATTAACACCTAGTGGAGGCTGTGTTGGTGTGCATATGGATTATGGAGCCTTCCCTGACAACTTTAATATTTGGATATCTCTCGTAGGCCGGAACGGCAACTATATGAAAATCACAGGAAGACACAATTTGTTGTCAATGGTGTCGTAATTAATTTGTGCGCCCGTTTGCACAAATTATTTCTCAAGTTGGTACTAATTATAACTAAGTGTAAAAAGATGATGTGCTGCCTGGCAGAAAAACACATGCAGTGATCTGCAATCCAATTGTTGTTGGAAGAGAGGCCACAAAAACACATGCAGTGCACTAAGGAGCAATAGAAACCAATACAGGTAGAGGGTCATTGACCATACGTTAGTGGCTGCATGGTGGCTATAAAGCCAGGTTTTCTGCTACTGTGAACTGACTTTTTGGGTAGATTTCCTGTATACAAAATGCATCATGCATGACACAATCTTACAAAAAAAACAAAACGATAAAAGTGAAACAGCCTTTTTCAAAAGAGAAATGATTATACATCTGTATTCTCTTTATACACCTTCCTTTTAATGAAAAAAATTAATATGCATCTAATTTTGTTACATTGACTGTACATTTTTTTTTTAAAACACAAAACTCATCCCTAGTAGAGGTCTAGACCAAAAAAACCTTGGGATTCATCGGGCCAAAATCCAGCCATATGGAATGCAGACTGGCCATCTTTAGCCAAGCAATCAGTCTTTTCAGTTGCACCTAGCTGAATTTTTTTTAAGGTGAAATTAAAAAATTCTAATTTTTTTTCTATAAATACTTAAGACATTTCTACACCATTTCTCACGTCATTTTCACCTTTTCATATTATCTTATCTCATTTTATTTCAATTATTCATATTCTATTCACCTCAAACACTATTTTCATACACACCTCTCTCTTACCTCTTCCAATGGCACTCAAAATATGTCTAAAGGCTTATTCATATAGCGACAAGTGGCAATTAAAATATGTTCAAAAAATTTATTTTAATATAGTAGTTTAATTTAATTAACCAATAAAATTAAAGAACAAACTTAAAATAATAAATTATTGAGAGACTAAAATATAGCTCCCTATGGTTCGAGATGACACATAAATATGAGATGATATTGTTTATTAAAAAATAATTTTTGCAAGACTATAATCTAGACGAGAGCTAAATATACCCTGTTCAATTGGAGATAGCGTAAGTGGCGGTATGGCGGCTATAAAGTCAGGTTTTCTACTAGTGTGAACTAACTTTTTGGGTAGATTTCCTGCTTACAAAATGCATCATGCATGACACAATCTTACTAAAACAAAACGATAAAAATGAAACAGCCTTTTTCAAAAGAGAATAATATACATCTGCGTTCTCTTGTATGCCTTCCTTTTAATGAGAAAATTTGATATAGGTTTATTTTTTTTGTTATATTGACGAGTTTCAAACCCTAAACTTAACATAATCTTATCCGTCCATCATGTTATTCACCCTTTGCCACTAGGATACTCCAGTGGCTTATGTACAGATTACGTTTTGAATCGTTGGAGCAGCATTTTTCACGTGTAAAGGTGTTTTATTCATATACTTCTAACTTGTATCAATGGAATGAAAGCCAAATGAAGCAACTAAAAACCAAATTAAAATCCCAAGGCAGTCACCAAAATTGTATGCATTCAAAATCTTTAACTCGTGATTGAAAATTGAAATTAATTGAAAATAAGAAACTACATGCTTTTTTTGTGTTTTGGTTCTCAATATTATTGTGCCCAGTAGGGAAGTAGACATGAAAATGTTTTTTTGTTTTTTTAAAGTTTGAGAAGCTGTACTTAATTTCTTGGAGAAGGGAAACTATACTCTCATAGCCAAATAGTAGGATTGCAAAGCCGTTTGCAACAACTATGGTTCACTCGCCGGTCGCCATTTATCGACGGCGGAAGAGTGCTTCTACTCCCAAGAGTGGCAATGAACTTTCAGAAGACAGCAACAAATATTACTAGTAGCACACTCTTGGAGCTTAATTTACTGCTTTCTCTTGGATAGCCTCTCGTAACTGGCATTTCTCAAGAACCTTCACCCATCGGTCGGAAGATAATTTGAGTTAGAAAAGGAAAGTTATATAGAGTTGTTGCAGTCCTATTAGATTAGGAAAGTAATTGAGTAAATCCTAGTGTATCTAGGAATATAAGATTAGATATTATCTTATTAGAGTTGTAATCCTATTAAGTTAAGGATTTAAGCTTCTCTACTACTATAAATAAGGGCACAATGAGGTGATATAACACAACTCACAAACACATATCTCTCTCTTCTCTCACTGTGCCCTGGCCCCCTCTCTCCCTCGCCTTAAATACAATTAAGTAAATTAGGCTTACAACACATTATCAACCCTCTCTTGCCATAAACTAAGGAACAGAAGGATCGTGGAGAATGCTTTCTTCTACAACATCAAAGACTCAATTATTTTTTGCCAATCAGGTTCTTTTAAAATAAATTAAGATATTTGAAATGACTTTGAAGCATGAAAACATTCCTCATGATGCATGAACCCCTATATTTATATTTTCCTTTCAATTATATATATGTGTTCATATATGGGAACTTTAACGAAAAGTTGTTGGTACTGTTTACTTTAACGAAAAACCACATTTTTACACTAAAAAGTCAATCTTGTTACTATTCACTTTATCTTTTATTTTGTCCTTATCGTTAAAACTCAAAGTTTTCAAGCCATTTTCATTAGTTTTCCTATATATACATTGGTTCATTCAATGCGCAATTATGCTATGTGGAGTTTGTGAGTCAAAGCATTGAAATTAATTTAGAAGTAATTAGGGTTTTTTGTAACCCTAGAATTCGAAAAAAAAAAAACCAAAAACAAAAAACAAAAAATTTGGGATTTTTGTGTGGCCGAGCTGCGGCTCTAGCTGCGCCGCCACTGGCATTGAGCCAAGTTGGATGGCTTGCAGCCACGCCACCGCCTTGGGATGACATTGTTTGACATCATGGACCATTATGGCATTAGCCCTCTGTGCTTGATGCGCACGCACGGACACTAGGCCTCGACCTGGTAGGTTTACCATGGGCCTACAGTCTCTCTAGCCCACTCTGGCACAGCCTACAGCCTTTGCTGGGCTTTGCTCTTTGCCCTTTGGCCTAAACCAGTAACCTTTGAGTTTCTGGGCTTTATCTCGCATGCCACATCCCACTTACAACAAGCCTATTTGCTTGCTGGGTCCCCATGTGCCTCGCCCACTCGCCCGCAACCTTTATGTTGCTGGGCTTGCTTTGCCAAGGCCCAAAACGAAGCCAGCCTTTGGCTGGGCTTCGCGCGCACCCATCCCAGGCCAGCCCCCATGCTAGGCATGTGCTCCCTGTGCCATTTTTGGCCTAAAACCAGTAGCTTGGCTGTGATAGGAAATTATAGCGCACCACAAAGTAGCACGCAATAATCCTATTGATTTTCCTTATTAACACTAAAATTTGTCGATTGTAGCATATGAAAATAAGGGTCTTTCCCGCAGAAGATTGTTTTATCCAAATGCTTAAAGAAAATGTCACAAAAATTGGGCGGCGGTCTCCACTGACCAGCCACCAAAAACTAATTATTAGACTGACTTATACTTAACCAAATGCAACGAAATTTTATACACATAAACTAGACACACCGAGCTATGCTCACACAAATATTTGGGATTTTTGGAGTTGATTTGCTAATTTAATTAATTCGGACGAAACAAAATAGAAACAAATTTTAAATAATGCAAATAGATTTTTAAATTCACAAGTTAAGAAAAACGAGTTAGGGGAAATGTTATCCACCACCAAATATTCATGCAAATGTGTTATGTTTCATTCAAATTCCTTTTATTTCCGGATGAAGATGCTCAAGTTGGCTCAATGTTAGAACTCAACCTATTACTCTTTCTTACGTAGTATGTTAAGAGAATGGCGTTTTCAACTTAACTTAGTCCCTAACATGCAATCTAGAATGGCGTGTTCATAGATTTAACAAGTAGAAATCATTAAGAATGAAAAGAGTTTGAGACATCACAAGGCGTCATAAGTACTGGCGTTGTCTTACTTATCCTAGAAATCGATTCACATGTTAACCACAATTAACAAGCGCTACTCTAGAACATATGTAGGTCCTCATTCAACAAGGGCAGGCACACATATATTCATAGCATTAAAATCCTTAATATGCTTACTAAGTATGCATCCAAATAAACACATCAAGAATTTATCAATGACATAAGTAGTGAAACAATTTTCATCCATCCATAAAATTCATTCAAACGAAATATCACAACACATTCACAATCATATTCGGGGCTTCAAAACAGCCCCTAACTACTTAAAATTTAATTACACATTATTATCAAATTAAAACAAAAATTAAACATAAGGCAGAGAAGATACAACCAAAAGAGTGTAGAGGTTTCTCTGTGCTTGTGCTAGCTTTGATGCGCTGCCAAAGCTGCCTATTTGAACTCCTCCTCTAGCACCGTGCCTTCCCTTTTCTGATTTGGTTTGCCTCACGCTGCCAGGAAGGCAGCACCGTGACTTTTCTGTGGCCTGCGCCTGGCCGAGCTTCACGTCCCAAGCTCTCCCGTGGCCTGCTTCCAGAGGCAGCTCCCTTGCTTATTATTTTTTTTTCTTTTCTGGCTGCTCTAAGGCAGCGTCGGTCTCTCTCTAGCAGCCCCGAGGAGCTCCCTCAGGAGCTCCCTCTCTTTCCGCGTCTCCTCTGCTCTTTGATTTTTTTTTTTCTGTTTTATTCTCCTGCTGCCCGTTGGCAGCTCCCCTTCGATCCTCAATTATCAGCTCCCCCCTTTCATCATTCTGTTTTCCACTTTCATCAATCATCATCATTTTCTTTCTTATTTTATTTTCTCTTTTTCTCCTTCCAATTCCTTGCACCTTGTCTTCTTTTTATTTCCCTCGGTGGACTCTTTCCTGGCAGCCTATCCCCACGTCAAGCTGCACTCCTTTGTTTTCTCCTCAATGGCCCGCAGCTTTGTATTTTATTTTTATTTGTTTTCTATTCCACCGAAAGGCAGCTCCTTTCATCTTTATTTTCTGCTTGATTTTCATAAGGTACAAAAATCAAATAAGTGAGCAAGATAAAAAAAATGATGAATTGATTACTTAAAAACTCACTAGTGCGATAATTATTTACTTAGCTAGATAAATCACTTAAAACACAAAAACAAAGTAAATAGCAGAAAATATGAGGAACTAACTAAGAAAAGACACGTGAATTTGATGTAAAAATATATATAAATATGAGCCTATCAGGCTGCTAGGCTCCTTACCAGAATCGACTCGTGGCCCCTAGCCGCACATGGGCTACTTTGGTAGCCTACCCGATGGCCCAATAAATCATTTAAGGCCTTACCTTACACACGGTTGCCAACCCATAAAGCTGGGCTGTGTTTTTTCGAACCCAATGCCCTGTTTTTGGCATTCTCGCTTCTTAACCATACTCCTATAATTTTTGGGGTGTTATTAGTTAACGGTTATCAAGCTAATATTAACCCTGAATGTTATTATTTTGCTTCTACGATCAAACTTGGATGGTTACGATTTATTGAATTAATTAAAAACCAACAGTCCATTAATCTAACAATTAATCCAAAATTATTGGTTTGAAGTCCACTTTTTGGCAATTAATGATTCAATAAATTATTTCTTTTCTTTGAACCGTTGACTATCTTTCGTAGTTTCGATGCACTCACACTTGGGTTCTTGAAGCAAATCCACAAATTCACTACACTTTGTTGTATATTGTATTATGTGTTCTTCCAAGTACCCTTATATATGAATCAGATTTTCAAAACTAAATCGAACCTGTAGTTTCGAACACCTTTGAAACCCACAACTTTCATTCAAAATTTACCGCATGAAATCCGTAGCTTTCATGCTTAAATTAAACCAATACATGTCCATAGAACTCGAATGTTGTACAATGTATGTCTTTTCCATATGACAAACCACATTTTTTGTGACAGCCGATTTCGAAATATTTTATCGATAGCGAGGAAATGACGGTTTTACCATTGAACATTGAAGTGTGTTACATGTTTGAGCCTGGGTTTTAGGCCCATTTCTTTTCTTCCTAAGTTTTTGGGTCCAATTGGAACTTGGGTTTTATTTGTTTTGGTTAGTTGGCCAACCTGGATCTCACACACACACTCACACCTACACCCATGGACCTCTCTCTCTCTCTCTCTCTCTCGCTCTTTCTCTCTCTAATTTTCTTCTTTTTCTGTACAATTGTACGGACAACCTCTCAAACCACATCAAAACTTCATAGATCAAACCATCTAAGATCACTACTTTGTTCCTTGTGTTCTCACAAGTCGAGTGATACCTTTGGTTTTAAGAAATGACGTCGGAAACCTTGAGTTTCCATAAACTTCGACGAGGTGAATAATGACTCAATTGTGATCGTGGGTGATCTAGGAAGTTTGAGGACTCGTAAAGGTATTGTCTTAACTTTCTAGACATTTTGGAGTAGTTTTGGGGTAGTTTTAACGTTAGGAAACCTGGTGGTTTCGAGTTACAGGGCCTGACCGATTTGCGCAAATTTTCCCGGCGAGATTCCGTTGGATTTGGGTCCTAAAAGTGGTATGGATTTGTTCTTCTTGTTTTAAGCTTTATTTTGGTTCAAGTTTTATGAAGTTTGGATGAAAAATGAGAAAGATATTAAGTTTAGAAATTTTCCCAGTTTCCGGCGTAACAGACGGTGGGCGGCGTCGGACTCCGGCGATCCAAGAAAGAACGAGGCAAATATTCCGTCAAAGATGACGAATATACTAACGGTGTCAGTTAGAATTAATGGTATATTCTAGTTATTTAACGGAATATTCCCTAACGCCGTTAGGGAATCCGTCAGTGTGTCGGGCACGTGCCTGCGCGTGGGTGGTCGGAAAATTTTTCTAAAAATATGGGGATGTTCGTGGGGTTGAGTAGACCGCGTTGGTATATTCAAACACCCAAATTAAGCAATGTATGAGAAGTTATTACCTAGTTTGGGTTATGTGCTTAAAAATAACGTTAAAACAGTGATTTCTCATATAGATAAGACATTTCCCGAGGACGAGCACAGTCAGGCGAGGCTTGGGGGTTACGACCCTGCAACTTATCAGTGAGTGGGTTTTTGTTTTCAGTATATACGTATATGCTTGATATTTTTTTTTTCCAGAAAGTATGTTGATGAGTCAATTTCATATTATATATTATTCCATATTCTTGGTATATTTTGGTTATTATTTTGGTGAGGTTTTGATGCTTTGTTATATGTTTTTAATATAGGACGTGCGGACTTGGTTGGAACCTAAAGTAATCAAACGGTGGAATTTTTGAGCAATTCTAATTGGAGCTGGTTCGTGCGTCAGTCCAGGAGGTGGTGTCAAAATTTCATAATTTTATCCCAAAGAATCTGATCGTGGCGAATTAATTTATGGTCAGCGTGCAGTGCTGGCAGATTGGGTTACAGAGCTTGTGTGCGACTTTTGGGCTGGAAGATGATGGATTTTGGACTTGGGTTGTTCTTAAAACTTGAAGAAGAGGTCCTGATCTTTAATTTGACTCGTTTTGGGCCTGTTTTGGAGGCTTGAAGGTCCAGAAACGTGGGTTCTCCTTTGATGGGCAGATTTCCTAATCATGATAGGAATGTAATTTTTAGTTATCCTTTTATTATTTTGTTTCCTAGTTTTTAGAAAGCCTTTTCCTACTAGGGTTTTAATTAGGAGTAGTATAAATAAGGCTTTTTAGCCATTAGGTTAGAGGAGGCACAATTTAGAGAACTTAGCAAGGCTTTGGAGAATTTCAGACTTTTTACCTACAAGGTGTTTTCAATCTTTTTCTAGTTAATGATATTCTTTTTAATTTTTATTATGAGTATGCGTAACTAATTCTCTCTTTGCTAGGGGGAGGCCATGATCCTTAACAAGAATATGTAGTTTCTTTTAATTTGCTTATGAAATTATGCATGCTAGTTTTGAATTATTAATTACTGGTTTAAACTATCTAGTTGTCTTAGTGATTCACGACCATTAGGATATCTAGAAAAGTAATTTGATGCAATTTTGGCGGAAGGCTGTCCCTAAAATTGACTAAGGCTTCTTGTGGTTAATATGTGTAACCTCTTAGGATGGACGACACGTTTTAAGGGTTATATGGTTTTCAAAAGGATTTCACAAAGCTTAATGAGTCTTGCATGTTCACATTCGATCTGGACACCACGGACAGGTTGCATGTTAGATATACGTTCTATGTTGGAGGTTCCAAGTAGGGCATACTTTAGGAAAACCTAACCTTCGAAATAGGCATGTGTAATTCATAAGTAAATAGAAGAACTACATAGGATTGTTAAGGTGACTGCGGAACCCTAGTGCTTTCTCACTTGAATTCTAAAACAAAATTGTTTTCTTTTCTCTTCCTTTAAAAATTGCATATTTTAGTTTTTGTTTTTAATTAAATTCGTTTGATTTAAATTAGGGCATTAAAATCACCTTTTTCTAATATTTTTTTCTTAATAATTAATTGGGTTTTGGTTTACATAAATTTATTCAAATTAATCCCTGAGGAAACGACCTTGCTTGAGCCGTTTATACTACAACAACCTTGTTTCTCTTGCAAGTATTTTGAGTGTTTTTATCCCTTTTACGTAGAAACAGTACTAGAATTTCACGAGCAGCACCTTTGCAGCCACAATCAGATTCTGAAAATTCTGCAGAATCTGCCCAGCCACTGGACAAATCAGAAAATACATCAGAAACTGTTGCAGAAAAATCAGAACGTGTTTATGTGCCACCGATGCCGTATCCCGAGAGGTTGAAGCCAAAAGCAAAAGATCAACAATTAACATATTTCATGAAGACGTTGGCTAACGTTCAGATCAATCTACCATTAATTGAAACAATCAAGAACATTCCTTCATATGCAAAGTTTTTGAAAGATGTGTGCACAAAGAAAAGGAAGTTTGTGGGCTTTAAGAAAGTGTTCCTTACAGAACAATGCAATGCAGTTTTATTAAAAAAAATTGCCACCAAAGAAACAAGATCCATGGAGTTTTACAATTTCATGCACAATTGGAAATTCAGATTTTAAACGTGCTTTAATTGATTTGGGTGCTAGTATTAATTTAATGCCTTTTTCTGTTTTTCAGTGGCTAGGACAAGGAGAAATCAAGCCCACCTCAGTTATTTTGCAATTGGCAGACCGTTCAGTTGTTTACCCTAGGGGCGTTATTGAAGATCTTATTATCAAAGTGGATAATCTCTACCTTCCTGCAGATTTTGTGGTATTAGATATGGCTGAGGATGTGCAAACACCTATTATTTTGGGGCATCCATTCATGGCAACTGCTAGAACATTAATAGATGTGGAAGCTCGCACATTGATACTTAGAGTACAAGAGCAAGCTATTTTTAATTTATTTGAAGCAACTAAGAGGCCCAATGATATGCAAGATTGTATGCGAGTTGACGTGTTAGAAAGCATCATGCATGCAGATATTATGCCCCATTTGACAGCTGATCCATTGTTAAACGTTTTACATGGTTTTGAAGACACCAAAACCGAAGATGAAGAGGCTTTTGAGTATGTTACAGCTTTGGAAAGTACACCTTTGCACCAGCCAAATTGTAGACACGTTTTTTAGAGTTTGGGGGAACCAAAAACACCATTACAGCCTTCCAAAATCTAGCCACCTAAGTTGGAATTGAAGCCATTACCTGCACACTTAAAATATGCTCATTTGGGTACTGATTCATCACTGCCAGTTATTATTTCTGCAGATCTATCTCCCACCGAGGAAGACAAATTACTGCATATTTTGAGAACATTTCAAGATGTTATTGGGTGGACAATTGCAGATATTAAAGGGATCAGCCCAACATTTTGTATGCACAGAATTTTAATGGAGGAGAGTGCTAAACCCACAATTGATGCTCAACGTCGATTGAATCCAATTATGAAGGAAGTTGTTCGCAATGAGGTTATGAAGCTCTTAGATACTGGAAAGATCTATCCAATTTCAGACAGTAAATGGGTCAGTCCAACTCAGGTAGTACCTAAGCGCATTGGAATTACAGTTGTGAAAAATGACAACAATGAGCTTGTGCCTACACGTTTAACTACGGGGTGGAGAATGTGCCTTGACTACAGAAAGATCAATACAGGTACTAGAAAGGACCACTTTCCATTACCACTTTCCAATACAGGTACTAGAAATGACCACTTTCCATTACCCTTTACTGATTTGGCTTTGGGTTTCGACGAGCTGTCAATTTAAATCTGGGGATTCCTGCAACACACCAACGTCGTTGATGAGTAACTGAGGAGTTTTCAGTATTTTTTATGCAGATCTACAAATTTTAATTTCACATATGCCGTGTATGCCATTATTGAAGTTTGGGGGTGGTTCTTTATCTATCATCCGCACGGTTTCAGTTTGAAATGAAAATATTTATATTCTGGGGTGTTCAAATTTTCCTTGAGCTTTACCACGGAACGGTGTTCATTGTTCATCATCATCAACACCCAGATTACCAATTTTTTTTTTAGCATGTACAAGTTTCAACTATCAATTTATGGAATACCACAGAATATCCCAAGCAAGATGCTTTGAAGCCATACATGCTGAGAAAGAATAAGCACTGAGGGATGAGTTGTATACCTGTTGCCGTACCAGAAGCTTGAACATTACTCTTTCTGTTATGATCCCCTGGATCTGCTACTTGCGTATTCATTTCGCTCGAACATCATCCCAATCTGGGCTTTCTACACACAGTGAGACAGAGATATTTTCAACATCCATGCATGCCGACCAATGGACTTTAGAAACTCCAAATTCAAACCACAGAGTGAGGAAACGACCTTGCTTGAGCGGTTTATACTACAACAACCTTGTTTCTCTTGCAAGTATTTTGAGTGTTTTTATCCCTTTTACACAGGTGGTAAAATATCTATCAAACCATGGAGGCATTGTGATGATCAGCCATGGATCTGTGCATAGTGGGTACTCCTACGTCTTCCTTGGGGTAGATCCGACATCTCTCACAAACATGAAAATGATACATTACCTTGTGCGTCAACATATGTTCAAGATACCACTCTTACCTATGGGACAAAGGCAACGGAAAATGATACCGCACTTCGGCACTTAGAAGTTTCGTGATTACTCAGTGGCTTGGATCTTGCAAGTCCCCAACCAATAAGCTTCCCTCACTCAAGAACTTAGGGGAGCACTGTTTGTACAATACTTGACCAACCCTAAAACTACTAAGCACCGGTCAACATTATACCATCAAGGACCCATAAGAGTTTTCCTCCAACCAGGAAGCCAATCACAACGCGACACATGTCAACGTCAGAGGCCAATCACAGCACGACACGTGTCAACATCAGAGGCCAATCACAACATGACACGTGTCAATGTCAGAACAAAGCTAGAAACTCTTCTATAAATAGGGATCATTCACCCACAATAACCCCTAATGCCATTTGTATTAAACTATTGACTAGAACTCACAAAATGAGCGGTTGAACCTATGTACTTGTGTAAACCCTTCACAATTAATGAGAACTCCTCTACTCCGTGGACGTAGCCAATCTGGGTGAACCACGTACATCTGGTGTTTGCTTCCCTGCCTCTATCTCTCTACATATTTATCCACACTGGTAACCGGAGCAACCTAGCGAAGGTCACAAACCTGACACTTTCTGTTGTACCAAAATCCTCACTGATTTTGTGCATCAACAAATTTCTTTCATATGACTTAAAGGTCCCTACTAGATTTGATTTCTAGCTTCACGACTTACTAGTTATTGCGACCATTATTTCATTTGACTCATATGAACAGGTAAACTGTCTCCAAATTAAATGAATTTTTTTAGAAGTGGTATTTACATCATGATAAAGAGAGAGAGCGGCTAAAATTATAATATATTTATACGGTAAAATAATGTCACATTGCTATATAATATGTTATATGTAAAGATTAAATTATTATCACAACGGTCGTCCGCCCATCACATCAGTGTGAGTTTTACATAAGACTTTTTTTACTAAGTAGAGATTCAAACTTTCAAATACTTTTGGAGAGTTCCTTTGAAAAAGACTATCTAGCTCTTCTCATACCAATAGGATCCTTTCCGGATCTTTATAGTGAGGATCCTGAAAATTCGTGAATCGTGTCTGTTTATCGTACATCGTGCAGTCAGTTTTTATCAAGTACTATTTATGTTTATTTTTAAATAAAAATATTAAAATGATTTTTGACTGCACGATGTACGATAAACAGATACAATTCACGAATCCCGAGAATCCTCACAAAGAGGATCCGACGAGAATCCAGATTCCTTCTCATAATCATAGATATTTTTATAGAAAAACTAATGAAAATGGCTTGAAAACTTTGAGTTTTAACGAAAATGACAAAATAAAGGGTAAAGTGAATAGTATCATGATTGACTTTTTAGTGTAAAAATATGATTTTTTGTTAAAGTGAACAGTACCGAAAGTTTTTCGTTAAAGTTTTCTATTTTTATAGATTGAGGATGCTATCCATGACCCTAAAACGTGACACGAGGCATCAGCTATCTGTCTATTTTATTCAAATGGCATTGACCAATATGCAATTATTTATTCTTATTTTTATTTTTGGATATTACTTCAGCATAAAAAAAAAATGCAACATCAACGAGCATGATTTGCGAGGAGAATTGTTAATTAATATTATGGAGGCAGAAGTCTCTCTCTCATTACGTTTGACACAAAAACTTGTAATGGCACGAGAACTTCATCCACTAACCGAGATATAATGGAAAGTAATTGAACATTTGATGCCGTGACAAATTTGTAAAAGAAATTAACAGAAATTGACTAATGCCTAAAGTTGAAGAAAATTTATAAACTCCATATGTTTCTTCAATAGTCCAGATTACTCAAGATTATAAAAAATATACGATTATGATTGAATAGAAAAAAAATGCTATTTTTTTCTCAAGCGCCAATTTAATGGATCCAAAATACTAAAGACAAACCGCTGCCCGTCGGTTTAAGAACACGACCGGTTGTTTTTTTATTATCTACTTTGAGTAACAGAGCAGTGCTGTTAAATCTTGTTCTCAACTTCGGAAAGTGTTGCTGAAAGCCGAGTCTGTTGAAACACATGTTGATCAAGTCCCTGCTAACCGTAGACGCCTCCGGCATGTCATGGAACGCCGGATCGGACGTCCATTTCATGCCGTGGCCTGTTCTGAATCGAGGCCGACAGATGCAAAGCCAAAAATACATGAACACGAGGCAGAAAGTAAACAAAATTTCACTTTCCCCAATCTTTGTTTCATTAATCAGCAGTTCCTGGATAGTACAACAGATTAATCAGTGTAACGAGATTCTTAATAACGAATGAATCCACAATGATCTTCCAAAATCAGCGCGCTTACGTAAACTAACCTACTTCTGCTCAAGAATACACTTGGATGAGTATATCAATCCAGATTTTATGGATTGCAAAACTTGTAATGCCACGAGAGTTTTCTTCTGGTAGCCGGGATACAATAGTAAACGATCAAAATACTGATGCCATACTTCAACGTCTTACTGACAAGAAACTAATCAGCACTCTATTCGAGCAGCACCACTCTCCGACGAAATGAATCTGGGCTTCCTTACAACTTGCTCCAAGCATTGGACCATGTCTCCAACACGGAAATCGTCATAATCTTGGATTACCAGTCCACAGTCATTCCCCTTCTTTACCGTGTCCACATCCTGTTTCTCCCGCTTGAGTGATTCACAGGATCCTTCAAATACGACTTCCCCACTCCTAAGAAGCCTCAAGATTCCAGATTTCCTCATTAAACCATCAATCACTCGGCATCCTGCAATCTTCACATCAGGTCCCTTGGTCTTGCTCCTTCCTTTGAGCTCAAAAATACTTAGCACCTCAGCTTCCCCAGCAACCTTGGTTTCACAAGTTCCAGGAGCTTTGTCTACTATAAAATTGCCAATGTCCTCCAGAAGGTGATATATAACACGATGCAGCATTATCTAAGCCATCGAAAAACAGAATAAATCAATCTTTCAAGCTTTACACACCAAAGTAAATACAAGTTCAACTCCAATTGCGCACAACCAAAATTAGGGTGTTGTACCCTAATCCTATAGACCTTTTGAAAAAGTGCATCTCTTCCAAAAGGAGAGGCTAGTACCTTTATATTGGCTCGAGTTGCAGCTAAACTGAGGGAAGTGGGTGGAGTCTTTATATTAAATCCAATAATGCATGCACCACAGGCTTGTGCTATGTCCAAATCAGACTGAGACAAAGGCCCAACACCAACATGCACTACATTCACAAAGACCTGGCAAATAATTGAAGAAATATCAAGAACAACGAATGGCAAGATTAGTTAGGACGCAGAGAATCATAGAAAACAATACAAACACATCTTTAAAGGCATCATTTGGTAAAGGTTTTGCCATCCAAAGAGCAGTTTAGAGCGTGAAATATTTCACCAAGAATAATGATTTTAATTTTTTTTTTTTTTTAAACAACAATATCAAAAGATGATTACTGCACATAACATTGCTTGGAAAACCTACAAAACATCTTTAATCAAAGCAACAATTAATTATTAAGAAAAATGACTATTATGATCATGTGGCACACCTGAGGACTATTTAAATTCGCTAATGCATCTGTAACAGCTTGGACGGTGCCCTGCACATCTGCTTTTACTATTATTGGCAACTCCACCCGCTTGGGCTCCTCAATTTTTGGCTCATCTCCAGACTCTTCTGCTTTTTTTGCTTTTAACATTTCGACCTCATTCCTCACATCCATCTCATCTTTAATCTTCCTAAGTCTATCTCTCTCAAATTTCTTTTTCCTCCCTGCACTAAGCATTCTAGCTCGCTCCTCAGATTCCACAACAATGATATCATCTCCCGCCCTTGGAAGTCCTTTCAAACCTTCAATCTCAACTGGCATTGCAGGTCTGGCCTTCTCTGCCAACTTCCCCGCCATGTCCCTAATAGCCCTTATTCTGCCCCATTCTGATCCCACAACCACATACTGCCCGGATTCTAAAGTCCCTGCTTTCACTATTGCTGTAACCGCTGGACCCTTTCCCTTATCAAGCCTTGCCTCCACCACATAAGCTTGAGCAGGCCCATCAACTCGAGATTTGAGATCCATAATCTCTGCTTGGAGAAGCAAAGCCTCCTCCAAGTTATCTAATCCAGTCTCCTTTATGGCTGAAACCTCCACAACCTGCACATCTCCACCCATCTCCTCCAGCAGCAAACCCTCAGAAGCAAGCTGGAGTTTTATTCTTTCCGGGTTAGCAGCCGGTTTATCACATTTATTAATTGCAACCACAATCGGTACATTAGCTGCCTTTGCATGAGCCATGGCTTCAAGAGTTTGAGGCATCACCCCATCATCAGCAGCTACAACTAGCACAACTATATCTGTGATAGCAGCCCCTCTTGCCCGCATCGCACTAAATGCTGCATGACCAGGGGTGTCAAGAAATGTAATTGATGCTCCTGATGTCATGCCAACAACGAAAGCACCTAGATGTTGAGTAATTCCTCCAGCTTCCTTGGCAGCCACAGATGTTTGACGTAGAGCATCTAGAAGCGAGGTTTTCCCATGGTCAACATGACCCATGACAGTTACAACTGGTGGCCGAGGTACAATTTCTGTACCCTCATTGGAGTGCAGCCTCTTAACGTTGATCCCAACTTCCTACAAATTAATCCACGACTCATTCAAGCTTTTAAAGTGGCCAATATGCAGAATATCATAATGAATATACATGTCATTCAAGGAAAACAATGCTAAAGAGCAGCAAGTAGAAAGTTCTGAGTTACTATATGAAATATAGTGCCCCAACTATGGGTATTGTCAAATAACCTGATTAGTGTGCCGAACTGTAAAAGTGGATTGCACCCTTCCCAATAATGATTTTTAGTAAAACATATAACAAACCATCCACTTCAAATAACATGCCCTCCCTCCCCAAACTTCCAAGAAGTGAAAATGGCTTTGGAAGTAAATTTTTTCATTTAAGCATATTTCAGACTTGGAGATTTTCCAAAAACACTTTTTATATGTTGACTTTGATTCTAAGCATGTATACATTTTCTTATGGTGAGAATCGAAAACTAAAATTTGTTAACAATAAAATTGGATACTAAACAAGAATAATATATCATTTCAGTGGCAATAAGGGAAATACCATTGCAATCAACTCCGAAACGTCGATGCTGAGAGGATCAAACTCTGTGTCAACCTTTTCTCCGACATTTGTAAGAATACTTTGCAGAGTCGGTATTGACTCACCAGTACGCTTCGCAAGTTCAACAACTGTCATGCCTTCAAAAATCTCAATCGTCTTATCTGGCATAGATTTGGTAGTTCTCTGTGGTTTAGGAGGCACATATGGAGCTTCAACAGGAGGGTGGGCCTTATGGTCCCTCTTTTTGAACTTCCCTTTCTTGGGAGTTTTTAAACCAAATGAGTCGTCATTTCCTTTTCTAGCAAACAGATCTGGGCTTGCATGATAGCATCTAACCGCAAAAAATTTCCACCACAAATGTTGAAATTAGAAAATGTACATCAAAGGCTCAAACTGAAATGTGAAAAAGGAATTCTAACACACACATCAACATTGGATAAGCCCAACCCTTAAGGACTCAATGAACAAGCAACCAAAAAGAAACAGAAAGATCAACTTACCGTATCAGGGAATCTTTTGTCAAACCTTCACAACAATCAAGCTTCGTTGACATAAATCTAAATGAGGGATCTGCAATTAAGAAATGAGCAACGATGAAATATAATGTAAGTATCTAACCGAAATAAAAAATAAATACTTCTGTCTGGTAGTTGCTTTGATTCAATTCAAAACATTCAACTACGATCTAGTAAAATTATGTGGTTAAAAATAATAGAAACAACAAGCAATCAAAATCGGCAGTAATTACAAAAATGAGCTGTATTCAGTATAAGAAATTTATTGAGGTATACTGAATTCCAAGGGTAAATACAAAAACAAACTGGATAAAGATTAAGGCTCTTTTGAGATATGAAGTCCAAATTATCACATAAAAGTTTTTCCTTGTGAAATATCAGATTACCTGGTATGCATCTGCCAGCAGCAGACACTGATTTTATTACATCCTCAACAGTAGACACAGATGTAAATCCCACTGCATGTCTTCGTAGCCTTGCAGTTAAATCTGTAGTTAGACTGGCACGTAACCCCTGCGACAAGAAATTCAGACAAAACGTTCTAAATGCCAAGAGTATAGATGACACAAAATACACATACAAAAATATAATACCAAGTTTTATAATGCTTAACCAAGAATGAGTGAAAAGATTATAAGACAACCGAAGGCAGGGGTGAAGCAAAATATAAAAGGCGCAGGGGCAGATAGAAGATCAGCGTCTTATAGGAACTACAAATCATATTAGACGAATAAAACTAATTTGGCCAAAAGATAATGGGCTCATTTGAAAGTTCTTTTAAAATGACTAAAAGCGTTTTTAGTGAAAATATTTTGAAACCAATACTTAGTAAAAATCCAAGTGAATCCTGAAAAACACATATCTGGTGCTTATTCCAAAAAACACTTACAATGCTTTTCGAACTGAAAATTAATTTCACCAAAAACACTTTCAGTGATTTTAAAGGCACGTCAGCCCATAATAAAGGTATTTGTGCACTTCTGTGTCTGTTCCGGGATAAATAAATGAACACTTACCCTTTTGCCAAGCTCTCTCCACGCCATTCATAAGTGTTTCGGTCAAAAACCAAAAAAGTATTCCGAAGCTTCAAACTCTGCACAGTTGGACAAAGACAACCACAGAAAACAGTGATTAGCTAGAGTGATGCTCTGTTGGGTTGCTTAGAAAGTAGAAGAAAATAACCAAAATTTAATGTAATTAAGAACTACCAAGTATGCATTAATAGGCTAAAAACTAGAAACCCAGATTGCCCATCCACCAATTCACCTCAGAATTCACAACAAAATATCAAGAGTTGAAAAAAAAATCCATAAAATTTCAATTGTTTTTTTCTGAAGAACAACCTACGAACTATAAAAAAGAAATGGGTTTTTTCGAAATCTGAATCAAACCCAACAAATAAGCACGAACGGCAGAGGGAAAATCATTTAATTCCTTCCACATCGAGGGGTAGAAGATGAATATCTATGAGTGCACAGAATGAATAGAGTCGAATAAGAAGCAAAACAATGTTGGTGTTTGGAAAGCTTGTGCTTACGGTTCTTCCGGACAACCTGCAGGTTCAGTTTCTCGGCGTGGAGCTGTTGAAGGCGGTGAACTTTCTTCGTTCACGCGGGTTGCTCCTTTCAGCAAAGGCAATGAGGACTAGAGAGAGAGTGAGAGAGAAGATTTGTGTATAGCCTTAGGTTCCATTTTTTCAGCCCGAAGATGCTTTGGACAAAGCCTCTATGAGTGGGATTGGGCTAAATTTCAGTGAAGAATTAGGACCCAATCTAATGAGGGCTGATGTCGGGCTTGGAGGAGGGTTGCTAGTTGCTGTACCATTTTCTTGGTATGTTGTGCCTTTTTTAAAGAAACATTCGTTGAGTAAACTTCACTTCTATTTAGTTTCTTAACTCTTGAAGGGTGCGGTTTATTTTGGTTCAATTCTAGTACAAAAAGTAAACAGTGAACGAATGCAACTTCATAGTCCAAATTGATTCGGTTTCGGTCTCAAACTAGAAGGATAATTGAACCAATTCTAATATTTAGTGACTGATTCGGTGTTGTTATTCCCCTTTGTCCACGCATATAACTTTTTAAGCGTATATATAACTTTTGAAGCCGAATACACACCCGCAATTCGCGAACCTTTCTATAGCACGTCATTTACTCCAACGAAAATCCATGTTGACAATGACTAGACCAAGCCAATCCCACCAACACACACATTGATCAAAAGGAACCTGCGAGACCATTAGTTGCTCGGCCTGATTACCGAGCCAGGCAAGCCATTTGGTATCCCACAAGATGGCGACGATCAAGGTCCGACTCAATGGAGGAAACTTGTCCTTTGTTCGACTTACTGTTTGGTTTAATTTACAAACTAGAAACGCAGATGTGAACAAACGTCCAACATTGGGTGAATAAACATCCGATATCGGAAGTTTATCCCACAAGAGTCGAGCTTCTTCTCATATCTTCATATGAAAAGTTCGGATTTTACTATAAAACTAACTGGCAATAAATAAACAATTCAACTCAAAGCACAGACAAGATTTAATAACTAGCCAATATGAAACATTTTTTATCGGAACAGAAAACAAACAATGTCCTTTGGTAACCAAACTAATCCAATTGTTTTGGTCTGACTGGGTTGAACCGTTGGAGCGGTTTTCATCAACCCACAAAGAAAAGACAAGTAAAATTTGGACCATGGACGTTAATGGAGTGGTGAATTACTTAGTGGAGCTTTGCTCAGCTTAGAAATCAAATGCACATCGATTGATGATAAAAACGACAAGAGAGTATAACAATGCAAACATTCTTGTCGTTTTTCAAGTAATTACCAGAAAGACAAACGACAACAAACTCAGAACAGATATGGTTCACGTGACAGCTCACGTGAACCCAATAATAGTCTAATAAGGATAAGCTGCAAACCTTTATTAATATCATCTCACTGCCAACAAGAAAGAGTAGACCTGCAAGCATGTCCCAGGCGATATGAACACCAAATCAAATAACAGCTAAAGATATTTTTTACCCACATATAAAGAACTAGAAAATCGGAAATACACAAACGAATAATCGGACAACAGATCCGTTGGTCGACGACCGTATTTTAATCTCAAGGCCACATAACTTGGGGTAAAAGTTAAAAACACAATACATTTCATCGTCCCATTTACGCAGCAACCTGACCAAAGAGCTTTCTGCGGATCTGCAATAACAAGAACCGGCATGAATGGTGTTACATTGCACAAAAACGAAATTGATACTATGCAAGGAAAAGGAGTTGAGTTATTAAAATACAACTCATACTTTGCAAGGAAAATACCTCTGGAAGTTTTTTACGGAATACAACATCCAATCGTGCATCAAGCGTGTTCTCACACACAATCTTCCCATCTCGAGATGCCAGGACTACACCTCCAGAACTGAACAATCAATAAACAATTATCAGCAAGTTTGATCATTCACTTACTCTAAATAAAGAAGAGAACTGTTTGATAAGCTGAACATTAGCAATGCAGACTAAATCCGGCAGCTAGAAAGCCATGGAGTACAAAAGCTCATGGATTTCCAAACTCTGTGATATTAGGTTTAATTATAAAGACGGTAACATACCAGGAAGAAACATGGGGATTATGATGGGTAGGAGCAGGTGGAAGAAAGACACTAGTGTCCACTATAATTTCTGGTGAATGAACTTTTGCTTTGCCAGCATATTCCTCTCCCGCTGATTCTAGTACAGCCTCCACCAGATGTAGGTCATCTTTCCGACAACGCAACAAAACAGCAGGCTCTTTCAGCCTGAGCAAACTCTGCAACACAAAATCTTAATTTTCAGTAAACCAATGATAATCATTAATTTAACCATGAATGTGTGGATAAAGTTCAAGTCAACTAGAAAGTAGAAACCATTCAGGAACTCAGTAATTGAATTCACTAATTTGTTATAGATAGAAACAGCAATCTGTTCTCGATGAAGGATATGAAATCATCACCCTGAATAATACATTAAACTCAAGCCATTTCCACTAGAAGATAGTTTTGTAGGTTCACATAAAAACCGGGGAGGCAGATTAACCTTGTCAACTACATAACAGACCTGAACGATAAGATCTTTCAGAAGCTTTTTGTACGCCTGGTGATCTTGGCTCACATTCAAAAGCTCGTTGGATGCTGCCTCCTTCATGGAGTTAACCACGTCATCTTGCGCCTGAAGAACTTTAATACGAGAAGCATTGAGCTGCATCGAGTATTCACTGCAACAAACCATAGAATACACAGTTACTTGCCCACATGTGGCATTTGTGCATAGCCAAGGGAAACAAAAACAAAAGGATAGCCTTCCCTTTAGTAGACCCATCCAAAAACCCAAATTAAACCCCGCAAAAACAGAACTTGTTTTGTTTACGATAAGGTTTGAACCTCATTCTACCTCATTCCCCAGCTAGTTCAATACCCTTTGAGCTAAAGCGATGAGCTTCATAAGTCTTGTTTTTTAAAATCCTAATACAAAAAGCACACAAATTTCAGGATCATCAAAATCCAACAATCATTCCATACACATCCAACTCATGATAGTAAGATCTCTCGGAATAATCAACTCATGTTCAAGTTTCAACTTAATTTCTAACCAAATCCCTCGGTTTTCATCGAAATCCATAATATCAGCGAAAGCAACTATCTTCGCCACTTCCCATCTATTGAATTCACTACCGTATCCCACACATTAACTACTTCCAATCTGAATTCAACCTAACAGTAACTAGTATTGAAAACCAAACAGCAGAAAGCACATTCGTTTCAGCAACAAAAACATAAAACAATGAGATAAATTTACCAATTGAGATAATATACACAGAATTATAAAGATTCAAGTAATCATACATCTTCTTTCGGACGTCGACTTGCTTCTCCTTCTTCTCATACTCTTGCCTGATCTTCTTCTTCTCCGCCTCCACAAGCTGCAACTTCTCAATGTTGAATTCCTACAAAACCCCCCGAAATAAACAATCGAATTACGCGTACATACACACAGAAAATTGATTGCCAATGAATTGGATCGAGACTAAGATCGAATCAGAAAGGTAAGAATTTGGGGAAAATGCGGGAATTGTAGGATGATTGGAGACGTACTTCCTCAGCAGACACGGAGATCTCGTTGGCCTTCTCCTCAGCTTCTTGGCGGATGAACCTCACCATCTGCTGGATCTGCTTGGAGACATCTGCGTCGTTCATCTTTTCTGATCGGTGAATCGAATCGGAGAAGATCGACGGCTCACTTCGCGGCAGAGCAAAGTGACAGTGAGGTTTTTCCCTAGTCGTAAATCGGAGATGAGAGAAACCGTAAGGCCGAGAGAGTAACCGGTTTTATACGCGCATCATCAATCAATCAGAGTATACAGTGTGGATAGCTTTCTTTAATATTATTATTATTATTATTATTATGGTTTTTCTACATTGTTTTTATTGTGACATATGTTCTTATCAATATGTGATTGTGTAAATCCTAAGTAGAGATAAAGTAGGAATCCTTTGGGATTTAGAAGATCTTTCCTAATAGACTTTGTATTACCTGGAGAGCAAGTTTATCTCCTCCTAATTACTATAAATAAAGGCACAAGGACTGGGGAATAACACCACAATTCCTCAAGTCTATTCTCCAATATCTCTTCTTCTCTTTGCCGCACCTCTCTAGAAAATATAGGTCACAACACGTTATCAGCACGCTCTTCACGCTGTGCTTAGAAGAATTTAAAGAGAATTTATTCGTCTTCAATCAGGGGAGTATTACGTTTCAATTATTTTTAATTGATTAGATTTAGATTTTTATTGAATTCATATACTTCTATTGATTCAATTTATTTTCTTATGTTGAACGTGATACAAGCCTGAAGATGAAAGCCGAAATTTTCTGCATCAAACCAGTTCATCCATATCATCACGCAATCAGGTTCTTTCAAAACAACGACTTTTAACTCGATATTTTGTAAGCCTTGATAGTATGAACATTCACCATGATGCATGACCCAACTTTATGTTTAACGTATTTTAGATTCTACATAAATTGTGTATGCCTCATAACCATAATTGCTGAAATTATGTGAATTTGATATTTTCCATTAATTGAATCTTACATATGTACATGCATTGAAAATATTCTTTTGCATATGCATCAACGTAAATCTGTGATTCATTGAAATATATATAAAATTATTTGAATATGCATTGAATTGAAAAGAAAAAAAACTTTGAAAACACAATCTGGTTTCCTCGAACCCGTGAGCCAAGAGGGCATGCAGCCCTCCATTGAACCCAGACCCCACCTCAACACCTTCCATGGCATCGCCACCACCAAAACCACATCAAGCATGACCTGCAGTCATGCCCAGCCATCGTGGATGCCTCCCCGACGACCTGAAGTCGTCCCCATATTGGTCTTTGGTCGAGATTCTTTGGAATCTCACTGGATTTTGAAATCCCGATTTCGAACCCATGTTTTTTTTTTTTTGCTCTTGGGCGTTGAGAGTAACTCTCTCCGTCACTCATGCGTGGCCCTCCGTTAGTCCCGACCTCGAACACAACCGCAAGTAGCGGCGGCGCTGGTTTTCCTCTCCGGCGATCAAACCCAGCGTTGCTGGGGTGCTTCTTGGTTCAAACCCGAGCCTTACTAGGCTCACTGTCATTCAACCCGCATCAAAAGCCCGTCAGGGCTTTGCTTGTTAAGGCCTGCGAAAAAAAAAACAATTTTTTTTGCTTTTGTTTTTGGGCTGCCTGACGGGATTTTAAAACCGCACAAATTTAAACCCTCTTTTTGACAGTTGTAGTAAAGATGTAAGTAGGGTATCGTTCTAGGCCGGGGATTAGGAGGGATTGCTAATCTACTCTAAATTAATTTAAAAACGTAAAAACAAAGTTCAAAACACTAAACTAGACTCAAAAACACAAAACTAGGCTAAAAACTCGAAACACACTTAAAATGACTCAAAATAATAAAAACAATTAAATTAAACACTAGGAATTTAAAATGGACGGAAATTTAAATAAAAGATTAAAAACAATAAAAACTAATTAAATAATATAATTTAATAATGGGGGGGGGGTTTGTTTTGGACGAGAAGTAATTAAACTTAAATAAATTATAGAATTGACAAAAACATGAAATTAAAGTGAATGGATGGGCGACGGACTGGCTAGAAGGTTTTTCTCCACACATGACACATATGCAACCTAAATTGACCTTCAGTTGTTCTTTCAATAAATTGTAAATTTCAACACCCCAAATTAATTAGGTACGCTTAAATTAACATTCAGATTTTCCTTATGTTATTGAATTGGATGAACAGCATACAACAACTCAAATTATTCCCCAAAAGTTCTCTACGTGAAAAGCACAATAGAGATACGATTAAAGATCATTATGTTCTATGAAAATCATAAGTGTTGACAAGGCATTCGTAACTATGAACAGCATGATACGTTTGCCAGGAATTTACTTAACGCGATTGTGGATAGCAACCTTCACTACTCATGAATATAAGTTTATAACGATTAGGTGAAATTCACTTATATTCTAGCATCAAATTCATGCATGTAAATTAAGTATGCATTCTTAATCGACAAATATAAATAAGTTATTAATCAAGCAGTTAAGCAAATTAAATCACAACTCATAAATCACAACTGAAGGTATCAATTCAAATTACAATATAATCATGGCTTTGAATTAACCTCTAGCCAAAACAAATTAATTACACATTATTTATAAATTAAAACAGAAATTAAAATAATGAGTTTGGAGGATTAAACCGAATGAGATTGCTCTCTGTGCACTTGCTGTGCACTGTGCTACTTCCCCAAAGATGGCGCTGCTTGCGCTGCCTCTTCTTCTCGCTGCCAAAGGCAGCACCGTTTCTCCACAGCTGCCAAGGCAGCGTTTCATCCCCCTCTCTCTGTGCACTGTCTGACAGCTCCCTCCAAATCAAAGCAGCCTCGTGAGCTCCTTTCACGCTGCGAGCTGCCAAGGCCTCCTGATTGGCTGCCCAGTCCTGCACCTCACCGCGCTGTTGTCTTCTTCTGCTGCCAAATGGCAGCTCTCCTTCCTGCGCTCCTCTCTCAAGCTGCCAAAGCAGCGTTTTTGTTCCTCTGGAGCTCCCAATTTCACTTGCTGCCAAGGCAGCTTATTATTGGCCTCCCTCCTCCCTGTTTTCAGCACCGAGGTCACCCTTTTATTTTCTTTGGTTATCTACCCTCCAAAGGGCCGACTGCCCTTTGCTCCTTCTTTCCTTTCCAAAACCACTGACTCCCCACCAAGCAACATATAATATTATCATGCCTTCACTTTCCACCGAAAGCATTTCTCTCTATTGCTGCCTTATAATTTCTGTGCTCCATTGCTTTATTCCCCACTGGCATCTGCCTTCATGATTATTTGTTTTGGTTTTTCTATCCGTGGCTTCCATCATTTCGTTTCCATGCTGGCGCTGCCCACTCCTAATTATTCTGTTTTTATTTTATTTAACACATAAAACAAACCAACCCAATTACAATCACTCCAATCCGAATCGAAAACATAAACAAAGAAAATAAGTGAGTAAGGCAGTTTTGACGAATTTGACGCTTAAAATTTCACTTATTCTATTTTTATTTTCTTTGCTTGATAAATTCTTATAAAACACAAAAACAAAGTAAATAGCTCAAAATATAACGAACTAACTAAGAAAAGACGAGTGAATTTGATGTAAAAATGTATATAAATATGATCCGATCACTGCCTGTAGCAGCCCGCTTTCTTCTCATGCTCGCCCTGCATGACACTAGCCCGAAGGGCCATGGTGTCTCAATGCACTGTGAAACACTGGATCAGGGCCCCTGTATGGGCTATTGCTGATTTGGGCCTACGGCCCCCTTTTAATTTTTGGACCAATGCCTTGGGCCACCACTTATTATTGCCTATTTTTAGGCTTTATGGGTTTTAAATTTTTCGGCCAACTTTTAATTTTGGCCCGAAGTCCAAATAATTAAATTATAAAATCTATACATATTTGCATATTTTCTTGTTGCATATTTTTGTATATATTGCGTTTGATTGCAGGTCTTATGAACTCAAAGTTCATACTTCTGAACCCGAAGTTTCGGAAAAGTGCCATATGAACCTGAAGTTTCTTAATGAGCAACACTCATGTTGAGAGCCGAAGTTCTCCATGCTTAAATCCATTTAAACCAAACCATGTCTTAGAACCTAAATGTTCTAACTTTGATGTTTATGGAAATTTTATTTCCTAAAACACCAATCACATTCTTGTTTCCTCCATTCAGCGTATTGTCGAACCGTAACAAGTTCGATTTCACTGATTTGGAAGTTTCGAATAAGAAACTACTTTATGTGGATACAAGACGTGACACCCCGCTTGACTATGACTAGTTGAGAAATCATTGTAGCCAGCTCTTCATTCGAAAACTTATGCCTAAAGCATATCAAGTGGAGTACCTCACTAATAAGGACTTCATGGCTCTTTGACTCGCTATGGACAGTTCCAATCAAGCAAAGATAATTTTTTGCCTAAAGCAAAACATGATTGAAACCTTTACGTCCATGAATAGGTACAATTCTGAAGTTTATATCCGATTGAATTTTGACTGGAAGAAAAATTTTTCCGTCCTTCTATATCTAATTTGCTCCTGACGTAGCAGTATAGAAAATAGAAGTTTACTAAATTCTTGGATTTGATTACTACCACACCTGTGAGAAAATGGTGATACCTTTCTTCTGCAAGGATGCACCGAACACTATTGCTCTATTTCGGCAGAGGCTTACCGAACCCAAATTTGGGTCCGTCCCTCTCTTACAATCCAATTTTCGAATGTATTTTCCAAACATATGGTAGAATCAGGCCTGCCAAAAGGTTGTATCACGCCTGAAGCATGATCCCTGGCACCTAAAACTTCAAGAATAAGGGATAGTATTCCCGAACCTCAACCCTGCAGAATCTAACTCCGCTTTGACGGAATAGATCATTGGTTATGCACTTTTCAGTGCTTCTACCAATGTTATTGAAAAGTACCATTCCCGTAGTCAATCAATGAGACTAATTTCACTCCACCTAACACATTTGGAAGAGCGAAATTTGACATGGAAGGCCTATTGGCCGAACCCCTTTGTCTTTTTGGTTTATTTTATGAATAATTTATTTTGTTCTCGGATTTAAGATTGGTGTTTGGATGTCACTATTATTCTCGAATAAAAGAGTTAATTAACGAAGATTACCACATGTGACTACAATTAACTCATGCTTAGGTATGTTTTGTGGGGAAGTTAGTTGTCTGGTTCTATGCTAACTTCATACCTAATCATCCCCTGACAACATTTTCAGGCTTATCCAACCTGATTGTGGGGCATGGCACTGCCTATATTGTCCAATGGTATTAATTTTACCATAAAGGGAAGCCTTATACTCACTTTGTTCCGGCAGAACGCCTTTTTGAGCTTTAAGGATATTCGAGAGTATTATTACCATATTGAAACCAATGTAGAAAACTGGAGTAAAATTCCTTGGCATATCACCATTTTACACTTCCTACAAATATAGTTAAATGCATATTCTAGAGAAGATGGAACGCTTAACGAGTGGATTACACCCATTCAAGCCACTTTGTGGCCAGCCAGAAGCCCGCGATTCCTAAGGAATTTTTGTTATGGATGTACGTTTGGGATATCTAGGATGATTTGTGATGCGCCGTTTAGGGCATCCATTTACCAGAAGTAAAGCAATCATACCTGGACACGTATTATACCTTAGCACCCTCCATCTTTTTACAAAGGATTCAAAAAAGGGACATTTGTGGACTGATTCAACCACTTTATGGACCATTTATATACTTTATCATATGGGGTGATGCTTCTACGCGTTGGTCACACGTGTGACTGTTGTCCACAAGCTGCATTCTCCACACTGGTAGCTCAAATTAACAAGCTCAGGGCTCACCACCCTGATTATCCGATCAAATTTATTTGATTAGATAAGTTGGAGAATTTACATCGAAATTTACATCGAACACTTTAAATCTCGATGGATATTGCATGTCGGTTGGGTTTTTGAAGTTGAAGATACAGTCACATGTTCATACCCAGAACAACCCCGCAGAAGCATTCATTAAACGCCTTCAAATGATTGCGTGGTCGACTGGTCATACGTACCAAAGTTCCCGACCTCTACTTGGGGCTATGCAATATTGCAAGTAACCATGTTGGTCCGCCTGAGGCCCGTCACGACCCAACCTTATAAAGCGCGTGTTAGTTGGTTACCATATACGAACCCGACATATCGCATCTGCGCGTCTTTGGTTGTGCGGTCTATGTGCCATTTGTGCCGCCCTTACGTACACAAGAACAAAGGGGTCCTCAGGGAAGAATGGAAATCTATGTCGGTTATGATTCTCCTTCTAATATTCGTTACTGATAACCTTTGCCAGGCGAACTCTTTACCGCTCATTTTGCGGATTATCACTTTTATGAGACAGTCTTCCCGTCGTTAGGGGGAGATATGAACGTCACCGTTCGTAAAGAACGACACGAATTATCGTGGACGTCCCCACTATGTCTCATATCGATCCCAGTCTAGATCATCAGAGTTTAACCAGACACTTCATCTGATCTAGTAAAAGTGATGATATCACATGTAACAGTTGCAAATGTGCCTGCAAAGATGTGTACCAAATGTACTTCAGACCTTTGTCCTGACAGTAGGAATGCCACAATTATGGCCGACCCTCGTACATTGGCGGCTAGCCAATCAATCTATCTTATGCCAGAAGCATGGTAGATCACTCGGTTCGAGGATTCACCTCCCTAAAAGTGGAGGAACGTGGCACGAACGAATCCGCCCCTCGATCGCTGTCTCAAACCTTTTCATCTCCTAAGATTAAATCTGGATTACTCCCGAGACCTGAAGTTCTTGGTCCAGTATACTAGTTTGGATGAGATATGAAATTGGAATGAGATTATCATAGATGATGTTTCATGTATATGGTAACTACTGATATAAATGAAAAGCGACGATAACGAACCACGTTTCATTGATTAATGTCGACGTAGAACTGATTGGTCAACTAAAAGAATCAATCTATAACGAATGAGATGAATGAAATAGTGCAATATGACGCCTTGGCGCAAGGTTTCTCTCATACGCCATGTGATTGATTGCAGCATTACAAACGTGGTTGTAGTATCTCTGGGATCGTGATATGAACCTACATGGAGTTTCCAAAGAACTTACATGTACTGATTCAAATAGTTCTAGACCACAAGAACACCCTCTCGATTCTGATGAGGTCTTCACTTTACGGATGCAGAACTATCCGGGCGAATGTGGTATACCCATATAAGTGAATATTTGATCAGTTAGGGATATATGCCCCTGCGTGTACAAAATCCAAAATTGCTAGAGTTGAGAAAATTAACTCACATGTCGGATTATAAGATGAATGATCTTGGGAGAACTTGACATTACCTCGACCTGAAGTTTCGAGCTAGTTATGATGGTATTCTGGTCCACCACTCTAACTAGACCCAGAAGGTGTTATGTCTAAGTATACCCTGATCGTCTGTATGCTAGATGAAAATGAGACCTTCATGGAGGGTATGGAGCATAAGGTTCTATATTGGAACGTGAGGCGGCCATATCTAAGTACCATTGGCGTTTGTTGTACTTAGCTCAAATGCACTAGATCAGACATCTTATGTGCTGATAATCTTTTGGCATAAAGCAGCACTGCGCCTAACACGCCACCACCAAATTTGGTGTTAAAGACGTTTTTCCGTAACTACGGATTTGGGCTTATTCCCTATGCATCTCAGAATAGATCACACCCTCTTGATCTTCGAAATGATGCCTACCTTGTGGGATTCGCTGAATCAGACCGTTTATCTGACTGCACAAGGTACATTCCCGCATGGTTATGTCTTTACCATTAAGGAACACCGTAATATCTTGGAGGTCAACCAGATAGACCTTTTGTTGCGAAACCTTTGAATCGTTCCAAGACTCACTATGTCTCGTCACGTGAGAGATGTAGTCGAAAACTCTTGTTTAGCATATTCAAAATCCCTGCGATTTTCATCCATCGTTGAGTCCCAACAACGATCCATGAAGATAACGCTGTATGTATCAACCAGATCATGATACATCCAATAAGTCAACACCAAGCATATTGTGTCTACATCAGCATGAGCATCAGAAGATTGAAGTCAAGCAGTCCAATCCCAGACAACCTTGCCGACATCTGCACAGAGTCACTGCCGAAGTCTACCCTTCTAGAAGCTTGTCTGATGAATTGGTATGCGTAACTTTCTCATTTGTAATGTTTGTAGTTTCATTTGGAAGTTTTGTCAAACTCAGGGGAAGTATCTAGAAGTATGCTCACTTGATCTTAATGTACTCTTTTTCCCTACGATTAGGAGCATTTTTCCCACTAGGTTTTTGCTACCTAACTAGGTTTTAACGAGGCACCCATCCTGGGCTGATCATACCCTTGAGAGCTCTTCTACTTGCGTCCAGAAGACGTATAGTTTTGACTTAATGCAACTTCTCACTTTTCTCCTTAGCCTATGGATTTTTCTCCCACCTTGGATTTTGCCATAGCGAGGTTTTGTGAGTTTTACCACCCATGCATTCTTCCATTCATTTTGAGACTCGCGTTCGCTACTTGTGCCGAATAGACAAGACAACTTCATTAACTGCTTCTACATTTGCCTGAAGATCTGATGCGCCATCTACTTGAGTATTTGCACACTCAAGGGGGAGTGTTGTGACATATGTTCTTATCAATATGTGATTGTGTAAATCCTAAGTAGAGATAAAGTAAGAATCCTTTGGGATTTAGAAGATCTTTCCTAATAGAATTTGTATTACTTGGAGAGCAAGTTTCTCTCCTCCTAATTACTATAAATAAAGGCACAATGACTGAGGAATAACACCACAATTCCTCAAGTCTATTCTCCAATATCTCTTCTTCTCTTTGCCGCACCTCTCTAGAAAATATAGACCACAACAGTTTTATCCTTTTATTTTTAATTTTTACCAATTTTTTCTTCTCATTTTTACTTTTTACTTTTGGATTTGAAATCTAGGTTCGATTTTATACCCTCTTTGTATTAAAATAAAATGTCATTGAGGACATTGTTAAATGGGAGGAAAAGTATTTTCTACAAAAATAATTTCAAACATGTCGCAATTTCACAAGGAGAAAAACAACAGTAACATAATTTATCAAAAATGAGTTAAAGAAATTGAATAATTGTAGTACATCGTGAACTTAATCTAGTGAGCATTAACACCATATTGTTTGGAAGAATGTTGCTTGAAGGATCAATCCAACATTGATAATCATATTGTCTCTTCATTTGCATCTTATTATTCGTACAACCATAAAAAGTCTTAGTATTAGTAAGGAGGAATCATTAATTATATATTACATTTTGTTGTTGCCTATTTTCTCTTACATGTGTGGTGAAGATGAGAGAGAATTGAGGAATTTATGGGATGTATATTTCCCTTTGTCTATGATTTATAGTAAATCATGAGGAGAGAAACTTGCTCTCCAAGTAATACAAATTCTACCCTGAGTCTATACGGAGAAAAGTGAGAACTTGCATCAAGTCAAAACTAAACATCTTTAGATGTAAGTAGAACAACCAAGGGTATGATTAGCCCAGGATAAGTGTCTCGTTAAAACCTAGTCAGGTAGCAAAACTCCAAAGGGAAAAATGCTCCTAATCGTAGGAAAAAAAGTACATTAGGATTAAGTCAGTATACTTCTAGATACTCCCATGAATTTGACAAACTTCCAAATGAGAGCTACAATATTGCAAATCAGACAATTTACGCATGCCAATTCCTTGAACAATCTTCTAAAAGGTAGACTTCGACAGTGACTTCGTTAAGAGGTCGACTAGGTTGTCTTAGAAACGGATTTGCTTGACTTAAATCTTCTGATGCTTTGCAGATGTGATGTGGACGCAATATGCTTGGTGTTGACTTTGTTTATTTATCATATCTTGGTATGGTGGTATTATCTTTATAGATCATCGGTGGGACTCAACGATGGATGAAAAACCACAAGTACTTCGAATATGCACAACAAGAGCTCTCAATCATGTTTCTCATGTGTAGCGTAGTGAGGTGCGGTGAGTCTTGGAACGATTCAAATATTTCACATCTAAGGTCTATTTTGTGGATCTCAAAGATATTGCGGCATCCTTAACAGTAAAGACATAATTATTTGGGGACGTGCCCTATGCGGGTTTGATACGTAACCTACTCAACATAACAAATAATGCAAGCATTATTCTGAAGATTAGGGGTTGGATCATCTTGGGGTGCGTAGCGAAAAGCCCAAATCCATAGTACATTCAGGGTAGCAGAAAAACATTTTTAATGCCAAACTTCCAGGATGTGGATTAAAGGCATCTCCCTACATTGAATCACGAATCAAGACGTTGAAGGCAAAATATTTTGCCTTAACTGAATTGCTGGCTCTCGGTGAATTTGAGTGGAATGAAGAGAAATGATGTTGGTTTGTAGAAAAGTGTGTATGACAAGAGTATGCATATACGTATGCCCTTACTAATTTAAGACAAACTTTAATATCTATCACTATAGGTAGATTTGAATGAATCAATGAAAACTATGGTCAATCTGTATATGAGCCAATCAGTAGATGATATCAAACATTTTAAACATTTGGTGTATATCATGAAACACTATCTCATCCCATTGTATTAGGATCCGTGTCACGCCCCAATTTGAAGACTATAGTTAAGTCTTGAATTAATGTGTGAATCACATCTTAACAATAGAATAAGGCTAATTCCATAATTAAGATGTGACAAATTATAATAAATAAATGAATAACTCTAGAGCAACTAAGAACAACAACCATTACAAAAGTTTGTCTTTACTTTACAGTATAACATTCGTTTCGAATACATAAGGCAACCAACTCTAGTATGGAACTCTTGTTCCTTAATCAAACAAACCTTCTTGTAAAACTTTAAACAAGCCATAATTTACATCATCAGGCTTCACAGAAAACATTCAAACACACTCTCTAATTTACAATACAGACTTCTAGAGAAAGTCGACTACCTTTCAAGTTTCTAGTTCAACACCTGTCAAATAATTCATAAAGGGAAAGCTAGTAGTTCAGTAGGGCAATAACTAAGCATTTAACACAATGAAATTCATAATGATGCATAAATGTAATGTTTCCTCTTCCTCCTACTTTTGTTAACCTAGTTAATATGTAATTCCATTTCTTTTCATTAGTCATCTTGTCAAACTCTCAGTCCCAAACCTGAAATCCGAAGATCGTTTTATCGGACTCCAACCGAAATGATTCACTCCCTTAGTGCACTTTGGACTAAACCTAGATCTTGGTGCACCGAGAATGGACTCAACTACTTTTAGTTTCATATTTCCGTAAATTTCATACTTTCTCAATTTGGGACTTCAGCAAATGATCATGTATTGATCATAGGTATTCAATCCACTGATACTTTCCCAATGAGTCCACAATGCATGACATAGTTATCGTGCATGATAATTATGAAACAATATTCAAATGACATTTGAATTAATAATATTCTTCAAGAAATATCAACCAAAAGCAAACTCATAAGCATTCGAATCATGTTATCAAGTAGTCACACAATTTCACCAATTATCATATATTACATAACCTTTTATATGAAGCCAAGTAATATATATGCATAAGGGTTCCCCAAGAATTTTCCCTACCTCATTTCCAACAAGCCTTACTAATTTTCTTCAATTGGGAACTCTAACACTTAACCTAAGCCAAAACCCGAACACCAAAGTTCATACAATAGAACAAAACCACAAATTAGTACTTAATCAATCAACTTAGTTTACATTCAAACTTAAACATAATACTCACATTAACAACCAAGTCTTGAATGGTTATAAAAATGTCTGATTCAGATTCGGAACGAAAAACTAATTTAGGTTTAGATACTTTTCAAAAATCAACCAAGAAACAAGACAAAATGAGGGGAAAAAAAGTAAAATAGGACTACTACAAAATTGGAATTGTAGTTATGGGAACTCGTTTTCTCTTCAGTTTTGGACATATCAAATCTCAATGAAAATGAACAAAAGAATAGGTGTTTCGAAGCTTGTCATGCTAGCTTTAAAAGCGTGCAATTTGGTTAACAAGAAAATCTCAGGATTTGAAAATACAACACCCAAAAGTAGCCATCCCAAAACTCCCCAAAAAATCCCTTTTTTTTTTCAATTTTGGTCAACTGTTTTTAATTTTATCTCTCATTTGTCACATCCAAGACCAACTCCGCCATAGGACGATATTATCCGTTTTGGGCCCGGCTCGTACGGTTTTGTTTTTGGGAACTCACACGAGAACTTCCTAGTGGGTCATCCATCCTGGAATTGCTCTCGCCCGAACTCGCTTAACTTCGGAGTTCTGATGGAATTCGAAGCCAGTCAGCTCCCAAAAGGCCTCGTGCTGTGTGGAATGGAGCATATAGATATAAGGCACATCACCCCTTATCCGTTGGTCGATGTGGGATGTTACAATCCACTCCCCTTAGGGGCCGACGTCCTCATCGGCACACTCGCACCACACGGTAGAGTGACTTTTATACCATTCTGTCACACCCCAGACCGTCTCTGCTGTAGCACGATATTGTCCGCTTTGGGCCTAACCTGCATGGTTTTGTTTCTGGGAACTCACACGAGAACTTCCCAGTGGGTCACCTATCTTGGGATTGCTCTTGCCCGAACTCACTTAACTTAGGAGTTCCGATGGAATCTAAAGCCAGTGAGCTCCCAAAAGGCCTCGTGATGTATGGAGGGGAGCATGTTCATATAAGGCACATCACCCCCTCTCTGTTGGTCGATGTGGGATGTTACACATTTAGACCTATCAAAATTCCACCAAAATTCAAAATGCAAGAGGGCTTTTGAAGGTTGTCATCCCTAGTTTCAAAGCAATAAAAAAAAATATTCCAAATCCACGTTGCATATTGAGAGATATTGAACTCTAAAATTGGCTACTCGAAACTGAAATTTCCAAAAACCCCAAAATTTCAGATTCGTGAATCAACTTTCAAAACTCATTTCACCTGTCAATACTCAACCAAATGACATGAAACTGAATGAGTTTTGATCCAATGTAAGTCTACTTTGAAACCATATAATTATTTCTCAAAATAAAATTTGAAATTGCAAGAAATTGAGGTTCAAAATACATAATTAGAATCTGCCAATTCCAAAAAAAGTGAAGCATAAACTTTAATCATAAGGTAGTTCAACTCAATAACTTGACTTCCAACAAACAAATCAAATTGAAATCAACACCTTCCAGCATAAATAAGAACATAATCAAAATAAGATTTATTGAATCAAAAGAAAGAATATAATATCTCACACAGTGAAACAACCTCTTCTTTTCAAACTAAAAATTATTTTCTTCTTTTCTCCCTAAATTTTCTCTCTAACTTTCAGATAATTGTTCCTAACCCAGTGGATTTAAACCTCTACCTTTCTAAAGTTCTCTGTTTTCTCATCTCTATCTGAAGAGTACAGATGCCAAAACCACCAAAACCTAGATCTTCCAACTTTTTGAAGCTAGGCTTCAACTCCTGCTTTATGGACTAAAGACTACTCACAAGCTTCTCAACTCTCTATCATGAAAGATTGGATTAACTTCAATTTGAACCAATAAAACTTCTTTGTTTTCATCCCCAATGTTTTCTCACATCAAAAACTTATTTTGTTTGTTTTTTTTTTTAACTTTAACAAAACAATAACAAAAACAAATAAAAAGAAAAATTCATAATAAATCCAAATAACTAATTATAAAATATAATAATAATAATAAAACCAATTAATCAAATGCTAATAACTAGCATAAAAATTTGGATTTCTACAATCCAACTAATGATTTCACTAAAGAAATACAATTTCTAATTAATGGCTGAGTATGATATGAAGCTACAAGTTTGGCTTGCTGCACAAATATTAAAACCATAGTCATTTGACTGGAAATATAATTTTTTTTGAGAAACATATATCCTACACTTTCTTAGATTTATGTAAGTCCTAATTAGAAATAAATATGGTATTTCAGATTGCATTTATCTAATTGTGTTATGTTTTGCAGTTTTAGTACATGCCTTGTGTTTTGTGTTTTGTGTTTTGTGTTTATAGGGTAAAAATGATGCAAGTGGATTGTATGATAAGGCTTTTTCACCCTACCACACTTTTGGGAGAGATTTATGCAAAAGATCGTGTTATGTCTTCAAATGTTAGTAGTGCTGATGACGATGAAGAAGAAGTTAGACTTGAAGATATTAATGTCAATGTCAATCAAAATGAAGGCGAGGATGAAAGTGGAGATGACATTGATACTTTTTTCTTAATACCGAATACTCAACAACAAAGGAATGTAGAAAGTAATACATCAATTAGTGGCGGCAAAAGGGCAAGAGTTGAGATGAAATGGTTAAGCAATTTTCTATTAATGGTCTAGTCCATGCACTCTCAACTGACATAAATTTGACTGAAAATGCAACAAAAACTTGATGGTAGGTTGAGCAAAAGGAAGTTTTTAGCTCCCAGGGAATTGTTCCAAGTCACCAACTTCTTAGCTAAAGAACATGACCTTCTAAAGGTCTTTTTTAACATGTCCAACGAAAGGAAGAGTGCATAGGCACTACTCTATTGCAGATTTGGATGCATAATAGCATCTAAGTGATAGTCCAAAGATTTGTGAATGCTAGTTTTTTTTTTAATGACCTACTTGCTACCATGATGACATAGTTGGAAAGATTGTGAATGTTTTATAAATCTAATGACTGTTTAGATGACACCGTGATGATTAGGAATGACTACTTTTTATTGATATTATGATGTTTAGGCAAGTTAAGAATATTTTGTTGATAATATGATGTTTAGAAAGGGTATGACTATTTTTTTTTTTAGGTTAGTTAAGATGGTTAGGCAATTGTACTTTTATGTAAAATATGACTTTAATTAAGTTATTTGTAGTTTCCTACTCTTTGCTTGTTCCAAATGTGTTTTCTTCATTTATTTACTTTTAGACAAAATCAATCTTGTGAAGATCGTTTTAGTTCAAGGGAATCAAGTTTTTTTGGATTTGAAAAAGTAAAAATCATCCTTTCCACCTCATTCCCATTGTGTGATAAAATATATCTTTTTACCTCAATCACTTAGTACTACGGTCTAGTGGTACTTCACTCTACTTGTAAGTGAAACATCTTAGATTCAATTTTCACTAAATGTGAATTTGAACCACATTATTACTAGCTCATTGTGAGGTTTAGCACACTCATCCACCCCTTAGTATAGGAGTATGTGCAATATCACATGCAACTTTATTATCACAAAATAATTTCATGGCTTGATGATGTTGTATACCCAAATCGCTTAACATAAACTTAAGCCACAAAATTTCACAAGTCCCCAAAGCCATACCTTTGTATTCAGCTTTTGCACTAGAACGGGCAACCACATTCTATTTCTTACTTCTCCATATAACCAAGTTACCACCAATGAATGTAAAATAAACTAATGTAAGCGCCTATCATTAATTAAACCTGCCCAATCTGCATCAATACATTTAACTTTATGGTGATTATTCCTTTTAAACAAAATTCCCTTGCTCGGACTTCCCCTTAAATATTGTAAAATTCTCATCACTGCATTCATATACTATTCTCTAGGATTATGCATGTATTGACTCACTACACTTAAGGCATAAGTAAGGTCCTGCCTTATGTGTGCCAAGTATAATAAGCGACCTACTAACCTTTGGTATCTCCCTTTGTGAACTGGTACTTGATTAGGATCAACACTAAGCTTCGATCCTTCCTCTAATATTTAATCATTAATAAAGCCGAAGTCAACGAGAGTACAACTGTGAAAAAGTTAACGCCCCGGGCTCGAAGACGGGGTGTAGTTACTGGCTTACAAGATAACATACTGATTTCGTGCAACAAATCAATAATATACTTCCTCTATGATAAGAAAATTCCAAAACTACTTCTTGATACCTCAATCCCTAAAAAATATTTCAGGAATCCAAGGTCCTTCATCTCAAATTCTGTAGACAAATATCTTTGCAAGGCCACATGTTCTTCCGAATCATTACCTGTTACCACCATATCGTTTACATACACAACAAGTGCAGTAAGCTTCCCATTTCATCTTTTCAAGAGCAGGGCATGATTGGAGTTGCTTTGTATGTAGCCAAATGCTCTCATAGATTTTGTGAATCTTCCAAACCATGATCGAGATGACTGTTTCAAACCATACAAGGATTTCGTTAACTTGCATTTTTTTTCTTGTATTTATCTGGAGCATTACATCCCAGTTGAAAATCCATATAAATCTCTTTTGTCAAGTCTCCATGTAAGAAGACATTCTTTACATCGAACTGTTGTAAAGGCCAATTAAGATTTGCAGCCAATGACAACAAAACACAAACTGTGTTGATTTTGGCCACAGGGGCAAATGTATTTGTATAGTCGATTCTGTATTTTTTAGCGTATCATTTTGCTACCAGTCTTGCCTTGAAATGATCTATTGTCTCTTCAGCTTTGTACTTAACAGTATAGACCTATTTGCATCCCACAGGTTTCTTGCCGACTGGCAAGTCTGTGATCTCTCATATAACATTCTTCTTTAAAGACTTCAACTCTTCATTCATTGATCCTTGTCAATGTGGATCGGTTAAAGCCTCATGCACATTGTTAGGAACAAATACAGTAGATAATTGATGTACAAATGACTTATTTGATTTTGACAGATGACTAATAAACACATAATTACTTAACGGGTATAAGACACTAGATTTAGGGTTAGGCTTATTCACTGGATACCTAGTTTTGCATTTGGGGTCAGCTTCATAAGTAAGTTTAGGAATACCTCGATTGACACGGTTAGGGAAACGACTTGGCGATAGTGCATTAGGGATCGAAGACAGTTGATTATGGTTATTGGTGCTCAAGGGTAACGAGATCGACTGTGAGGTAGCTGGCGACACTAGGCTGTCTGGTGGTGAGGGAACTAACAGTGAGCTTTCAGGTGAAGAGGAAGGCAGTGAGTTATCTGGCGATGTCAACTTCTCGCTTCCAAAATTTTCAACATTATGTCCATGTAAATGATCATTATTTGTCTCTAAGACATTACCATTTAATTCCAAGTCATTGATGGCATTATTTTCTTGTGAATGATCACCACTTGTTTTCAAGACATCACCACTTAAATCTAAATCATTCACACTATCTGTATCTAGAATAGTATAATTAAGAGTTTGAACTTCTGTCTAATTCTCCCCTTGAAGAGAAAACTCGGGGATCGGCAAAGTACAATTCATTTTCATGGAATGTAACATCCATCGTGGCAAACAACTTTTCCGTCGGGGTGATAACAACAATACCTTTTTTTTTTATTTGAGGCATACCCCACAAACACACATTGCAATGCTTGAGGTTTAAGCTTACTTCTCTGCTATTTATGAAGATGAACGAAGGTCACATAGCCAAACACGTGAAATGGAGATTATGGACTGCAGAAGCATCAACGTGTGAGAAAAAAAGTCTGAAATAGTGCATGAAAATCAACGAATCAGGATGTAACATGGTTAATGAGGTACGTAGCTTAAGTGAAAGTTTCTCCCTAATAGGATAACTTAAGATGCACCTCGAGTAAAGAAGCACGAACAACCTCTAGAAGATGAAAATTCTTGAGTTCGGCTATGCCATTTTGTTGCGGAGTATTTGGACATATAGTAGATGAACAATCTCATGATGATCAAGAAAGACACAAAGTTCAGAGTTAACATATTCGCCACCATTATCACTCCTGAGAACCTGTACTTGTGACTTATATTAAACTTGTACCATTTTGTAAAACTGCTGAAATAAAAAACTTCACTTTTGGACTTCATCAAACAAACCCAAGTCATACGTGGCAATCATCAATAAAAGTAACGAACCAATGAGCACTACCAAATGTAGCAGCCTTAGATGGTCTCCAAACATCAGAATGAATTATCATAAATAGAACTAAACTTTCATTCAAACTAGACGGAAACAGAGTATGATGACTTTTAGCCAGTTCACAAACACCACATTTAAAGTGAGAAACATCATGCTTAACAAATAAGCTAGGAAACAACCTCAGTAAATAGCTGAAAAAAGCATGTCCAAGTCGACAATGCCACAACTAAACCTCTGAAGCTTTATTCCTCTTCTCCTGAGATCCTTCCATGGCAAGAGTTTAAGTCAACATTTGGGTACTGTTCGATGTCAGCTCCGAGTAATAGAGCTAACCTTTTTTAAAACCATAACCAATCGTCCTGCGAGTCTGAATGTCCTTAAAAACACAAAAGGAAGGCCAAAAAATCACAAGGCAATGTAGGGCGATAGTTATTTGAGCAACAAATAAAAATTATAGTCAAGAGAGATGACAATAAGTACGGAGTCAAGATTAAAGGTATCAGAAATGGAGACATTGCCTTCCCCAATAAAAGGGACAACATTACCATTGGCGACATAAACGACAGTCTTGGTGGATGGTTTTAGGGTTTGTACCTGTCTAGGAGCACAAGTCATATGTTCAGTAGCTTCAAAATCAATTATCCATGAACTATTCACAACAAATGTAGAAACTTTTAAAGCCTTACCATCTTTACCTATATGATCATAATCTACCTTAGCTTCGGCAACCAATGCATGCGACTTATTACATCGGGGTCACTAGTCTTGTCCCAACTATTAGGATAGCCAATAAGCTCGAAACATCGATCTTTCAAATGAACATTTGCTAGGTGGATGATAGGAGGAATCTACAAAAAATTTGGACCGGTTGCTATTGATCCCACAAGTTCGACTTACCATTGCTCTGGTGCAATGTGAGTAACTGATTATTAAAGCCCAAGCCCAAATAAACCATGCCCAAGCTCGGCTGCAATCAGGATGGCCAAAGAAAAACAAAAACAAAACAAAAAAAATGCCTAATAATCAGCTAGTTTTTTTTTCTCACGTGGACTTTTGATTCCTCTTTTCGTTTCTTTTCCCTTTTTCTTTTGTTTCTTTCCTCTCTTTTTTTTTTTTCTCTTTTTTTCTTCTTCCGTTCTTCAAACAGCAGTGGTGGTGTGGGTGATTCAAGCCTTCACACAAAGAAGACAACAAGGACAATAGCAGCAGTGTTCAAAATGAGTTGTAGCAGCAGTAATGGTGGGTTCTTCGCGGCTGACAGAAGTCAGTCGGGGAAGATGGTTTGATGCAGGTATGGATCAAATCTCGGGGTTGCAGTTGGGTAAGTCGAATCTGGTGTAGGAACGACAATAACAAAACGGAGCATAATGACATTCTAGAATTTATATAGCCAATCCCACTTAATGAAATAAGGCCTTGTTGTTGTTGTATACTAGTTTATATTCCAATTATGTCGAATTAGTATACAAGAATTAGTATCATTTCTATTCCGATTTCAGAATATTTAAGTCAACAACTCTAACAGAAATCCGATTTTGACTTCTCCTCATTTCAACTCATTCTCAATTCAATTTCTCCTCAATCAAATTCCTAATTACATGTACGAGCGGTAAGGTTCACCTTTCTTGCAGAGGCGGATATAAGAAGAATATTTCGTATTTGATAACTACAAAAAGAAAAAAATTAAACCTCATTTTATGTAAAGGGTGTGATATCCACACATCCTATTTTACTTTTTACACACTTTTTTAATTTTTGGCCGTCAAATCGAATAAATTGAAAAAAATTAACGGACAGCGGAAAGAATTCATTTAATTAATTGCAACAATCCCGTTACTTCGGAGAGCACAATCAGTTACAACGTCGTTGTCTCCTTCCTCCTCTTTCTTTCTTCTTTCTTCAGTCGAGAGGATCAGTTTGTTTCGGACTTGATCGAGCTCCAAAACCCCTACTCAGATCTGGCTCCCCACCGCTCACCGGAATTCACTCGAGCTCCGCGTCTCTTCGGTTTTTGCCGCACAAGAAAAATATGCATAGCCGGCCGTCGCACAGCCGGCTATCTGGCTCGGCTTTTCACTCTCGGATTTCAGCTCTCTTTCTCACCATGGTCTCCACCATGGCCGCCATCTACGTCGCCGGCCGGTGAGTTTTCTCAAATTTGCAATTTTGTTATTTGAATTTCGAGCTGTGATTAGAGCGGTTCATATTTTCCATGTTTATGAAAAAGTTTGTATCTTTTTTAATATGATGAATGTTTGATGAGTTGTGGTGTGTTGATAGACTGTGGCAGGATGCTGCCGATAGGGTTTATTTGATTCAGGAGATTGATAGAAGAAATGGTCAGGTAATTTTTTACCTTTACGGTTTTTTTTAGTTTTGTTTTTATCGAAGTTTTTCCTTCCAATTTCAGTTCAAATGCGTCATTAACAGTAATGTGCATTCCTTTATATATATATATATATATATATATATATGTATGGAAGAGATTATGAATTAGGCTGATAATCGTCAATTTTCGACTTTCAGGGTCAATCTGCTATATCCGTAGACGATACACTTAAAATTATAGGTTGCAGGTACAATGATCAAAGCTATTCTGTAAAAGGTGTCGTTTTCTTAATTTTGGCAATTTATGATATCGTCTTGGCTGTGATGAATGATGGTCCTTTTCTAGGGAGCAACAGAAGCAGTTGTCCACCCTTGAGATGCAACTGACTGCTGCAAGACAGGAGGGCTTCGTTCCAAAGAGGTTGCCAAAAAATGAGGGGGCTCAATCTAAGAAGCAGCTTTTAGCTGTTATAGGAATTATTACAACATTTGACCGCAAGAAAAATAGGGAGGCAATTCGCAAGGCGTGGATGCCTACAGGTACTCTCTGCAAATTTCGTCGTTCTTTTCTTTTATCCTCAATGCAATTTTATGCAAATAAATGATCCATGTTAGTGGTACAGTCTTATGCACTCCTACCAATTTTCTAGTCATAAATGTTTTGGTTTGCGATGGTGGACCAAACTTCTTCTAGCAGTTAGAGCAATTTTAGGTATATATGTGCAGGTGAAGCCCTAAAAAGATTGGCAGATGAAAAGGGCATCATTGTGCGATTTGTGATTGGAAGAAGGTGTGTATATCAATGATTTAGAATGATGACAAGGAATTGTCTACAGTTCTGTTCAGTTAAGTATGTGTATCTTGCAGCGCAAATCGTGGAGACAGTTTGGACAAGCAAATAGACGAAGAAAATGAGCGGACCAACGACTTCATTATTCTTGTATGTTAACCATTTTAGTTGGGTGAAATTTTCGTATTGTCAAGAACTTTTTTTCATTACTATGCACATGTGATTCTATTTGGATTCCTTAAGAAGTCCTGTGAAAATTTCAAGGTGCTGTTCGAGGCTTTGAGCTAGTTGGTTTGTAGAATAGAGACTAAGTGATGGCTAGTTAGAGTATGACTAACTGATGGCTAGTTTGTAGGTATGAACTAGCCAATGTAACGTTGAATTTAGTTCGAGGAAAGCTCCCTGTGCATTCCATATTTTTATTTCTTTTATCATGCTCATGGACCTTAACAAAAAATTGTGGGCATCCCTCATGGTTGATTCATGTTATCATATGTGGGATAGCTGAAGTTGCTACGGGCAGATAAGTTTATGACACATTGTTGTTTAAATTGTTCTTTTACTTTACAGGATGATCAAGTGGAGGCATCTGAGGAGCGGCCAAAAAAGACAAAATCATTCTATATTCGTGCTGTAGAGAACTGGGATGCTGAGTTTTATGTTAAGGTCAATGATGATGTTTATGTTAATATTGGTAGGTAGTTGTAATACAATTCTTTCTAGTAAACAAGAATATAGTTAATCCTCTTGAGACTTTCTGTTATACCTGCGTTAAATTAAATTCTGGTAATTAATTTGGATAAAAATAGTTAGTAGTTAAAAACCTGTGCTTATGATTGAAGAAAACCAAAGAAACTGCCAGATGAGAGCATAGGTATATGGTTATTTAGTCATGATCTCGAGTGAAGTGTTCGTTTGTATCTCAGAAATCAAAGCTGCAGTATATATAATTACAATTTAGGAATTTGATTTTTTTTTTGCAATTGTTTTACCAATAGAACCTTTGTGAAAAATGCTGAAATTGTTGTCAAACTTGAGAGTAGCTTAGATTTGGACACCACAGGGTACAATTGATAAGTCGTGGCGGAGCCAAATAAATTGAGTAACGGGGTTACTGGAAAATAAGGAAAGTAATGGTTGGCTGTTAACCGTGTCAGAAAAGTTTATGCCCCTAAACAAATTATTTGAAGTGCATACTAATATTTGGCCTTTATTATGACTCAGATGTTCTGGGAGCAACTCTAACTACTTATTTAGATAAGCCTCGTGTCTATATAGGGTGCATGAAATCAGGCGAAGTCTTCTCTGAACCGTGAGTGCAGAAAACATGCATTATATGATGGAAACTTTGAAATTATGAGTTATTTTAGATTAGATATAACTATTTTATTGGTTTGTGTTGTCTCAATTACACAGAACACGCAAGTGGTATGAGCCAGACTGGTGGAAATTTGGCGATGCAAAATCGTAAGCACGTACTTTTTTCTTTTCTTTTACCTTTAAGATAGATTTCTTAATCCATGTTGTTGCTCTCTCTCTCTCTCTCTCTCTCTCTCTCTCTCTCTCTCTCTCTCTCTCCTCATGGTGGAAATTTAGGCAAATTTATGGCGGGAGGGTGATCATTAGTTCTTTGTATGGAAAAAGTATCTTTGAAAATGTTCATTTACTGAGGTAAGTAAAAGGCTCTTTTGGACTGACGTGACCTGTTAGAGTAGCCCAACGAAATGTTATCCTAAAAAAACAAACATGTGATAAACGCTGATAACTGATTTTTTCTATAGTGCCTTGGTGATTTCTCCATATAGACTGCTCTACCTGATATTGGATTGCCTAATGATGCTAGAAGAGTTGTCATTAGTTCTTTGTAGGGAACAACGGGTCTCTGAAAATGTTTGTTAGTTAGGTAAGTAGAAGGAAAAGGTGTAAAGCTGATTATTTAGTTTTCTCTGTATGTCCTTTTTGTAAAGGATTCTCATCTGAATGATCATGGTAGGCGTTAGGCCGTTAGTCTTCAAGCCGTTAGTCTTCAAGTATTGAAGCAATTCATAATAGCATTTGAATTTGCTGCTTAAATTTCCAGGTTCTACTATGTAATATTTCACTTGGCTTCTGATGCAGATACTTTAGACATGCTTCTGGTGAATTGTACGCCATTTCTAGAACCTTGGCTCAATTTATATCAATAAACAGGTACTTCCGCGGCCTCTTATCTATTTTTCTTTCCTGTTTCAATAGTATCGTGTGGCATGCTGACAACTTTGGGAGGATCTAATTTATAGCTTTCTGTCGGTTTGCAGGTCTATTCTTCGTGCTTATGCTCATGATGATGTTAGTGCTGGGTCATGGTTTATTGGGCTTGATGTGAAGCACATTGATGAACGGAAATTTTGCTGCTCCTCTTGGATGCCAGGTCTGTTGATCTTTTCCGTCTAGTACATATACAAATCACTAAGAAAATAATGAAACTTTTCCCAATCATATCTGATTTTTTCTTGAAAAGACTGCTGAAGTATGACTATTATCTTAATATCAAGGCAAGAAATCATCTTGCTGCGGTTTACTCGCTTCTCAAGCATTTTTTCTCCAAAAATGCTTGTTGAAAAGGGAAACGAAATTTATAATAATTAGAAAAACACAACCAAGGACAAATAGAGAAAGAGTGACAGGGTCTTTAGATGCTGAAAGCCATTCAATACGATTCTCCGTCTTCACTGCAGTAATTTTCTCAGAAGGATATATTTGAATATGATGATTCTCGTTAGTAATCCATGTGCATCTTTCATTTCAGGAGCAATATGTACAGCCGTGTAATCTGACGTACCGCACACCTATTGATACAACCAATACATTATGAAAGGGAAGTCCCTTCATTTACAGCATTGCCTTCAATGCCTTCTTCGACCAGATTATTCAAGCAGTACACAATCATTTATTCTGCCCCAAGTTGATTCGTGCAGCCTTGAGCTAGGAGGTTAGGTTAGGTTAGGTTAGATTAAGTTCTATATGCTGCTGGTCGAGTTTCTCTGGGAAGTTCCAGATCCTGTTAGTTTTCGCCCTCCTAGTTACTGAAGGTCCGGTGTCACTCCAAGTAGTCTTTTTCGTCATACCTGTATCAGTACCGTGCGAGTTCATCCTTGAATTTCTTTAATATTACTTCTGTACCCAGGGAACCATTAATAGAGAAATACAATTTTCTTTCGGTTGTTGAGTATATACAAATTGGAACTCATGGTGTAGCATTGGTTCCATACTTTCACAGTGATTATTTTTTCAATTACTGCCAGTTAGGGTTTGATGTCATAACATGACTTAAACCTAAGACGAAATTAACTGGTTAGGGTTGGACGTTATTTCATAGGAACTCGAAAATTAACCGATTATAATTTCTCGACATAATATTTGCATTAACATGTTATTCTAGCCACCTTATCTACACTCATGGCACGTTTACGTACCCGTAATCGGAATCAATTTACGGAATTGGATTCCGATTACGGAATACATCTCTGTTTACGTAATGTTGGAGAATATAAAACCATGTGGGGTCCACACGCATGAAGGAATCCAACTCCTTATTTTGGAGGAATTAGACTCCATACACTAGGGAGGTATTTCAATTTCTTGACCACTTGAAGAATCCGGAATAGATTTCTTCTACCAATTATGCCCTCGCTTGTTTCTTATTATTCCAACATTGCCCTTCATTTGACACTCATTATGCCATCTTTTAATAAATAAATAAATAAAACCTATTTATATATTTTTATATAGATGAATTTTATTATATAAATTTAATTAAAATTTTAATTAAATTAATTAGTATGAAAATAATTTATTTATGTAAGGGCAATTTAGTAATCAGCCTAGTTTTCATTTCGATTGAAGTGAATTAGTAAACAACTTATATAGACTTAACATCATTCCTGCTATATTTCATAAATAAATAAAACCTATTTATATATTTTTATATAGATGAATTTTATTATATAAATTTAATTAATTAGTATGAAAATAATTTATTTATGTAAGGGCAATATAGTAACCTAATTTTTATTTCGATTGAAGTGAATTAGTAAACAACTTATATGGACCCAACATCATTTCTACTCTGATTCCAGACAGTTTTAGTAAACAACTTCAACATGAATCTGATTCTGATTCCCCTTCATTTCAATTCCTTCTCAATTTAGTTCTTCTTAATTTGATTACGGATTAGTAAATGCGCCATCAAATCAGCCTTATTTATTTTTTGATTGATAACTTACGTGTGACATCCCACATCACCCAGGGGAGTGATCCTTAAAATGTATATTCTCATCCCTACCTAGCACGATGCCTTTTTGGAGCTCACTGGCTTCGGGTTCCGTTGGAACTCCGAAGTTAAGCGAGAAGGGGGCTAGAGCACTCCCATGATGGGTGACCCACTGGAAAGTTGCTCGTGAGTTCCCAGAAACAATACCGTGAGGGCGTGGTCGGGGCCCAAAGCGAACAATATCGTGTTACGGTAGTGGAGTGGGCCCGGGAAGTGATCCCGCCCGGGCGGGGATGTGACATTACGAGCTTGCCTAAACATGAGATTAATCAATTAAAACTTGGAGTTATTAAATCTCAAGTTGTAGGCAATCTTTTTGACCATCTAAAAACAGAATTTGACAAAAAAAAAAACAATTAAAATCTTAAAACAAAAAATAATTTAAAAAAATGGTTCAATCAAAAGGACTATGATTTATGGCAGCGCCAACAGACCAATACAGCATTGAACAGCAAAAGCCATCCTCGCCGGATTCATTGTGATTGGAGGATCTTGACACAAACGAAGAGGATCCGACGAGGATTATCTCTCCAGCAAAAGTGGCATGATTGAAATGTTGATGATGAAGCTTCTTTTTTTTTCGTTAAAGATGAGAAAGCTTCTTTTTTTTTTTGCGTTATATTTTGAAATTTTTCCTTCAGTAATTCGAAATCTGATTGAGTTCGGCTGAAGTGTGCGAAAATTTTGGATTGTTGATTTAGTAATTCGAAATCTAGATTTTTCCTTGTCCCAGTTGTTAAAGAAAGAAATAGGATGGTCATTAAATTTTATCTAACAATATATTTTGTTTTGTTGTACATTCTTAATGTGAGATAGTCGCCGGTGTTTTGATTCTGAATATGCAGCCGCGAAGAGTAACCTGACAGTTAGCTACCCGTGACAGCTTCTTCAAGCACAGCGAAGGCCTTCTAAAACATTGGACAACATGGACCAAGATGTAACAAAGAAGTTAAAGGGATCGGATGGAACTGCAGTGCCAGTTGGATATGACAATTCCAAGGAGGGTGATAACCGGAACCTAGTCCTTGAGGCATCAAAGAGGTCATTTCTTTCCTTATTCTTTTATCTTTCACATTATGAACCAGGCAGCAGCGTCAAGTTATTAACTCTCTGATGTTGTCGCTGGATTTAACCAAACTAAATTTGATCTTATGACTACGTGCAGTTTGGAACAAAATATTGATGGTTTGACTGATGGAAATGATAGTGACACTCAAGTAAGTGTCTTTTTCTTTATTTTATTTTTGGTATGTCTGCCCGTATCTGAGATGGGTTTCCTCTTTTTATTTTAGATGATATTTATGCATGAAGATAAAATTTTAAAGTAATCTTGGATTTCATCTATCAGGCAAACCACCTGACTCAGAGGAAAAATGGGTCCGACAGCATGCAATCTGCTGGTAAGAGTGAGCACTTCTCTTTAATGTTTACTTGCATAGTAATGCGAGACTTTTTCAATCAGGATTTCTGAGTTTAATTTTGTGGGAGGAACATTTTGGTGGCCTGTTTTTGCTGTCCATCCCTCTTCTGTTGATTTTGTATAGAAAAAGGGGATGGTTTAATATGTCCTGGAGTTACGTTAATGAAGGAGAAATGCTGTGATGGTCCTAAATTTGGACATGCTACCTTAACCAGTTGCTTCATACTATTACTGACTGATTTCTTTTCCTAATTATCTGAACGACAGAAAATGATGTAAAAGTCCATACTCAGGTCAGTCCAACAACTGAAGAGGAAGCAAAAGAGATTTCTACAAATGTTTCTGGTTATGCGCCTCCTGCTGCTGGTTTTGTGGGAGTGTCTCTTGGTTCACCATATGAGAAAATAGGAGTTAGCACAGCCTTTGTTGCTCCGTCAGCTGGTGCTCAGTTGCCTTTTGGTACTTCAGCTCTGGTATGGAAATGTTTGCCTTATTGATTTTGGTACTAATTATTTGCTTGCAAGCTTATGCCTTTCCATTTCAGTTTGAATTGAAGTTAGATAACTGTTAAAAGAATGCGGACTTTGATACTTCTCTGTTTCTTTGTTTTGAACAACACTCAGTTACTGGTTTGATTGAAATCATGGGATTGATGAAAGATACGGATTTGGATTTTCCTCAAATTTTGTGAGCCAGAGTTAGCTGTGAAACAAGGCCATCTTAAGACTCTGCAGGGTGGTTATTTACTGAAACGTTGTTATATTCATGACTTTTGAGGAATATTGAGTTCAGACTCATCCTGGTTGAAACAAATTCTATGATAACTCTTAGATGTAGTCTGCTATTCACACTATTGATTCACATGTTGGTTTCCTCAGGATGAAAGGCACAGATGAAACGAGAGAAAAGGAAACAAGCTAACAGAGAATCTGCGAGGAGATCTAGGTTAAGGAAGCAGGCTGAATATGAGGAACTGGTGAAGACATGTGAATCCTTAAACGAGGAGAAAATTGCTCTTCAATCCAAAATGGAAGAATTGAAAGGGGATTCAAAGACACTGAGGCTTGAAAATGCCGCATTAAGGGTACTACTCAATGTTCTCATAGAATTTCTTGAGCTGTGGGCCTGTTCTCACAGTTATTTTTCACGTGTACCAAGTTGTCACTTTCTTTTTTTCTGTTTGGTCTTTTTTAATGACCGGATTCTCAAAGATCAACCATACTAATAGTACGTCGAAGAAATAAGTTTCGAGGTTGTTTTTCCTGCAAAAGTTTGGAGGTTGACTCATGAGTCGGTAGCATGTCCGAGCCCAAGGCTGGGTTCATAGTGCTGGGCATTGAGTTAGTTGGAGATTTTGCATATTCATATGCACCACAAATAGTTACCCAACTAGTGGAACTCTAAGCATATTTTACCCCAAAAAAAAAACGATAGGCACTTGAACAACTATGTCCGTATTGTTTTGATTTCTTATATCCACCATGTACTTAGAGTAAACAAGCCATCTCCACATTGAATTATCATATGTTGTTGCTTTTGGTTGCCAAAAATTGACCGAGTGTAGGAATTTACCAATTGAGTGAGGGGTGTGGTGTCGGAATGGGTTTTGATCAGATGTGTTTTAGCATGTGCTACTGAGTTAAGTTGAACATGAAAATTTGAGGAAAACTGATTTGGTCATCCTAGTTTGTTTCAACCTAAGATATATTTACATTTACTTGCAGCTCGATCTCACATGAGTATTGTCTTGTAGGAGAAGCTGAAAAATGCTCAGGCAGTGACGCAAGGAGGGATTGTTTCAGTTAAGATTGAAGTAGACTTGGACCTGCCAAATGATGCCAAAAATATACTGAGCAATTTGGGTTCTGTAAGCAGGAATGATGAACTGGATCGCAAGAAACATGAAAGTTCCATGTCTGATACCAAGTTCCATCAGCTGATGGAATCAAACGCTAGGACTGATGCTGTTGCTGCTAGATGATAAGGAAGCTGGTGTTGTCTGCAGCCTCACATCACACTCGGTGCACTAATAGACCTCATTAACTTAACTTTCAGTTTACAACCAGCAGGTGGAATACAGCATTAAACTCTCCTTTGTGCTATGATGTATTAGATTCGAGATTGCCGTGGCGATTTTGGGAGTAGTTTAGGGTAGGCTAAAAGTGTGTTTCCATATGAACATGAACATTCCAAAGGATAGGTCTCTGAAAGTGACTTGTAATTGTTACTGCAGAATTCTTGTTGGATTGACAGAATGTTCTCTTTAAAATTGGTTTATTATTTTGATCCTCCTACTAGAAATTCGACCATGTCCATGAGATTCAAATTGTTTCGACTTTCGAGTGAAAATGTCAATGTAGGGATTGATTATTGGCCTTAAAAAAAAGAAAAAAAGAAAAAAAAAGGTCATTATGAACTCCTCGCTCTCCTTTGTCACTTGGGAGGAGTGCATTACGACTATTTTTGGAGTGTTAATAGTAGTTCCTTTAATGGGGAATACTCTGTCAAATCCGGATATGGTGTAGCGGTGAATCTCATGGAAAATGGGGCTTTGGGCAAGAAAGGTCGCGGTGCTCCCAGTGATACCAAGAAACAAAGTTTTGCCTGGAACAAAATTTGGGATTTGAAGGTGCCCAACAAGATTAAAGTTTTTATCTGGAAATGTTGCAATAACGCTTTGGCTGTGAGACACAATCTACAACGACGCCACATGCGAGTTGACAATGTATGTGGGATTTGCAACTGTGTGGATGAAACTGAAAACCACCTCTTCTTCCATTGTGAGGTCAGTCATTTATTCAGGTTCTCTTCCCCACTTCACTTAAATTCCTTCGAATTGGCTGGGGCTGATTTCTTTGAATCTTGGGAGAAATTTTGTAATCAAATTAAGAATCGGAATAATGCTGCTGACATTGCCCAAGATTTTGCTTTTGGTCTTTGGCGTCTCTGGAAAAATAGGAATGATGCCATTTTCAAGGGTGCCAACTATCATCCGTTGGAAATTTTAGAGGCATGGAAAGTTAGTGTCTCTGAATATAAGGAGGCCTTGGCCTCTGGTGTGGAGAACGATACCCCAAGGGGAAAATTGTCCGTGGTGGATACTGAGGTTCTTTGCAACCATTGGCAAAAACCTAGGTACGGTACTATCAAAGTTAACACGGATGCGGCCTGGTGTAAGACAAACCGGCGTGTAGGTGTGGGTTGGGTGGCTCGTGATTTTGCTGGTCTACTCAATGCTGCCGGAGGATCAGGCAAGGGCTTTTGTCAATCTGCTGCAGCTGCTGAAGCTTGTGCGATTCGAGAAGCTTTGGAGGCTTGCATAAGTAATGGTTTCGACCATGTTATTATTGAATCAGATGCCAAGGTAATCATTCAAATGCTTGAGAAAAAGATGGCTTGGAATTGTGATTTGGAATGCATTCTTAGTGATATTGAGAAACTAGCACTTCGGTTGACGTCCGTCACGTTCGCCTTTGTGCCTAGGCAGGGCAATCATGCTGCTCACTCAGTGGCTAAGTTTGTTTTTAAAAACGGGTGTGTGGCTAGTTGGGATCACATTGGCCCGGAATTCCTGTTTAATATTCTCGCTAAGGATGTAAACATTTCTATCCGTATTTAATACATCTCTATCTTTGGTTTTAAAAAAAAAATAGTAGTTCCTTTAATTGATTTATACCTTGTACGGTAATTCACAAGGAGGCTTTTCAATTGTTTAAAGCTTTATCACTTGATTACATTATATAGCAGTATCCATTATCCACACTTTATTAGAGGAAATTCTGAGTTCCAATATCATGTAAAGTATCCTTTTAAGTTCTAAGTTAAACACGTTACTTAGTAGTGCGGTTTAGTGATATTTCTCTTCACTGATAAGTGAGAGGACTTAAGTTTGATTCTCGCCAAAGATAAATTTGAACCACATTATGAGGTTTAGCCACCTCACTCTCCTTAGTGTAGATAATATCATTTGTTTAAAAAGTCCTAAGTCAAACGCTGCAAATACCATCATTTTGTTTGTTAAAATATAAGATTATAATTGGTCGTTGAAAAAGTGCAAATCGAAAGGGGTTTTCAAAGGGAATTTTCATAATTTTTAGTGTTGGGACATTGCACCTATAGTGTATCCATGATGTTGAATTTCAACCCCAAATCACCGTCCTTCCTTCCGAGTGCCTTTCAATTCAAAGCTCAATACTGAGTCAAAATTCTGGAAAAGAAGGAAAATTATGGGTGATTTGGTAAAGAGTTTGGACTACGTCCACTTGGGCAGCTTTCTATGGAAAAGAACCCCTTCCACGTATACCTGCCAGTTTCTGACACGACACGAAAACGACACGAAAATAACGGGTTTCGGGTCGACACGATAACTAATCGGGTCATTATCGGGTAACCCGTTAAGAACCCGTTAATAACGGGTCCTTAATAGGTTTACACGAGAGTGACACGCAGGTAACCTGTTTTGACACGAAAAGGAAAAAGTTATTTTGATGATTTTAATTTTTTTTAATTACTAAAAAAAACTTACTATAAAATACAATAAATATAGTGGATATATATATATATATATATATATATTGTTCATTAATTAATATTGTATTATTATTCTAAATAAATTTTAAAAATTTAAGTTTTATTTATTTATTTTATAAAATATTATGAGCAAAAAGTGAGATTAAAAAAATTATAAAACACATTAAAAATAAAAACATCAAGTAATTTAAAAAATACCAAATACATTTAAATATTTAAAATAATTAATTTACAAGTGCAAAAAATGTGAAAAAAATATGCAAGCACTCTTAATCGCATCCTCTACGCTTTAAAGGTGCGTACATGAATTTTTAAAACTATACAAACCCTCAAGTATTTTTAAGGTAGTTCAAAATAAATAAAATTCATAATCATTAATATATAAGTCTGAAAAATGTGAAAGCATATATAAAGGGGTGTGATATTCACACACCCCATTTTACTTTTCACACACCCTTCTAATTTTCGATCGTCGGATCGGATGAATTGAAGAAAATCAACAAATAGAAATTAACAAAGGGTATGTAAGAAGTAAAATGGGGTGTGTGGATAGCACACCCCTATATAAATGCTCATGATTGCATCCTCTACCCTTAGATAATCGTTACATGGTCGTTTAGATTTTTAAAACCCTCCAAATCTCATGAATAATGTTTTTTTTAGTGAAAAATTAATAATATTGTAGAAGTGAAAAATTAATAAGATTTTTTTAAAAAAAAATGCACATACCACACATTGCCACATAAATATTACTTCAAAACATTAAAACATTTGTCGTTTAAGTATTACATCTACACCCGAAAATAATACTTTTATTAAGTATATAACATAAAATTTTGTGATATCCACATCCACTAGTGTAAATATTTTAAATTGAAGATCGAATTCATTCATTGTATTCATATAGGGTCAAGGAGTGTATCTGTAAAAAATCATCAAAATCGGAGTTAAAATAACCGTTAAATCGTGATTTTTTGTTTATAACTGTCGAAAAACTTTGTCCGTTACTTGATCTCTGAATGTTTGTTTTTTGTGATTTTTTGTTGCTGTGATCTCAAAACATATACAAACAAGTTTGACGGTTGTGATCGTTGAAATTAGTTTCGAAGAATTCGTATCCCATCAAAACGATAGATTGACTAACACTTAAGAGTTTATTTATACTTTCATTAAGTATAACATAAGATTTTGTGGTATCCACTTGTGTAAATATTTTAAATTGAAGATCGAATTCATTCATTGTATTCATATAGGGTCAAGGAGTGTATCTGTAAAAAATCATCAAAATCGGAGTTAAAATAACCGTTAAATCGTGATTTTTTGTTTATAACCGTCGAAAAGCTTTGTCCCCTTACTTGATCTCTGAATGTTTGTTTTTTGTGATTTTTTGCTGATGTGATCTTGAAACATATACAAACAAGTTTGACGGTTGTGATCGTTGAAATTAGTTTCGGAGAATTCGTATCCCATCAAAACGATAGATTAACTAACACTTAAGAGTTTATTTATACTTTCATTAAGTATAACTCTCTTCATTTTGCATATCTTTGAACATTTGTATTTTGTAGTATGCACTAATGTTTTTTCATTAGACTCTTATTTTGGGGTATGTAAACTTGAAAGAAAAATGTTTTATTTATTTATTTATTAATGTTTTGAATTAGTATTTATGTGACAATATGGTATGTATATACTAATTTAGTATTATGTTTTACATTTTTTAGGGTCAAATTATGTTTTTCATTTTCATTATTTATTGATTTAAAAAATATTTTTCTTAACGGGTAACGGGTCGTGTCATATTACCTGATAATATTAACGGGTCGATTTCGGGTTGGGTCATATTACCCGTTTATTTTAACGGGTGTTACACGACACGACCCGTTAAGCTATCGGGTATGACATGAAAACGACACGAACACGAGAAACACGACACGAATGCCAGGTCTACTCCCACGGCAGGGAAGGCGTGTAAAAACCAAAGGAATAACAATCAAAGGCTTTGTAAAAACCAACATCAATTAAAAATCAAAACAAAAAATTTCATCAGTAGAACCCCTTTCAACACTTCAGTGATCTTATACAGTTTCAACAACCCCTTTTACATTTCTCCCTCAAACCCACTTCGATTTTTCGCGGAGGATCTTAACACCCATCTTATCGCGGCTTTTTGGTTTCATTGCTCGACCTTGGTTTCAATATACAATTTTGGTTTGAATTCAGAGGGACACTAATGGATTTTTTTCCTTCTTCGTGTTGGGTATAAAGACTGGAATTAGAATGATTTTAAAGGATTAAAATCAAATTTAGCTTCACATGCTAAGAATTAATGGAAAGTTGACAAAAAATTAATTTTGACCCTAAAACCTAATACAATTCACCATAGGAGTTTAAATTCTAATGATTTTTTACCAAATAAGTTATCTTTCGACTACTCTATCACCACATTAACTGTTAATTCAATTAAGTCGTTTATATATTATCATTTATCAGTACTAAATCACAAAGTATGTGTTTCAAGCACAAATATGTATACAATCTATGTCGTGACAGAATCTCTCTTCAAATATATTCGTAATAAGTACGTACTACTTATCCATCAAAATTATTCTATATCATATTTTGATTTGTGTTGTAATCATATCTTTTCATCATCAATTTTCCCTGGCCGACGTCTAATGCAGACACTCTGCCTGGTTCACCTCAAATTATGCAGAGTTTATTGCATAAATTATTAAATTTTGGCAATAAAATATAAATCATGTATTCAATTAAAACTTGACATAATGCCTCATATCATCAAATTAATGCATATGTAATCTTTTAACTAAACATTCCGTCATTTAATATTAGCACATGAACAAAACAGTTGCATGCAAGTTTTTCTCGACAATCAGGCAATCGAAAAAGTCAAAAACTTCGTACCTCCCACTTTGTTCTCCATGTTACTTTTAAAAATGGGTTAGTTAATTCAGTTAAAATGGTTGGCATGTTCATACTCGTCTATATCACGTGTAGAAACCAGCAAAGACTAAATCATGGTTGGCTGGTTGCAAAATTTCCCATGTCGTACACGCACATGTAAATACACACGAACACCAATATTTTAGAAAAGTATATAATATATAATTGTCAATTTTGAAACTTCTGCATGCAAGTGGTACTAATTTATTCTGAGTCGTGATCAGTGACCCTCCTAGGACATACCCAAGGACGTTGATCTCTTGTATACGATCTGACGTTTTAAATTTTCTTCATCAGGAGCTAATCCCGCTGTTCTGTTGTGTTGTATGGATAAATTCATATTTCCGTCCATAAAGGTGTTTTGACCTCATTTCTTCTTATGCCATAGCTTCCAGTTTTTCTTCCTACTTGTCAGACAATTGTTCCTATCATGAATGCTTTTTGTTTTTGGTTTGAAACCGGGATTGTGCAGGAATTTTAAGACAGTTTGGTCTCATTTTTTGGGTAATTAGTTATCCAGTTTTTCTTCACAAAATTTGGACCTGTTCAAAAAGTGAGAGTTGGGTTGGTAGTTGGGAATTTGGTTTGAGTTCACAGGAAAATATAGGTTTTCTCACAAGAAAGGCTCATGTGAAAGTTTAGTTTCTCAACTGCTTGATTGAATGAGCAGCTGACTATTTCTTTTCCTACGGATTTGAAGCTGTTTTCTAGAGAGAGAGAGAGAGAGAGAGAGAGAGAGAGAGAGAGAGAGAGTCGTCTGTGGTCTTGTTTATTCAATTGGTGTTCTTGCTGTGTTCTTGAAATGAATGATTCTGGATCAGCAGTTGAAGTTTCTAAAGACAAGAATGGAATCGATCAAGTTCATCTTCAGAACCCGCGAGGAGCCTCCGTTCGGGTTAGATTTCTTTTTTCAACATCGATATTGTCCTCAATCATTGGTTTAGTCTATTAATAGCAGAACCATTCAATATAAATAGTTGTATTTTATTTAGTATACTTCAACAGGCCTAAAATTGCTGATTTATAGTTTACATGCATTCTGATGTTGTGCAAACACAATCCAGGTGAGCTTGCACGGAGGCCAGGTTCTGTCATGGAAAACCGAACGCAACGAAGAATTGTTATTCGTTAGTAGCAAGGTGAAGAAGTTATATATGCTTATTCATTTGTTATTCATGAACAATCGAGAAAATGTACACTGATTTCCTATGTTAGCTAATATATTTTCTGTTTCGTCTATGAAGGCGATTTTTAAGCCGCCAAAAGCAGTCCGAGGAGGAATTCCAATCTGTTTTCCGCAGGTTGGGACCGGATCGTTGGACCATAACGGGTTTGCCAGGAATAGGATTTGGGCCATTGACAATGATCCTCCACCTCTACGTCCGAATGAGTCGAATGGAAAAGCCTACGTCGACTTGCTGCTCAAACCATCCGATGATGATATGAAGATTTGGCCACATAGGTACATATAGCAGCATGAGTTCTGAAAAAGTTGCATACTAATGCTTTGTGTACAAATATTAGTTTCTAACATGATGATTTGAAACATGTTTTTCAGTTTCGAGTTTCGCCTTAGGGTGTCACTGGCAGCAGAAGGGCATCTAACGCTTATATCGCGTATCAGGAACATCAACTGCAAGCCTTTCAGCTTCGCGTTTGCTTATCATACGTACTTCTCCATTTCGGATATCAGGTACGTAATGTTTAATTAAGCATAATCTAACTAAAAGACTAATTGAAGTGCCGAGATTTAAATGAATATAATCTGGACTGACAGTGAAGTGAGGATTGAGGGATTGGAGACTCTAGACTATCTAGACAACCTGTGTCAAAAGGAGCGGTTTACAGAACAAGGTGATGCCTTAACATTCGAATCTGAGGTAATCGTGTTTTCCCAAAACCTTCTCAACTTGTCGGTGGATCCAAAACGCTCTTTCTAATGAAGTGTAGTTCATTTTTTTTGTGGCAGGTGGACCGCGCTTATCTCAAGTCTTCGGATGTGATAGCAGTTTTCGATCATGAAAAGAAGAAGACATTCACCGTGCGAAAGGAGGGACTTCCAGATGTTGGTGAGAATCATGTTCTATTTGGATTAGTGTAAACTTTGACATTTTACTTAGTGACATATTAAAGTCTTGTGTTCTTGAACTTTACATGTACTAGTTGTATGGAATCCATGGGAGAAGAAGTCCAAAGCGATGGCGGATCTTGGAGACGAAGAATACAAACAGATGCTGTGTGTTAACGGAGCATCAATCGAGAAGCCGATCACCTTGAAGCCCGGCGAGGAATGGACCGGTCGATTGGAGCTCTCTCTTGTCCCTTCCAGCTAAATCAAGAGGCTGGCAGTGACTTGCAGGCGAAGAAATAAACCTAGTACCAATATTAATTAGGGTCGAAAAATTCGACAATGTTTGCAATAAAGAATCATTAAGAACATGATTAATAGCTTTAATTTTGGTTTATGTTTCTTAATCAATATCGTTCGACTGAGGCGGAGATATCTTTTTGCTTCTCCCCATTGTAGTTGTGACCTTAAGAATGTATATGGTTCATCTCAATTTAGTCGTCAAAATTTGTAATTTATACACTGCATGCTACAAACTATAGAGAGAAAAGTAAGAGAGAGTTAATCATGTTTTTTGGTGGAATATAATCTTAAGTTTCTGAATTATTTTTCCTAGAGGATAAGAAATCTTTTGGTTTCACACATGAATTCAAGATCTAATGCAAAGCCTGAGGCTGAGGCCTGAGAGACCACAAAGAAAAAAAGGTGCAAAAAGACCAAAAGGGAAAAAAGATGCAAAAAATATGAAAAAAGAGACACGTTTATATCAGAGCCTAGTTTCGATCTAGGGACCTGTGGGTTATGGGCCCACCACGCTTCCGCTGCGCCACTCTGATTTGTTGTTAATGGTTTAATATTAAATATATAAGAACCCTACGCAGAAGCGTATATAATTTCACTCATCAATCATCACTGTGACGCTTATGGCCCACATATTCTAAAGTAGTACATCACTAAATCCTTAAGCCAAAATTCCCATCTTTGTTTCTATTTGTTTTACAATTTGCTCAACTTCATTAGAAGTTCATAAGCTATAGAGATTTGGTTTGAACTTACTGTCTATGAGAGTTTAACTTCAGACCTGATCTCACTTACAAAAGAAAAAATTAATTAAGTGACATTAACCAAGCTTAATTTTGAAATTAAGAACAAAATTTTTTCTTTTCTTGCTAAATTTATTAGTTATATTTTGAACACGTTTATATAATTTGAAAAAAAAAATTATGAATACGTTTTTCACCAGGAGGGATTAAATGATTTTTTATTTTATTTTATTTCTTTTTGTGTGAATAAACTTTCAAAAGTCAAGACGATGAATCCGTCCACCGTTCTTGAGCTTGACTGACCAAAGACAATTGCAGCCTTGGTCTAAATAAAGCAGCCGTGCATGCTTGCTGCGACCACGGCCCATTTTCTGTTAAAATCTTTCAGAGCCTGGTCTCGATCCAGGGACTTGAGTGATGGCCCACCACACTTTCACACGTGGGTAGTCATTCACATTAGTAGAGTCGTATGAACGAGAGTTTCAAATTTTTTTTGGATAAATTACAAAAAAATTATATTAATTATTGGTGTCACGATACTTTTATACCTTATCTTTTAAAATTGACAATGTCATACCTTATCTTACGAATTTGTGCCAATGTTATACGTTCTGTTAGCTTGGCGTCAATTTCTCAGTTAAATGCTAATGTGGCTTGATCTGCGGCCCATTTTCTATTAAAAAATTATTAAAAACTAAAAAAAATCAGTTAATATTTTTTAAATATTAAAATAATAATAAAAAGTTATAAAATAAAAAAGAAAAACCAAGCACTTAGTTCGTCCCATCCCCCCTTCTTTCTTTTCTCCCCATCTTCATCTTTCTTCCCCCTTCCTGCAACTACAACCCAGAAAAAATAAAATAAAAAATCAATTTGTATTCCCCCCACACCCACCCCCTCTTCTCCTCGCACCCACTCTCCGTACCCAACCTCCCCACCTTCGCACCCACTACCTGCGATCCAAAAAAAAGAAGCCCCAAATCCGATTCCGAAGGTTGAGAACCTAGGCGCGGAGAAAATGGGAGGAATGGGTGTGGAAGGAAGAGGGTGGGGGGGGGGGGGGGGGGTTGGACGGATGAATTGGGTTTCCTTCTTCTTTTTTTCTCCTCTCTTCTTCTCCAGATTGGGTGGGTGGGTGGGCGTTTTGGGGGGGTGGTTTGCGGACGAACTGGGTTTCCTTTTTGTTTTTTTTTTTTTGCTTCTCTTTCTTCTTCTTCTTCTTCTTCTTCTTCTTTTTTTGCAAGTTGGGTGGGTTTTTGTTGAGGGGAGGGACGACTGGGTCTCCTTTTTTTTTCCTCTTCCTTCTTCTTTTTGGGTTTGTTGTTTTGTTAGGGGGTTCTTCTTCTTTCTGCAGGAAGATGGGGAGATAGAAAGAGGGGAGAGGGACGACTGACATGAGGGTTTTTTTTTAAATTTACTTTTCTTTATTATTTTAATATTTAAAAAATATTAAATAATTTTTTTAGTTTTTAATAATAATTTATTAAATTTTTAATAGAAAGTGGGCTCCAAATCAAGTCACGTCAGTATTTAACTGAAAAAATTAACGGCCAAGTAACGGAAGGTATAACATTGGCACAAATTCATAAGATGAGGTTTGAAAGTGTCGTGACACAAATAATTGAGGTAGTTTTTTGTCATTTACCCTTTTTTTTTTTACATCTCACAGATGAGTTTGAATTTTTTTATATTTTAAAGTAAAATATTCTTGTATGAAAGAAAAATCCTTTTTCGTTAGAAAGTTGAGAACATTCATAAAATAAAGTTCACCCTGACAGATTATATCATACGTAGTATTAAAAGGACCTGCATATAGAAAGAAGACGACACTTATGCAAATAAAGCATAAGTAAAAGTTCTTCCTTGCAGTTATTACAAATATTAAATAACCAAAAACAGATCCTCCACAAGGAAAAAAAACCTCTTACGTGAGATATATATATATATAACAACCGTCCCTAAATTTATGTTTTTATTCGCTTTAATTGAGTGAATTGGGTGGGGGGGTTGCGAACGAACTGAGTTTCCTTTTTCTTTCTTTTTTGCTTCTCTCTTTTCTTCTTCTTCTTCTTCTTTTGCAGGTTGGGTGGGTTTTTGTTAGAGGGGGAGGGACGACTGGGTCTCCTTTTTTTCCCTCCTCCTTCTTCTTTTTGGGTTTGTTGTTTTGTTAGGGGGGTTCTTCTTCTTTCTGCAGGAAGATGGGGAGATAGAAAGAGGGGAGAGGGACGACTGACATGAGGGTTTTTTTTTAAATTTACTTTTCTTTATTATTTTAATATTTAAAAAATATTAAATAGTTTTTTTAGTTTTTAATAATAATTTATTAAATTTTTAATAGAAAGTGGGCTCCAAATCAAGTCACGTCAGTATTTAACTGAAAAAATTAACGGCCAAGTAACGGAAGGTATAACATTGGCACAAATTCATAAGATGAGGTTTGAAAGTGTCGTGACACAAATAATTGAGGTAGTTTTTTGTCATTTACCCTTTTTTTTTTTACATCTCACAGATGAGTTTGAATTTTTTTATATTTTAAAGTAAAATATTCTTGTATGAAAGAAAAATCATTTTTCGTTAGAAAGTTGAGAACATTCATAAAATAAAGTTCACCCTGATAGATTATATCATACGTAGTATTAAAAGGACCTGCATATAGAAAGAAGACGACACTTATGCAAATAAAGCATAAGTAAAAGTTCTTCCTTGCAGTTATTACAAATATTAAATAACCAAAAACAGATCCTCCACAAGGAAAAAAAACCTCTTACGTGAGATATATATATATATATATATATATATATATATATATATAACAACCGTCCCTAAATTTATGTTTTTATTCGTTTTAATTGAGTGAATTGGGTGGGGGGGGGGGGGGTTGCGAACGAACTGAGTTTCCTTTTTCTTTTTTTTTTGCTTCTCTCTTTTCTTCTTCTTCTTCTTCTTTTGCAGGTTGGGTGGGTTTTTGTTAGAGGGGGAGGGACGACTGGGTCTCCTTTTTTTCCCTCCTCCTTCTTCTTTTTGGGTTTGTTGTTTTGTTAGGAGGGTTCTTCTTCTTTCTGCATGAAGATGGGGAGATAGAAAGAGGGGGAGGGACAACTGACATGAGGGTTTTTTTTTTTAATTTACTTTTCTTTATTATTTTAATATTTAAAAAATATTAAATAATTTTTTTAGTTTTTAATAATAATTTATTAAATTTTTAATAGAAAGTGGGCTCCAAATCAAGCCACGTCAGCATTTAACTGAAAAAAATAACGGCCAAGTAACGGAAGGTATAACATTGGCACAAATTCATAAGATGAGGCATGAAAGTGTCGTGACACAAATAGTTGAGGTAGTTTTTTGTCATTTACCCTTTTTTTTTACATCGCACAGATAAGTTTGAATTTTTTTATATTTTAAAGTAAAATATTCTTGTATGAAAGAAAAATCCTTTTTTGTTAGAAAGTTGAGAACATTCATAAAATAAAGTTCACCCTGACAGATTATATCATACATAGTATTAAAAGGACCTGCATATAGAAAGAAGACAACACTTATGCAAATAAAGCATAAGTAAAAGTTCTTCCTTGCAGTTATTACAAATATTAAATAACCAAAAACATATCCTCCACAAGGAAAAAAAACCTCTTACGTGACGTAAATTTGCATATATTCATCCCTTGATTCAAAGTTTCACACCCATTTATCTCTCACTAATGTAATGAGAGAGAGAGAGAGAGAGATATATATATATATATATATATATAACAACCCGTCTCTAAATTTATGTTTTTATTCGTTTTAATTGAGTGAATTGGGGGGGGGGGGTTGCGGACGAACTGAGTTTCCTTTTCTCTTTTTTTTTTTTTGCTTCTCTCTTTTCTTCTTCTTCTTCTTCTTCTTTTGCAGGTTGGGTGGGTTTTTGTTGGAGGGGGATGGACGACTGGGTCTCCTTTTTTTCCCTCCTCCTTCTTCTTTTTGGGTTTATTGTTTTGTAGGAAGATGGGGAGATAGAAAGAGGGGGAGGGACAACTGACATGAGGGTTTTTTTTTTTTAAATTTACTTTTCTTTATTATTTTAATATTTAAAAAATATTTTTTTTAGTTTTTAATAATAATTTATTAAATTTTTAATAGAAAGTGGGCTCCGAATCATGCTACGTCAGCATTTAACTGAAAAAATTCACGGCCAAGTAATGGAAGGTATAACATTGGCACAAATTCATAAGATGAGGTATGAAAGTGTCATGACACAAATAGTTGAGGTAGTTTTTTGTCATTTACCTTTTTTTTTACATCGCACAGATGAGTTTGAATTTTTTTATTATTTTAAAGTAAAATATTCTTGTATGAAAGAAAAATCCTTTTTTTGTTAGAAAGTTGAGAACATTCATAAAATAAAGTTCACCCTGACAGATTATATCATACGTAGTATTAAAAGGACCTGCATATAGAAAGAAGACGACACTTATGCAAATAAAGCATAAGTAAAAGTTCATCCTTGCAGTTATTACAAATATTAAATAACCTCCACAAGGAAAAAAAACCTCTTACGTGACGTAAATTTGCATATATTCATCCCTTGATTCAAAGTTTCACACCCATTTATCTCTCACTAATGTAATAAGAGAGAGAGAGAGAGAGAGAGATATATATATATATATATATATATATATATATATATATAACAACCCGTCCCTAAATTTATGTTTTTATTCGTTTTAATTGAGTGAATTGACGGAAATGCCCTAAGGGGCAAAACGCAATTTAACGAGGACGTATTTGATTCTTGTATATTCTATTATGTTTCTTGACATCTTTGGATAGTGCTCGACCTCACAAACGCGTAGGCGCAAACCGTTCGTGAAACGGACTTATAACGAAGGAGATATTGACGTTTAAAGTTAGGGACAATATGGTAATTTGGTTATTAATCTGGAAGGCTCCAGATTTTGGAGCAAAATCTGGTGATGCCACATGTGTGGCTAATATGGAAAGCCAAGAAGAGAAAGGAGAGGAAAGAATGGGCACTGCCCAATCAAAAAATAAGAAAGGAGGGACAAGAGGAAGAGAGAAAAACGGGAGGAAAAAGGAAGGGGGTTCCTTGAACCCACGCGACCCGCACGACCCGACCCATTTCTCCATATTTTCCTATGGTTTTCCACCGGATTTCCCACAAATTGGACCAAGCCACCACTCCCAATTATCACCTAGTCCTTTCCTCTTCCATTTCCACCTCAAATTTGAGTGAATTTGGCCTTGAAACATAGAGGAACTTTAGAGGGTGAGTCTGTGGGTGTCATGGTGGCGATCCACCATTTGTCCAGCAATATTTTGAACTCAAAGCAAGTATAAATCGATTCCTCATGTTGTGTAGATAAATTTTCATGTTTGGATCGTTTAATTTGGTGGAGAAATGAGAAAGTTATAATGATTTAAAGTTTGCCTAATTTCTGGCGACCTCCGCCATTTTCAAGGTTTTTTCTGGCCAAACCACAACGAGATAGCCATTATGAAAGGTACCAATCTTTTCGTCTCGTCGAGAAATACGATTTCCGTTTTTGAATCACTTGATTTCGTTGAGTATTGAAAAAGTTATGGACGTTGAAATGTTGCTTAGAACTTCCGGCTCGTCACTAGTTTTCCAGCGGACAGCCGTCTTTCAGGCCATTTTCCGGCCACTTCCGGCCACTATTTGGACTCCAAGAAAGATAACCTTGTTCTACACTTCTCTAGCTTTGTTTTGGTATATCGTTGGTCGAATTTGGTTGAGAAACAAGTGAGATATGGAGTCCTAAAGATTGCCCAGGAAATCTGCAAAATCTGCAGAATCCGGCGAAATTTCATTAAGGTCCGCCACTTGAACATTATAGCAATCAACGATCTGACCGTTGGATCATCACCAAATTTTAATACATTGTAGTATGTAATATTTGAGACCATAGGAACTTACGGATCGAGAATCCGATGTACGGATCCTCCCGAATTGGGTTTGTAAATTAGTAAAATAAAACGTTAACCGCCACTTGGTTTTGACAATTGGTGAAGATCTAACCGTTGGATCGTTCTGAAACTTTAAGATATTGTTCTAGAAGTTTAATTTGTATCTTTGCAACTTACGGATCGAAAATTTGTGATGCGTACCTTTTAGATCGAGTTACATAGGATTGTGGTGTGGATCATATCGTCGATCTTTGACCGACAGTTGACTTTTGGTCAATGGGTCTTAAATCATTCTAAAACGTCCTTGGGGATGTGTTTTATATAAGTTACGTGTTATATCAATAAGAATTTTGAGATGTTACTTGATAATTGTTCTAGGTGATGATGGTTTGTGACGCCTTGATTTTCGAGCTAAAAAATTGTAGCGCGGACTGCAGGTGAGTGGATCTTTTCCTTCCTATCATATATATATATATATATATATAATTCTACAAATTCTTTAAAATTGAACTAAGAAATTTGACACACCCCAATCCCTATATTCCCCGAATACCAGGAAAGGCACGTGCTGCCCGACACCCGAGGGTGACAAAAGCCATTTATTGAGTGCAAATGCTGGGAATCAATTAGACTTATGAGTATCAAAGAATAAGGAATAGGCATTTAAGGAACATGTTCAGAGCATACAACTAACTAGAACACTAAAAGAAATAATATAATTTAATGAATAAAAGAATGGGTCCTACACCGAGAAGACTCAAAGATGCCGTTGTGGAATTGCCTTGATGCCGAGATTGTATGCCTTGACTCTAAGTTCTTAAGGGGGCGTAAAACAAAGGTGAGTGGACCAAGTTGATATATACAATAATAATAAAATAGTTATCATGATACTAACCCCCACAGTTTATATAAAGAAAACTACTAGCATAATAAGTGATAGGATTACTGAAAATCCTAGCATGCCAAAAACATCTCAAAAGACATATCGCGGAAATCAAAACATCAATCGTCTCACGGATCATCTCGTAAGTGCGGTGTGCTGCCAGTAAGATCATTGAATAAATATAACTCCCGGCCCTATGCCAGCACCGTGGTCTCTGCGCTCGTAGCCAGAGATTACTAACTCCCGGCCCAGTGCCTGCTCCGTGTCCCTCAGCTCGTAACTAGGGATTATTTATCTTGGCCTAACTGCCAACACCAGATCCTTGCCCCAGGCGGCATAGTGTTCACTAGGTACGCACAAATAGTTACGCCTCTCACATATAGCCACTTCATAGTATAAAGTCATCCATCGTCTATACTATAAATAGGGGTTTTGAAAACATGTTCTAGCATCCTATCGTCATCCATCAGATAGTCTACCAGTTCATGATTTTTATAGAAAACACGATATATTAAAATATAGCTCAATATAGGCCAACAATTAATTCCTTACAAAATAACAAGACGATAATCAACATTTTAATAAACATGCTTAACATAAAATCAGTTCATAAACTCGTAAGGCATGCGTTTTATTTATGCAAATTTTAGAAGGGGTCCACTCACAAGTAGTTGACTACTGGATCACCTCCCACAGTTGTACCTAAACACTAATAAGATTAGGATTAAATAATTGGGCTTAGATCTTTAATTAATACCACCAAATGTTTGGGCTTGGTCCCCAAAAGTTATTGGATTTAATCCAATAACTAAAACCAAACAAATAGGCTAGAACTTTAGCATGTGGGTTGAGTCCATAAAGATTTTGGGCTTAAATCTCACTCACCCAATTTAATTTTGAGACTAATAAAAAAATACTTGGGCTCGGGTCCAAGCTTAATAGGACCCTGAATTTGGGTTAAAGACTTGGGCCTAAATCCAAATAACCAAGATTGGTTAAATGGGCTAGGTTAATATATGGATCGGATCGACCCGAGTACTTTTGTGGGTCATCAGACCTCATGAGAGGGAACACCGAAATCCTCGTCAGAATTCCGTCCCCATTCCGATCTACACCTAAAACTAATTTAAAATAGGTAATTCTAACACGAAAATGATGTGGAAGTGAATAAAAGCAAGATTATACCACTGTAACTTTAACCGTGATCGAGATTGGCCAGGTTGGGTAATAGAAATCGCCGGGTTCTGAAAAAAAACAACACATGATGCATGCACATCAAAATAGTAGAATTTAGCCTTTGATTTAACACACAGAAACACAACACCAACCTGCAAAGCATGGGTTAAGCTACTTGAGTTTTAAATGAGACCAATTTGAGCTCTTGGGACCCCTAAGTTTGACAGTTCCTCGCCAGAGCTCCATACCAAAGCTGAGGTGAAGAACAGAAAATGACACGGGTTTTAGAGCACAAATAAACATGTTTATACCTCACCAAATTCAGTCCTAATCGAAAGAGAAACGAAATAAGAACATTGCAGAACCCAAATCAACCTTGAACTCGACGACAATCTTGCAAGAATTCGAATCTGAAGCTGGGCATGCAAGTTCAGAGTACAATTGGGTAGAATCACATGTTTCATGTTCAAAATTCGAAGAGACAAACCGTTCCAACACAGTTAGGAGTCTAGAAATTGAAACAAGAGCAAGAATCTCACCTGAGATAAAAAGCCAGAGGATTGAAGCTCACGGTTCGATGGCAGTTCACTGCCCATCACTCTGATGATGCATACAAAGGTATAGACAGGTTCATCTAGCCTCAGAAATGCCAAATATGTGGTTTTCAAGTTCGATAGATGAGAGAGTGAAGGTGAGAGTAAGGATAAAGCTCTCGGCTTAAAGGAAGAGAGAGTGCATTCGAGACATTTCAGGAAATGGGAAGGAAGATCACGGGGAGAAGGGAGAACTAGGATGTGGGCCCCATGGCCAAACAAAAACCCACCAAAACTTATTAATATAATATAATTATCTAAAATAGTAATGTTGTAAAATACTTTTCGGGACAAAAGTCGTAACATTTAGGGACGGATCGTTACAATCTACCTCCCTTAAAAAATTTCGTCCCCGAAATTTAAAATAGCTTTCTATATGTAAAATACTTGAAAATAAGGATATATATATATATATATATATATATACAAGAAAGAATTCAAGTTAGAGCAGCTGCATAAAGAGTATGCCATTCCGTCGCGATCGGATTGCAATGATTCCTCTTTCATGCCTCTAAGCTCATACCTTCCTCTTTCCTAATACAATAGCATAGTATAAAACTCATATAAAACTATAAGGTTGAAAATACATATTATTATGTAACCACGTATGTCGAAAATATATACACACTATAAGACGACGACAAAAATATGTGCTTAATAATAACATAAGATCATAAACATATACACATTTTAAGACAACTGTATAAATAAATAAATGTATATACGTACGATTCCCAAATTTTTTAATTTAAAATACTTGTACTAAAAATCGATATCACAATTTAAAATAAGCCTTGCCCAAACATTTGTCACGTCGCGTATTTCGAGAATGGGTGTGTCTTGAGTCGAGTCCTAATCATAGCTAACAAATACTCCTGCCGTAGACGAGCTGACTTGCCCACTTGCTTAGCGATCCCAAGAATTAAGTCATCGATATTACAATATGTAGCTTGTAATGCCGATCACTCATTGTTGTCTCAATAAGCAAGCAGTAATTTCCTAATGATGCACAATTTCTCATAACGGATTTTTGACCTTCCGAATATCGATTCACATTACTTCTTTGTCAACCAATGTAATCTGTAAAAACATTTCGTACCATGTCGCAAAAAGTGCCATACCCCAAACCGAACAAAACAGAAACTGTTGTCGAAAAACTTTATTCAGCACCAAACATCCTATTCACCTCAATCCTTCTAAACGTGACCAACTACTCTAAAGTTTTGCCAACAAAGAACCCATTTGAAAACTATACCTTCGGATTCAAGAGAAGTGGCTACCATGTTAGTAGTAGACCCAAAAGCTCGAACCAAGCAAGCAGGAAACGAGAAGTAACTTTCCTCAACAAGCAGTATCTCTTGGGAACTATTATAGTGCTCAAACCGCCTCTCCATTTTTGCTTAGTTGCAGATTTCCAGTCACGCAAGGCCAAAGTTGGTGGAAAGAATGACTCACAAGTGATCAACCTAAAACCCCATGAAAGCACACACCAATCGAGAGAAGTGTCAAGATCTTCTGATTCTCGCCTCGACAGCATTGTGGTGCCATTCCAGAGTGCACCAAACAAATCTGTTAGAAGTGTCTCAACAACCACGTACTTACAAATAAAAGAGTCCTGGAGTGAAGTGAAATTATGCGTTGAGACGAACACATCACTTTATCGAAAAGGTCTAATAAAGTACGATATGATAGTGATGAATTGCAGCAGGATAAAGAATGGTGACCATTCAATTCAGCGTGAAGATAGTGATACAATTTGCTGATCACTTGCACTACAATATTCACCAGTCTCCTACTAAAAGACAACTCAAACTTCACACTCATATGGAACTTTTCTTGATATGATTGGTAGGCTTGTGAAAAGATTATACTCCTAACATTCTTGTTCAAATTGATAAGAATTGGGCACGTACTTTCAACAAATTGATCGATCGTGAATTCCTCGCTGATTGAGCGAGAAACCACGTTGAGAAGGCTAAAAGAACAATCTAGGATTTGAGGGTCAAAACAAGTCCATTGAAAATCTATAGTACAAGATATCAAGATTTGAACCATAAACCACACCGAGAAACGAAGAAGCAAATAAAGGTGAAGATGCAAAAATAGAAGTCATTGTTTATGATTATTGGGCTAATCATCACAATAAGGTTGACGGGTTTCTTAGCCAAAAAGGGAAATAGGTCTAAGCTTAAAGAATAGTTAAGAACTGTTAATCAGATTTGACAAGGCCAAAGACATTTCATAATTCATATTACCTTGTGAGAGCTGTTTCAAAGTTCAACAATTAAACATAGAACCTTTGAATCAACAAAATGATTAAGAAGAAAGATACAAAGCAATATGCGAATGCATGCAATGGCACAATCGACTACCTTAAAGTGATGCCCTTGAGCAAACCAAAGTTCAATGAGTCTAGAGAAGTTCAAAGCAAAGCTCATTCTTTGTACAATGATGAATATGATGGAATCTCAAGCCATTACACTGAAATTATAAGGCTGAACATTTAGTGGACAATAACACCGGTCAGTAGGGCTACAAACAAGGGGCTAAGTTTGCCTATACCGAAAAGTATGTGGACAAGGAACTAGGGTTTATTGCCGAGTACCATACCCAGGTGAAGTTTAAAGAGTCTGTTTATCCAAACAAGCCTGGATCTTCCTCATCCAAGTCCAACTACCACAACAAGAAGAATCGCAACTCCTTTTGGAAATTAGTGAGAACATCGTCTGCTACTGAGGAGTTTCCCAAGAAAATCAATTAATGTAAACAAAGTCAACACTCGAAGAATTTGGTGTAAAGCTGACGGTCAAAGGTTAGGGAACTTGACTTCGTCGTTGGAGTAAGCAAGAAGGTAATCGATAGAACAATCGCCGAGAATTATTCTAAAGACCCACAGGAATTTCTTTAGTGGTAATGAGTTCGAGAACATTGGTTCGATCCACCAATTACCACTTACTAATTGTCGTCACACTAGCACTCTCACTTTCTCCAACACGTACTTCGAATGTTTCGGGAAATTTTCAAGAGATATAACTCTGGCCGCCATTCCTAGGGAACGCATGTCGTAGAGTATCATCCTATGCTGAAAGTTGCCCAACAAATCAAACACGTCATCAATAAGGCACAATCCCGACACGAGTTTCTTCTATTTTAATCAGAATGATATGGTTGAGTTACAAAATTTATGCCATGTTATATATATTTATATTTTATAAAGTACTATGAGATGGTTGAGTTTAGATTATATCATGATATATCCATATGCATATTACCTACAATTAATTATTGTGAACTACGATTGGCTTGATCCCTACTTAAGGTACGTAGGCAGTCTAACGAGATGTTAGATGCAACCACGAAATAAGTGAGATTAAATAATCGAGACAAAAGCTTTGTTTGGAAAAATTGAGCAATGTGAAGGAATGTGGTGAAAAATGTGAGAATTAACCCTATGATTTGGTGATTTAATGTTGGTTATATATCATTGTGTGAGGAAACGAGAAATTGTGGTTTTATGTTTTATAAATGTCATACCATAATTAGTTTACATTTTAGTATTTGATTTAGTACAGCTTTGCACAGTGTTGCACACCAATGTAGAGGCCAAGGTAAGTTCAGGTGAGTATATAATGTTGGTTTGATCGAATGGTAATTAATGATGAATGGATTTGAGTAGAATTCATTGTCCTGCACCCCGGTGTTAGTGCTCCACCCGAGGCCAGGGCTTATCCTTCACGTGATCGCTCACCTCATGCACCTTACGCTCACCTTGGATTCCAAGGTAGGTGCCAGCCTGTCTTACAGACCACTTTAGGTGGTTTTGACTCGTAGGTAACTTGCGATACTTCGCACGGCCTTCACGTGATCGTAGCACTTCAGCGTATATATATATATATATATATATATATATATATATATATACACACACATAGACACACACACCTAGCCTGTCATACAGACCACTTTAGGTGGTTTCGACTCGTGTGCAAGACTTGTCTGATGAGATATGAATCAGGTCACCATAGGTGACTCCGACATATGTGCTAGTGATGCGAGAATTAACTCGACACAAATTAAACCCTCTTTTGTCAATCGTAGTATAGGTATAAGTAGGGTATCGTTCTGGACCGGGGATTAGGAGGGATTGCTAATCACTCTAAAATTAAATTAAAAACGTAAAAACAAAATTTAAAACACTAAACTAAAATAAGAACACTTAATTAGAATAACTCAAAATAAAACTAACAAATAAACTAAAACAAATCAAAAGACTCAAAACAACTTAAAACTCGAGAAAACACAAATTAAGCTAAAAACTCGAAACACACTAAAAATGACTCAAAATAATAAAAACAATTTAAAATAAAAACTAGGAAATTAATTAGACGGAAATTAAATTAAAAGATAAAAACTAATAAAAATTAACTAAATAATATTATTTTAATAATGGGGGGATTGATTTTTGATGAAACGCAAATTAAACTTAACTAAATTACGAAATCGACAAAAACATAAAATTAAAGTGAATGGATAGGCAACGGATTGGCTAGAGGGTTTTTCTCCACACATGACACATATGCAACCTAAATTGATTTTCAGTTGTTCTTTCAATGAATTGTAAATTTCAACGCCCCAAATTAACCATGAATTGCATAGATTAATTCTCAGATTTTCCTTAAGTTAATGGATTGGATGATTGCATACGACAACCCAAAACATTCCCCACAAGTTCCCTACATGAATTGCATAATAGAGATACAAGCGAGAATCATTAAGTTCTATGAAAATCATAAGTGTTGACAAAGCATTCGTAACTATGAACAGCATGATACGTTTGCCAGGAATTTACTTAACGCGATTGTGACTAGCAACCTTCACTACTCATGAATATAAGTTCATAACGATTAGGTGAAATTCACTTATATTCTAGCATCAAATTCATGCATGTAAATTAAGTTTGCATTCTTAATCGACAAACATAAATAAGTTATTAATCAAACAGTTAAGCAAATTAAATCACAACTCAGAAATCACAACTGAAGTTACCAATTCAAATTACAAATATAATCATGGCTTCGAATTAACCTCTAGCCAACACAAATTAATTACACATATTTATAAATTAAAACAAAAAGTAAATATTAGTTTGGAGAGATTAAACCGAAATGGGGGTTGCAAGGATCTGTGCAATTCTGTGCATTTGCACCGTGTTCACTGGTTGCCAAGACTTGCTCTCGGATTGGCTCCTGATTTGCTGCTTGCACTGAGTTCCCCGAGGCTGCTTCTCCAATGGCAGATGCTGCGCTGCTGCTGCGTTCTGAGCGTCTGACTTCCGCCAATAAGGTGCTGCCAAAGCAGCCTTCGTAAGCTGCCTGTCTTCCTCCGTGGCAGCCAATTCGAACTCCCGTGAGCTCTCCAAAACAGCCTTGTGATTGGCCGCGTGTGCTTCTCTGATCTCGGTGCTCCAATGGGCTGGCTGCTTAAGGCAGCCTTGATCCACCTCCTGCCGCAAACCCCCTTATCCAATTCTCACCGATTGCTGCCTTGTGGCAGCTTGGTTCTCCCAACTCCTCCCTGTTTCTGTCTCACCGAGGCTCACCCTTGATTTCTCTCTGGCTGCGTGCAGCCCCAAGAGGCAGCTCGGTTTTTGTCTTGCTGCTCCCCCGGAGCTCCCTCACCTCCTGCCTTATGATTTCCAATGAAAGCTGGCTCCCTCCTCAAAGCTCCGAGGAGCCAAATGAAGCACCCCCCTCACAACTTCTTCTCTCCTTTCTTATATTCTTTTATTTGCTTAATCCCCACCATCATGATTTCTGCTCGGTGCCTTCCTGCAAACCGCACCCTTGACTTTCTTTTTGCATGTGCTTTCGGTGCATGCTGCTTTCCACTCACCCCACCTAATAATCATACACACACATATTATCACAATATATATATAAATATAAATATATATAAATATATATAAATATATATATATATATATATTATTTTCTAAATGATAAATTCTAATTAACAAGAAAGATAGTACGAATTTATTACTTAATACTTTACTTATTCTATTTTTATTTTCTTTTCTTGAAAAAATTATAAAACATAATAATAACGTAAATAGCTCAAAATATAACGAACTAACTAAGAAAAGACGAGTGAATTTGATATAAAAATATGTATAAATATGATCCGATCAGCTAGCATTGATTGATGAGATATGGATGAGTCATACAGGTCACGATAGGTGACTCCGATTAACATTCATTTTATATTGATTTATTTCATCTTACTTATATGGTTGTTATTGAGATACTTCAACATGGCATACTCCGATTTTTACCGTTCTTCAGCATGATTTTTATATACATGTGTATCGTTATTTTTTGGGAATTATACAAATACCAATAAGGGGTTATTGCATTTCTAAAAGGGGTGTGATATCCACACACCCATTTTTACGTTTCTCACACTTTTTTAGATTTCGGCCGTCAGATTAGATGAATTGAAGAAGATCTAACGGACAAAAAGTAATAGAGGTGTGTGAGAAGTAAAAATGGGTGGTGGATAACACACCTCTTCTAAAAAGAAAGATGTTTTCAAAGTTTTATTTTGACTACTCACATGTTCTGTTTTGTGCCCCTCCAGGTTTTAGTTACTGAATGGTCGTCTCGACGAGGATTTCTGACAAATCTCAGAATTGGTGGTTACCTCTGAGGGTATATTTCTTATCCACTCTACTGTACTTTACTTATGCTTTGACGTTACGTGTGAGATGGGTTCACTCCCGGTCACCAGTGCACTTTGATATTTAAACATTATTAGATTTCAATTTATTCACATCTTCCACATCACCTGTCACATCCCGGCCCGGGCCTCAACCACAACCCGGGCTCGACTCCACTGTAGCACGATATTGTCCGCTTTGGGCCCCGACAACGCCCTCACAGTTTTGTTTCTGCGAACTCACGAGCAACTTCCCAAGGGGGTCACCCATCTTGGGATTACTCTAGCCCAAACTCGCTTAACTTCGAAGTTCCTACGGAACCCGAAGCCAGTGAGCTCCCAAAAGGCCTCGTGCTAGAGATGGGAATATACATATAAGGCTTACATGATCCACTCCTCTAGGCAATGTGGGATGTTACATCGCCACACTTTATGGCTTCGTCACATTCCAGGTGTCAGCCAGTATAGCTCAATTCGAAGTCTTAGTGGGCATTCCGGGTCGGGGTGTGTCAATAAATACATAAAGAGATATGAAACAAAGGATGTGTAAGTTTTTCCTTTTGGATAAGGGAGAAAATAAGCAAAATTTCATAGTACAATTACTTCTACTACACATCAATATATAGTGTATATCAGTTTTTAAGTGGGTTAAATATGATTTGCTCATTAAATTCTCTTGTATTCTTCAACCTATCTGGCTGTTAAAATTTAACAATCCATGTCATATATTGATGTAATGTTAAATTTTACTGCACATTAGTTCATAGTCTATATTGTATTTTAAGTGACTTAGATTCATTCGTTAAATTATCTAGAATTCTTGAGCCCATATAATGTATTGATGCATTGAAGAATTTTTGTGTACAATAACATGTCGTATAAACACCAATTGGGTTGCACTATTATGTTTGAAGGGAAATAATTAGTTACTCAATGGGACTGTGACGATCTGTCCCTAACTTCCTATGTAAATTCTCCCCAAGTGTATAAATTGACGTTTATGTCCTTGTTGGCAAAGTGATGTGGATGTGATTATGTAGCTTTAAATTATGTTTCTCATTATCGTAATTAATTAGTACTTGTCATTACGAATGCGTGAGCATGAGTTAGACCCGAATTGGATTCATAACGAAAAAGTTATGTTTCGATAAAATACGTAAACTAGGGATAGAAATTTGTACACGCATATGTGCTAATTTACCAGTGTTAAAAGTACTGTCTTAGATAGGGAGACGGATTTTCTGCATACTTTTACTGTAGGAAATCTAGAAACCCTATCTTTTTGCTTTTTTAAAAGTTAAACCCGTGCCTTTCACTTTCACCAACCAATCAAATCCATCCCTCAAATATCTCCTCCAATCAAATCTCACTCATCTTTGTCCAATCAGAAATCATATCCCTATCTCTCTCATCTTCTTTCTCTCTTCACCTGTCACTCTATATTCTCTGCAACTACAAGGACCTTCACCAAATCTTCACATATCAAGTTTAAAAACTCCACCATCGTACTCCCCGCGTCACCACAAACCCAACCATACAACCAGATCGTGAAACAAACGAGTTTTGACTCGTCAACTTGGAAGGTCCGACTCGAACGAGTTTACTTCAACGTGATCCTGGCCAAATCACAACATTTTGAAGGTTGTAGGACCTTCCATTCAACTCCCTGAGGCCTTTAGTCAAGGTTTGAAGAATCATTAACGTCAGAACGAGCAAGTTCGAGGAGTTGAGTTTTAGGTCGAGACTTTCGAACTATTTTCAAGTCATTTCCCATCCGCTTTTAACTCCCAAAAGGTATAACCTTGTTCATTTCCTTAAGATCTTCATTTCCATATAAAGTTGGTAAAAAATGGTTGAGAATTAAGTAAGTTATGCGAGTTTGTATTTTTCCCCAGAAACCTGCCATTTTTTCTAGTTTCCGGTGAAACCAGACGGCGGCAACCCATCGGAGAAGACGAATAATATTTCGTCAAAGTTGATGGATTATTCTAACAGCATCAGGTAACGCCATTAACTGCTTAACGAAATATTTCATCAAGTCCGACGGAATATTCCTGGATTCCGTCGATTTTTGCCAGTCGCGTGGACGCGCGTCCGGCCTCCGGCCGGTAAGTGGTTGACAAGTACGGGTCCGTGACTTCAAGTAGAACAGTTTCGTATATTCAAACCTTCCGTTTAAGAAAATTATGGGGAGTTTTTCCTAGCTTTTTCATATATTTGTTAGTTAAGTAATTATTATTAGTTGTTTTGCATATAGAGGAGACTTACCCTGAGGACGTATGTGGACAAGCGAGACTAGGGGGCTACAATCGATCGACATATCAGTAAGTAGGCATTTTTGTTTATATATATATATATATATATATATATAACTTTATAGTTTCCACAAATGCTTTTAAATTGATTTATGCATTTTATGCCATATTTTATTAATTTTAAAAATGTTGTTATGTGGTTGATTTTTATATATTGTCACGGTATATTCATACACATTTTACCTGCTCATAAATGTTGTACTGTTGTGAAATACTAAAATAATTACTGGATGCGCAAGTAAGTCTAGGTAAGGTTATTATGTTGATTGAAATTGTTGAATCATTATGGCATGCTTATATTCATATAGTCTGCTTATCATTGGTACACCCAAGTGTTAGTGCTCAGCCCAGAGCCAAGCTAATCTTTCATGTGTTGTTCACATAAGCACCACCCCCTCGCCTTGGATCCAAATAGGTGCTAATCCTGTCGTACAAATTGCAATAGGCAATTCTGACTCGTATGTGATAGCGAATAAATCTAGTCTTCACGTGATTGTAGCAATAGAGCGTATATTATTACACCTAGTCCTGCCGTACAAGTTGCATTAGGCGACTTGAACTCGTGTGCTGACGGGATTTTAAACCGCACAAATTTAACCCTCTTTTTGACAGATGTAGTATAGGTATAAGTAGGGTATCGTTCTGGACCGGGGATTAGGAGGGATTGCTAATCACTCTAAAATTAAATTAAAAACGTAAAAACAAAATTTAAAATACTAAACTAAAATAAAAACACTTAACTAGAGAAACTTAAAATAGAACTAACAAATAAACTAAAATAAATCAAAAGACTCAAAAATACAAAACTAGGCTAAAAATTCGAAACACACTTAAAATGACTCAAAATAATAAAAACAATTTAAAATAAAAACTAGGAATTGAAATGAAAGGAAATTAAAATTAAAAGATTACAAATAATAAAAAGTAACTAAATAATAATATTATAATAATGGGGGATTGATTTTTTTGACGAAACGGAAACTAAACTTAAATAAATTACAAAATTGACAAAGACATAAAATAAAGGTGAAAGGATAGACGACGGATTGGCTAGAGGGTTTTTCTCCACACATGACACATATGCAACCTAAATTGATTTTCAGTTGTTCTTTCAATAAATTATGAATTCTCAACGCCCCAAATTAACCATGAATTGCATAGATTAATTCTCAGATTTTCCTTAAGTTAATGGATTGGATGATTGCATACGACAACCCAGAACATTCCCCACAAGTTCCCTACATGAATTGCATAATAGAGATACAAGCGAGAATCATTAAGTTCTATGAAAATCATAAGTGTTGACAAGGCATTCGTAACTATGAACAGCATGATACGTTTGCCAGGAATTTACTTAACGCGATTGTGACTAGCAACCTTCACTACTCATGAATATAAGTTCATAACGATTAGGTGAAATTTACTTATATTCTAGCATCAAATTCATGCATGTAAATTAAGTTTGCATTCTTAATCGACAAACATAAATAAGTTATTAATCAAGCAGTTAAGCAAATTAAATCACAACTCAGAAATCACAACTGAAATTACCAATTCAAATTACAAATATAATCATGGTTTCGAATTAACCTCTAGCCAATATAATTAATTACACATCATTATTAAATTAAAAACAGAAATAAAAACATAAGTTTGGAGGAGATAAACCGAATTAGGCGATAATTAGGATCTGTGCAGTGTGCGTGGATTGGCTGCCTTGGATTTCTGTGCACTGCCTTATTTTGTTCCCTCGCACGGACTGGGCGCTTCTCCGATGGTCTGCCCCGTGGCACCCAAAGCTGCTAAGGCAGCCTTCCTCGAAACCCTGCACTGCCTTCTCTCCCGAGGTGCGCACAGCCTTCCCTTTCCGTCTCTCCTCTCGGTGGCTTCTGTTTGATCGCTGCCTTCAAGGCAGCCAGCTTGCGCCTTGCACCGCTGACCAAAGCAGCTCCCCCTTAGCTCCTATTCTTCCCCGAGGCCTATTAATCTTCCCTGATCTTTCTGGTTTCTCTCCCCAGTTTTCAGAGCTGACGTCAGCTCTCTCTCTCGATTTTCTCCTCTTTAGCTCCTCGCGGAGCTCTCCCGCTAGGACCTCCCCCCTCTGTTTTATTTCTGAATTTCTCTCTGGCCTGCGCCCTTTAGTTCTTCTGTTTGTTTCTTCACAGCCCCCCGAGGAGCCCTGAAAACTCTCCCTTCGAAGCAGCCCCGAGGAGCTTCTTTTATTCTTCAAAGCCCCCTCGTAATGCCTAAGGCAGTTTTTTTTTATTTATTTCCCGCTGGCTTCCACCCACAAATGGCAGTCTTCCTCGCTGCCTTCACCGAAAGCAACCGAATGCTCCCCCTTCAAGACTTTTTGCATGTGCCTTCGGTGCCCTTTATTTATTCCTTTCTTATTTCTTATCCTCAGGCCCGAGGCCTTCCTTTCTTTTTGACTTCAAAAGATGCGTTCCTTTTTTAGTTTCACTCGGTGATGGATTCTTTTCTGTTTTCTTAGTGCTCCACCGAAAGCACATATCTTACTTGGCTGCCATCAAAACACAACATATTATATTAATATATATAAATATATATAAATATAAATAAACATATAAATATAAATATAATATAAATATATATATATATATATATATTTTTCTTAACTAGATAAATCATATAAAAACATAAAAATAACGAAATTAGCTCAAAGTATAACGAACTAACTAAGAAAAGACGAATTTGATATAAAAATATGTATAAATACGATCCGATCAAATACCCCCACACTTAGCTTTTGCTAGTCCTCGAGCAAAACACAGAAAACAGAAAAAGTAATAACATGAAAAACATTAGCTTCCCCCTATTTGACCCTCAAAGAATTTTATTCGAGAACATAAATCAGCAAGAACCATAGCTAGCACCAAACAAGCTAATTCAAGCTCATCTTCCTTATTCAAATATTAGCAGTAATCTTTAAATCATCCTTGAGTGTAGTGTGTGAGATAGCCATGCTAATGCAATTTCAAGTTTTTATTTTTAAAATCATCATATGCAAACCAGCAACCTTCTCACGGGATATGCACTCAATCACACATGTGTTTAGTTTTAATGTGTTTCGCTCAAAGAAACAAATGTAAAAGATCTACCATAAGCTTGCATAAAGATCACATCTCCACAGTCATAATTGCAAAACTTAAATTAAGAGGACTTTTATTGGATGTAATGAGGTTTAGGGATAGGGCTATTGAAACGAAAGAATAGGAAAACACAAGTTCCAAACTATATTGCAAGCAATTCTTTTGTTGAGATTTTATAAGAACTCAAACTTTCCAACGATTCTTTTAACACCTCCCATCACACCCTTAAACTGAAACTTTAGAAACTTTTTATTCTCTTCGAATATAATCTTTCTTTTCTTTTTCTTTTCTTCTCTTTTCTCAATTTTTTTTTTTTTTCTAAATACAAACATGAAATACCCCCACACTTATTCTTTTGCCAAACTCATTCCAAGTACTTCATAAACATTTCTCATAAGACAGTCTCAAATTGCTTGCTTGGAAAGGGTAAGGAAACATGTTTTGAGGTATAAGGGTAGACATATCTGGTGATAAGAAATAAAAGGCTCAACAAAAACGGCTCAAATAGGCAATCTAATGATATCATTTTTTTTTTTTCTTTGGGAAATATGGTTATTTGGGCCATGGTGGTGAACCTAATGCCTCTATCATTTTCAAGTTCATGCAATCAATGACAAATATTTCGAAAGATCGTTACGCAAGTTCTAGAGATGCATCTCACATAAGTTCATCACACATGAAAGAATAGGAGTGTATGAAAAAATGCACACACTTTCAATAGGCTCAAAAACTCACATAGGATGTATATGGTCACTAAATTCACATATGAAGCTTTAAGTCATGCTTTAATTTCACATCAACAAGGCTATGTGCATTTGGTTTTTCAAAGATGATCAAACATGTACAATACTAACAAGAGAGTAAGGAATTTCATAAAACACATGTTAACTAAGTTCTTGATAATCATGGTTCAAATTCGATCCAGTTATATCATTGGGTCGGGAAACTAATAAAAATCTAATTCAAAACAATAAGGAAAATAAAACAATATTTTTGGATTTTTTAAATTTTTCGAGAAAAATTAAATAAAACACAAAACTCCGAAAAAAATTAAGTAAAACACAAAGCTAATTAAGAAAACAAAAAGCAATAACATGGAAACAAATGAAACCAGTTCAAAGTCGAAGGTACAAAAATTTTCAATTTGGTCATTTTTTATACTTGATACCCCCACACTTAAACTAGACATTGTCCCCAATGTCATAAAACAAAAATATGCAAATAAAAATAAAATGAATAAATAATACGAAACAAAATAAAGAAAAGGGACTGAAAACTTCTCTAATTTGCAGAAAACCAAGCGATGACCCCCAAGCGTAAATTTTGCAATCAACTTCAAGGGAGGAAATAACCAAACGTTCCTGCAAAGAAAAGAAATAAATCAGTTAAGCACGCAAGCAAAATATAGAAAAATGCAAACGAAAAATAAAAATTGAAAATAAAAGATAATGAAAAGAACTAATAGGCGATCATTGGTCATGATTGTTGATTTTCCACAGCTTTCATCTTGAACTGGATGGGTCTCCTTTCTTGCAAGTGCTCCTCAGCTTAGTTGAGGATGAATCAGCACGTGTCTCCATATGCTTCAAGTAGTCCGGTCTCCACGCAGGTGTGGCATCTTCTTGAAATCTTGGATCAACCCAGACTCATCTGCTCTTGGGTGCACCTCAGACTCCTCCTGCTTCGTCTGTGAGGTACTTTTGTTTTTGAAGAAGTACCTCTGCACAGGTTTATTTTTGAAGTGGGCTGGGAGGGGTCTGAGATGAGTACTCGAGAGCAAGACTAGGTAAGCAATCAGGATCTCACTTTCTCCACGTTCCTCAGATGAAGGAGAGGAGAAAGCATAATATGAGATACTTTTGCTTTTAACCTTTTTAATATGAAATACTTTTGCTCTGGAAGGTTTGTTTTCTGGGGTGATCCAAGGGATAAAGAACACTGAATAACTCGAAAGCTTTCTTTGAGAAGACATTATCGGAGATGAAGAGAGGAAGAGAGGTTGAGAGGTGGAGAGGGTGTGAAGGTGTGCCTTTGATGTGGAAGGCGAAGGTCGACTTTATAGAAATTTTCCTTCACAACCGGAACTGTTCCCTCACTATTTGTCGGCAGCCGGTGGATGAATGAACAGTGCCCGTTACGCGCTTTCTGACAACGCGTCCGTAATTTCCGCGAAGCTGACTGCGCATACGACGAGTGACGACAAATTGGAATGATGATCTTTTGAAAACCGGGGTTCAAAACCGGGTGCGGCTCGTGGTTTTCGCAACGCTCCACGCTGCACGTCATGAGTGACGACACATCCGGACAAACCGAGCCCTCGTGATGCCACGTGATTGCTGAGTCAAGCCCAGCTTTTGAGAAAGGAAACGGCTCTTTTGAGAAAGGAGCGTCGGCCTTCGATTTGCGCGATGACGCGTCTTCAACCTCAGAGGAGCGCCTCTCTTTGATTTGCTTCTTTTTATAGAGGCGCTAATTCTGCTCCATCTCACACTTGAACTCCCTCAAACACTTCCTTCTGAAAATACTCCCTTCTGTAAACACTCAAAATCCTTCCGAACTCTTCCTGCACTTCTGCACTCTTAATCTTTCCGAACTCTTTTCTTCCTCAACTGCCTCTAAAAATGTCTTGCCCTTCCGACCGTCGCCTAAACTTGAATGTCGGGGAAGACGATGACTCGTCTTCTCCGAACAACATTTGGAATCCATCCTTCATATCCCCCAATGGTCCTCTTACAGTCGGGGACACAATGATGAGGAACGATATAACCGTAACGGTGGTTGCAAGAAACCTTCTTACTCCCAGAGACACTAGGTTGCTGTCTATGCGGTCAGACAAGCTGGCTGTTCAGGACTCACTGGCTCTCAGTGTCCAGTGTGCAGGCTCAGTTTCGAACATGGGTCAGCGCCTGCTTGCAAGATCTCGTCAGGTGGAGTCGCTAATGGCGGAGGTGGTCAGTCTTCGGCAAGAAGTCAGAGGACTCAGGCACGAGAACAAGGAGTTGCACATGCTTGCAACTAGTTACTCAACCAGCATGAAGAAGAAGCTGGACCAGCTGCAGGAGTCGGACGGTCGGATTCAGAGCGATCATGATAGGTTCATGGCGCTACTCCCGAGGTTTATGTTGCCTTCGTCCTCGGGAGTTGCACCAAGCGTTCCGGCTCCGGAGATTCCAACTCTGGCTCTTCGTCTTCCCGCAGCTCCGTCGACTTCTCAGGCACCACCTGACCAATGACCAATGAACACTATTAGTTTTTCGTATTATTGTAAATTTTTTTTTTTTTAAGTTTATTTAAATATATATATATATATATATATATATAAAAATATTACTATTATTATTATTATTATTATTAATATATATATATTTTTTTTAGGTTTATTTTAAGCAAAATAAAATATGTAAATCAAAATATGTAAATTAATGCAAAAAGACTTTATTTAACCGTACTTAAAATAAACATAGCCATAAATTTATTTAAACACAAACTAAATAAAAATCAACCAAATAAAACAACTAACGAAACAAAACAAAAATGAAAGTAAAGGCAATAAAAAGAAGGGTTAAGAAATGCAAATCTGGTTGCTTGGGTTGCCTCCCAAGAAGCGCTTGCTTTAACGTCTTTAGCCGGACGATTCTTTCCTTTAACCTCCCCTCAGATCCAACGCATGGAATTTATCTTTTAATGGGAGGTGATACTTGAAATGATTCGGCAATGGTCTGAATTCTAGGGTGGGTGCCTGAATCATTAAAATTAGAGACATGTTAGTATAAAATAAAATAAAAATCAAAATTGGAGAAGATGGCTTACTGTCTTTCTCCGAAACAAACTCAATGACAAAAACCATATTTTTGGATATTTTCGGGATTTTGAACTTGGCCAGATTGACTATGATGGTTGTGGCCTGTCCCGTGTCATCAAACTCAATTGCTTGCGCCTTTGTTGTCTGCACAGCCTCTTGAATGTATTCTTTATATGCAACGCATTCTCCAACCACTTCGATGTCTTGAATCTCTTTTCTTGGTGTGCAAGGTTCGGGAACTTGTTTTGGTGCACCAAGAATCGAGATATCACTTTTCACCTCTGGAAGAACTTCCACAATGTCCTTTTTACTTTCTTCGATATTTGGAACAAATCTGCAAGGAAAAGGGACATTTGGTGGAAAAATGTTAGAAGGAATTTCACTTGGAACAACATTACCGAAGTTGGACAACATAGGGACTTCAGGGGTTTGAGACAAGAATTCTTCTAAACTGCCCAGGTCGTCCTCTTCCTCTTCTGCTTGCAGCGGCGATTCGTCCAAGTTAACTTCATCCTCCACGTCACCTTCCAAAGAGATGGCTTCATCGATTTCAACTTCTGCCATTGAATTTTCAATAGGTGAGTTGGAGAGTTCACTTTGATTTTGAATCTCGGCCATGATTTCCATAATCTCCCCAACTTGCCTCTCCAATTCGTCCACTCTGTTGGTCCGGTCTTGCATCTCCTGGATTCGATTTTCCACTCCCTGATTCAAAGAGGAGAGTAACTTATTAAATGCATCATTATCCAGAGATGTACCTGAGTCGAATTGGGCTGATTGTTGTGGTGGCTGTGACGGTCGACATGGCCATTGATAGAACTCTTCCGATGACGGCAATTGTTCTTCTTTTTGTGAGCCCTGCGTCAAAGAAATTAGTCCTTCAAGAATTTCATTATAATTTACGGCCATACTTGAATTCGATTGGAATTGTTGTGGTGGATACTGTGGTGGCTGCATAGGTCTGGAATAGAACTCGTCTTGCTGCCAATATCCACTTTGTTGAAAATGTTGAGGTTCATCCCACATTTGATTTGAATAACCTCTCCAATCCGAATTGCAAGCGTTGGAATACATATTGCCCCTTGGTTGGCTGTGGCCTTGATATCCCCAATCATCTTCATATGCAGAAAATTGAGGATATTGCTGAGTTTGATATCCTTGCCCATAGGGCACATCAAGTGTAGGGACACTTGGTATTGAGTTCCGTTCGGCATTATCAGTCAATTGAGCAGTAAGCTGTGCCAATTGAGCTTGAATATTAGCAAAATCCATGTTTTCTCCAATTAAACCTACAATCAAAGAAAGAAAAATAAATCAAATATCAAAAATAAAACACACAAACACAAATATAAATAAAAACACAAACAAAAATACAAATATAAAAATAAACACAAACAACAATAAAGGATTAGCAAAGTTGCTAATCCCCGGCAACGGCGCCAAAAATTTGACGGGATTTTAAACCGCACAAATTTAACCCTCTTTTTGACAGATGTAGTATAGGTATAAGTAGGGTATCGTTCTGGACCGGGGATTAGGAGGGATTGCTAATCACTCTAAAATTAAATTAAAAACGTAAAAACAAAATTTAAAATACTAAACTAAAATAAAAACACTTAACTAGAGAAACTTAAAATAGAACTAACAAATAAACTAAAATAAATCAAAAGACTCAAAAATACAAAACTAGGCTAAAAATTCGAAACACACTTAAAATGACTCAAAATAATAAAAACAATTTAAAATAAAAACTAGGAATTGAAATGAAAGGAAATTAAAATTAAAAGATTACAAATAATAAAAAGTAACTAAATAATAATATTATAATAATGGGGGATTGATTTTTTTGACGAAACGGAAACTAAACTTAAATAAATTACAAAATTGACAAAGACATAAAATAAAGGTGAAAGGATAGACGACGGATTGGCTAGAGGGTTTTTCTCCACACATGACACATATGCAACCTAAATTGATTTTCAGTTGTTCTTTCAATAAATTATGAATTCTCAACGCCCCAAATTAACCATGAATTGCATAGATTAATTCTCAGATTTTCCTTAAGTTAATGGATTGGATGATTGCATACGACAACCCAGAACATTCCCCACAAGTTCCCTACATGAATTGCATAATAGAGATACAAGCGAGAATCATTAAGTTCTATGAAAATCATAAGTGTTGACAAGGCATTCGTAACTATGAACATCATGATACGTTTGCCAGGAATTTACTTAACGCGATTGTGACTAGCAACCTTCACTACTCATGAATATAAGTTCATAACGATTAGGTGAAATTTACTTATATTCTAGCATCAAATTCATGCATGTAAATTAAGTTTGCATTCTTAATCGACAAACATAAATAAGTTATTAATCAAGCAGTTAAGCAAATTAAATCACAACTCAGAAATCACAACTGAAATTACCAATTCAAATTACAAATATAATCATGGTTTCGAATTAACCTCTAGCCAATATAATTAATTACACATCATTATTAAATTAAAAACAGAAATAAAAACATAAGTTTGGAGGAGATAAACCGAATTAGGCGATAATTAGGATCTGTGCAGTGTGCGTGGATTGGCTGCCTTGGATTTCTGTGCACTGCCTTATTTTGTTCCCTCGCACGGACTGGGCGCTTCTCCGATGGTCTGCCCCGTGGCACCCAAAGCTGCTAAGGCAGCCTTCCTCGAAACCCTGCACTGCCTTCTCTCCCGAGGTGCGCACAGCCTTCCCTTTCCGTCTCTCCTCTCGGTGGCTTCTGTTTGATCGCTGCCTTCAAGGCAGCCAGCTTGCACCTTGCACCGCTGACCAAAGCAGCTCCCCCTTAGCTCCTATTCTTCCCCGAGGCCTATTAATCTTCCCTGATCTTTCTGGTTTCTCTCCCCAGTTTTCAGAGCTGACGTCAGCTCTCTCTCTCGATTTTCTCCTCTTTAGCTCCTCGCGGAGCTCTCCCGCTAGAACCTCCCCCCTCTGTTTTATTTCTGAATTTCTCTCTGGCCTGCGCCCTTTAGTTCTTCTGTTTGTTTCTTCACAGCCCCCCGAGGAGCCCTGAAAACTCTCCCTTCGAAGCAGCCCCGAGGAGCTTCTTTTATTCTTCAAAGCCCCCTCGTAATGCCTAAGGCAGTTTTTTTTTATTTATTTCCCGCTGGCTTCCACCCACAAATGGCAGTCTTCCTCGCTGCCTTCACCGAAAGCAACCGAATGCTCCCCCCTTCAAGACTTTTTGCATGTGCCTTCGGTGCCCTTTATTTATTCCTTTCTTATTTCTTATCCTCAGGCCCGAGGCCTTCCTTTCTTTTTGACTTCAAAAGATGCGTTCCTTTTTTAGTTTCACTCGGTGATGGATTCTTTTCTGTTTTCTTAGTGCTCCACCGAAAGCACATATCTTACTTGGCTGCCATCAAAACACAACATATTATATTAATATATATAAATATATATAAATATAAATAAACATATAAATATAAATATAATATAAATATATATATATATATATATATATATTTTTCTTAACTAGATAAATCATATAAAAACATAAAAATAACGAAATTAGCTCAAAGTATAACGAACTAACTAAGAAAAGACGAGTGAATTTGATATAAAAATATGTATAAATACGATCCGATCATGTGCTAGCATAGATCGATGAGTAATAGGTGCAGTCGTACAAGTCGTATTAGGCGACTCCGACTTGCGTGCTAGTATAGATTGTGGAGCACATGATTATATTTAGGGGTGTGATATCCACACACCCCTTTTTACTTTTCTCACACCTTTTTAGATTTCGGCCGTCGGATCGGATGAATTGAAGAAGATCTAACGGACAGAAAGTAATAGGGGTGTGTGAGAAGTAAAAAAGGGGTGTGTGGATAGCACACCCCTATATTTATATTGGTGTTGAGTTATTGTGTCGTGGCATACTTCTGGATCTACTATTGGCATGCATTTGATTTAGTACTTATACGTAGTATGATTTTCTAGAAACTATACTTGTTTTACAATGAGGGGGTAGTATGTTCAGAAAATAAATGGATTTTTCAAATCTTTATTTTTGTGCCCACTCATCCTTCTGTTTTTCGCCCCTCCAAATCCTAGATAGCTGAATCACTATGTGGCATGCGAGGATTAGCAGCGATTCTGACATATTCCTATTTAAATGTAGGAACTTATCCCGTTGTGTATTAAGTACTTAATTAGTTTCGTCGGTACTGCTTTGCCCTTATGTTATCCATGCTCTGAACATTTGTAGTTTATGGGTTCTACCCACTACTGCGCACTCACTTTAGTAGTTTAATTAAGTTCTTGTTACGGTTTTAATTTATTCACATTCTTACATTACTTACACTTTTGGTTACGTCACATTTGGGTGACATCTAGCATGCCTTGTCTCCGGTCGTGGTGTGTCAGCGCCACGTGCAGAAACATGTTCAATATTTCCATGAATTATAACGACCATGATGTGTTAGTTCAAGGTTTAGGAGGAACAATGAAAGCGATTTTGTTCACCCGACAACTTATTGGGATGCTCACAAATCAATGAAAAAACAAGTTGGCATTGGCCCTCAATGAAGATAGAATCATCAAACATGTATCTCACATCTATTATATTTTGTTTAGGCAATGAGTACAAGGCGTAAATTGGGGCGTTTATAAATTAAGTTTAGGGTAAATGATAAAAAACTACCTCAACTATTGGTCTCACGACACTTTCATACCTGATCTTTTAAAAGTGACAATGTCATACCTCATCTTACGAATTTGTGCCAATGTCATACCTCCATCAGTTTTTCTGTTAATTTCTTTGTTAAGTGCTGACGTGGCAAGATATGGGGGCCACTCATTAATCCAACTGGATTAAAATATAATTAAATATATATTTTAATAATTAAAAATTAAAAATTAAATATAATTTTTTTATACTCTCTCCTCCCTCTCTCTCTCCACCCCATTCTTTCTCGCCTCTTTCTCTTCTCTGCATCCACCTAACCCCTTCCCACCCGTCCCCCTACCTTCCTCCACCACCCACCCCTTCTTCCCCGACCTCTCCTTTGCCATCACCCACTCTCCCACTTCCAAGCTCTTCAACACCAACGCTCTCCGCAGCTCCGACGATGACAACCCAAATCCCACCATCCCTCTCCCTCCGTCCACACAAACCAAAACCACCCAACCCAGATCCTACCCTCCCCTCCCTCCGTCCACATCCCTTATCCCTCTTACCATTTCTCTGCATTGATCACTACCCCTCCCTCCGTGGTCCCCCACGCCATCGCTCGACCCAGATCCCACAACCTGCAACAAAACACCCAGTATGGCCAAAGAAGAGAGGGGAGAGAGAGGAGAAAAAAAAAGAAAAAAAATGCAGAAACACCCAATTCGGCCGAAGAAGAGGGGAGAGAGAAGAGAAAAAAAGAAGAAAAATTTGGCCGAAGAAGAGAGGGGACAGAGAGAAGAGAAAAAAAAAGAAAAAAAAACAGTCTGCCTGCAACCCAGAGAGGGGGAGGAGGAGGAGGGCATCGAGGGATGGGGTGGGGTCGGAAGACAGAGGTGAGAGAGGGGGAGAGGGATAGGAGGGAGGGAGGGAGATAAAATAAAGATTTTTTTTATTTTTAATTATTAAAAATATATTTAATAATTTTTTAATCCAGTTAGATTAGTAATTGGGTCCGCATGTAGCCACGTCAGCACTTAACAGAAAAATTAACAGAAAAACTAACGGAGGTATGACATTGGCACAAATTCATAAAATGAGGTATGACATTGTCACTTTTAAAAGATGAGGTATGAAAGTGTCGTGAGACCAATAGTTGAGGTAGTTTTTTGTAATTTACCCTTAAGTTTAATTTGGCTTAGTAAGAAAATTGTGAAGCTCAAGGATCTCAATTAAATGAGGGTTATTGTATGATTCCTTATCCCTTTTTTTTCACAAGGGAGACAATAGATGGCAAACCACGGTTATTCACATTTTTCGGGCCTGAAGAAGTTATGGGGAATTCTACTTTGTCAATAGTTACAACCAAGCAGACTCACCAATTTGAAGTATCGAACATGAACTGCCCAATATATGAAGCAGATTAAGTAAATCAAAATGATAAACATGTATTAGAGAGCTCCACATGATCTGTATTTGCATGCTCCCCTCCCATGCATAAATTCCCCTTCACCTATAATTCACACGCAATTTCAACTCTGCAAAAAGTATGCAATCTAAATAAAAGCACATATCTGCAGGGCCAGATGCTAACTACCTAATTTATTCTACAAACTTCCAATTGCACCATGCCTTCAATTTGGATTTAATTATTGGATACTTTCTAGAAAACGTGTAACTTTTTAATGTATTCGATACTCTGTATGTCACATGATGTTAATTATTTTTAAATTATAACACGTTTATATATATATTTTAATATACTCTTAATGTGAGTCATATCAATTTTTATTATTTATTCTTATTAATAACACATATAATTGTGTTCACAATGCATGTGTTCTCAATGAAAAAATAAATTCCTAAAATACGACTAGTAGAAAAGATTGAGAGAAGTTGTTGACATGTGTCATTAAGGTTCTAAAAGATGTTAAGCGCTAGTTGGGCGGCGGACTGAGATCTAGCGCATAGGTGGCAAGGCGGGGCCTAGACAAATTTAAGTAATATATGTATAAATAAGAGTTTGTTTATATTTAAAAAAATACATAATTTCATGAAAATATGAGGAACATGCATATATTGCGTATTCGTCTAAGTATTCAACAAGCCTTTTACAATTTATTGAAAAAATAAAATACAAAATGAAAATTATCTATTATCTATCTAAGAAGCTCTTAGTCAAGCACGGAATTGGATGGTCCACATGTGGTCTGCTATTGTGAGAGTCGTGATCTAAATGGGTCTGAATGGGCTTAGTGGGTACCTAGACGAGTCTGGATGAACTCAACGGGCACCTAAGTGGTTTAGGTGGGCCCCTAAGCATTTACGTGCTATTTCTCATTTTTCAAACACTTAATGGCTAGCCGCCTATCGTGTAAACGTTGCTAGGCATATATTTTTAGAATAGTGCGCGTCACAATCCGAGTAATTTATCTACTGATGACCCCACATCAAAGCATTCTTTACCCACCAGCAGCAAGGACAACAATGGCCAAATAATGATGTAAAGAATCTGTGATGAAAAATAAAAGGTCGTCCAGAATTTGGTTGACCTAGACATGCATTAAGACAAAAGTTGGTGTGTTCTTATAATGAAACAAAAGAATAAGACAGATTAGGGGCAAAAATAAATAAAAACAGAGAGGGAAAAAATAAAAAATCAAAGTGGATATATATCCAATATTAGAAACACCGGCAAAAGTACTATTAATTTGCCTCTTTTTATGTAGTTTAGATCAATTTTACTGAGCTCTGTTTTCTTGGTCATCTAATGATAAAAATTAATAATAATTTATTGTTAAATTGATATCAAGAGTAGAGATTAAAACACTAAAATCACATTAATTAATTCTCCACCTTTGATAACCAACCCAAAGCCGAATAACCATGTATTTTTCAATCATCGGGTAACTTTGGAGAACACTTTTACATTTTTATAGTTTTACTTCTTCCAAAGAATATGGACAAGAAAACTGCTATCCACACATCCATTTGTAGGTCTCATATACTATTGTTAATTTTTTACTATTAATATATTTTTCAATTCATTTGATCCAACTATCGAAATCTGAGAGAGATGTGTGAAAAGTGAAAATGGATGGGTATATAGCACCACCTTAGGCCATCTCCAACCAAAGGAGGGCTAGAGGGCTCTCTTTGGCCCTATAACCCTCCAAGAAATTAATATTTTAATGAACAGTGTCAGGCCATTTTTCTTACCATCTCCAACCGAGGGGGCCAACGGACCATAGGGCCAAAACATAATTAATTGTTTTAATTGAATTAATATGGTTACTTAAATTAAACTACCTCAATAATTTTATGTTATGGGTTGTCAATAATTTTTCTAGATGGAATCCTAATAATTTTACGTCTCGGATAGAGTAGGTTTTAAGTTTTATGTTGTTAAATGTTTTTAAAAATGTTGTTTAAGTTTCATGTTGTTAAATATTTTTTTTATGTTGTTTAATATTATTTAATGTTGTTTAATATCGTTTAATGTTATTTAATGTTGTTTAATATCGTTTAATGTTATTTAATGTTGTTTAATGGCTTAGGAAGTTATAAGAAAAAAAAAATTCAAATATAACGGCTAGCTGACGTCAGCAACTAGTCGTTGGATTCAAATTGCCAGCCAACCGGTTGGCCTTTTTTCTCCTTTTTTTGGCCTGGTGGGGCTTACGAGCCATTTGGCCTAGCCTTTGATTGGAAACAATTTTCATGCCATTTCGAACTTTTTTCGACCCATTAATCTTTTGGTTGGATCGGTTATCGCCTTATCGACAATAATGGTTTGGTGACCTAGGTGTAAAAAGTTTAGTAATAATAATAATCATGAAAGGGCACCTGTGCTTACAGAAGCAGGTGATGGCAGCTAGCTGGTTGACAATAAACAAAGTGATTGCATTGACTTTAAACAACCAATGTTTAAAGCTGAAAATTGTGATAATTGCTGCATAAAATGCTAATTTAAAAAAAAATTGTCTTCATAATTATTTGGTATGGGTTCTGCTGCTTATATAGTTCCTAAATGGATCATCTCTGAATTTATTTCCACCAAATTTGGGATTCGTGGAATTAAAATTTGATCCAATAGTTACAATTATTATAATTTTTAAAAAAACTTCCAGTTTGTAACCGTTAGATCAAATTACAACGGCCCAAATCACGAACTTAATCGATTTGGTGGAAAGGAATCCGGAGAGGATCCCTTTCCATTATCCCCTACTTAGCTCTTTTTGCTACATGTGATGTTTAGAATTTTCATAAAAACGTTTATAGAATATAGTTTTCATGATGATAAGTTGTTTGACAAAAATCTCACAATACTGTTAAGATAAATGAAAAAGAGATTAAAAAAAAAAGTGAACCGAAACAGGACCACAGAACAAGAAGAAAAAAAATATAAATCCGCCATGAAATAGAGCAAATCTAGTAATTCTACAGGCCATTAGATTTGGTTCCCAAATACATATCATTGGAAAGAAAGATATATTGGTATATATAGTATTTACTAAAACAAATAGTTTCCAGATAAATGAATCAAGAAAAAAAATAGTTATGACTAGAATCTTTAATGCTAGGTTTTAAGAGTCAACACATATCTATGCATATGTATGCTAGTTTTTGGAAAGAGTCAACACATATCCATGTATGCTAGTTTTTATTTTATTTTTATTTTTAAACAGACGATAATATCTATATTAATAAAATTAGAGAATAGGTTATGTTTTATGACAAACTTGCACAATAATGTGATTTAATTATACTTTTAAAGAGAATCGAATTTAACAACTCTTAATTACAAATATCAATAAATATCACTAAGCCGTTGTAGTATGTGTATTGAATCGTGCATTCGTTATCTGAGGGATGGAAACGCCGTTATTGTGGGCCGGACTGGTTTGGCTCGGATGGTGACGTGTTGACGTCAGCTTCTGACATGTGGACCCGATTAACGTGCTCTTTTCGTCCTTGAGCTGTCGTTTGTTAACGATGGGCAGAGAGGGGGAAGTTTATGGTTAATCCTGGCCGCTGAGTTTTGCGTCACTGTGTTAGGCCCGTAGGATTATGTGACGGCGTTTGGTAAACATTTTTGGCCACGTACACTTACGATCTACTCGCTCCCACCACCGGTCACGTTATAATAACTCCCCACACTCCCGAACAGCAGCAGCCGCCCTCACTCCCTTCTTCATCGAGAGCTTCTTCAGAGAAACGGGGTATTTCCCCAGAGCCCTCCAAAACCCCGTGAATTCAAATAGCGGCTCCATTCTTCTTAATTTATTTACTTTTTAACCCCAAAAAATTGAAAAAAGGTAAAATCTTTTACCTCTGACCTTCTCACATGGGATGCTAATTTAGCTTCCGGCACCATCAGTTTGGAGTCATCATCACATGTACGTTTCCACTCCTCTCTCTCTCACACATTCCTCTCAGTAATTTTCTCTCTCCACATTTTTTATTATTGATCTAAAGAGTAATTTTTCTCTGGATTATTTGGGTTCAGAGGCAGATTTGAACTGGTTTTTCACTTGGGTTCACTCAATAAGCAGAGAACTTTGATGGGTCAGATCTGAAATCAATGGTGTTTATGTTTAGGTACGTTTTGAGCTTCTGGGCACTTTTGTTTTCCATTGGTTTTGCAGTTTCTGGAAACAATGGCCATGTAAAAAAATTTGGGTTTCTGCAATTTTTTCGAAATTTGAACTTGCAAAGCTCAAAGCAAACAAAGAACAAAGAACAAAAAGAAGCTCGATTTCTGGTAGTACTTGTGCATACTTTGCTTCTTTTTGCACAATAAAATAACCCCTTTTTTTTATTATAAAAACACGATATTCAAAGCCTGCAAAAGCTCGTTTCTTTATATCAGAAATTTCTGAGAGTCACCTCTGCTTTTTCTCGACAACGTTCTTGGAATCCGATTTACTTTTAATTTTTTCCCTTCGCTTTACATTCTGTCTTTCGTATTTTAGCTTGTTTTTTCCCTCTATATTTTGTCAGAAGCTTGAAAAGATTGAAACTTTGCAGGAACAGCTCGTTTTCTGCTTCAAGGGTTTGGGATTTTGGTTTGAGGGTATTGAGGGAAATGGCGGGTCATGGCATTTTGTATTGGATTTTGCTTTTGGGTTTGATTTTCTTGCAAGGAAATGCAAACCCAGTTGAAGACAAGCAGGCGTTGCTCGATTTCGTGAACAATTTCCCTCACTCTCGCTCTCTGAATTGGAACCAGAGCAGTTCTGTGTGTGACCACTGGACTGGAGTGACTTGTAGTGAGGATAAGTCTTATGTCATAGCTGTCCGATTGCCCGGCATTGGATTTACCGGCCAGATACCGGCCAACACGCTTAGCCGCCTCTCGAGGCTGCAGACTTTGAGTCTTAGATCCAATGTGATTAGTGGGGAGTTCCCTTCTGATTTCTCCAATCTGAAGAATTTGTCTTTTCTGTATCTTCAGTTCAACAACTTCTCTGGGCCATTGCCCTTGGACTTCTCGGTTTGGAAGAACCTCACCATTGTTAATTTGTCTAACAATCACTTCAATGGGAGCATTCCTTTTTCGCTCTCCAACTTGACTCAGCTTTCGGGATTGAATCTAGCAAACAACTCGCTTACGGGTGAAATCCCTGATCTTGGACTTCATAAATTGCAGCAGCTTAACTTATCTAACAACAAGCTGAATGGTAGTGTCCCTGAGTCTCTTCAGAGGTTTCCAAGGTCGGTGTTTGTTGGTAACAACGTTTCTTTTGCAAGTTTTCCACCTGAGCTTCCCCCAGTTCTTCCGCCCACCCCTAAACCATATCCGAAATCTAGGAATGGTGGGAAGCTTGGTGAGACAGCACTGTTGGGAATTATAGTTGCTGGTGCTGTTTTAGGCATTGCAGCATTTGCATTTCTGATACTTGTTTTCTGCTCAAGAAGAAAGAAAGAAGATGGGCTTTCTGGAAAATTGTCCAAGGGGGAAATGTCACCGGAAAAGGTGATCTCACGGAGTCAAGATGCAAATAATAAACTGGTATTCTTTGAGGGCTGCCACTACGCATTTGATCTGGAGGACTTATTGAGGGCTTCAGCTGAGGTGCTTGGTAAGGGGACATTTGGTACAGCATATAAGGCTATACTAGAAGATGCAACCAGTGTGGTGGTGAAGAGGTTGAAGGATGTAAATGTTGGAAAGCGGGACTTTGAGCAGCATATGGAGGTTGTCGGCAATATTAGGCATGAAAATGTGGTTGAATTGAAGGCGTATTATTACTCCAAAGATGAGAAGCTGATGGTATATGATTACTACAATCAAGGGAGCATCTCTGCGTTGTTACACGGTACGTTACTGTCTTCCATATATCATATTTGATACATGTTAGCCTGGTCACGCTGATAATCTCTGTTGAAAAGAGTTAATAGCTGATTGTTTACCTCTTTCTTTCGAAGTTAATACCCTTGATATGCCGTACGTTATAGGCATTATCTTTCTATTAGTACTCTGCTGTATCTAAAGTTGGTGGAACAGCTTGTATTGTATTTAGTCATTATAATCTGTTGGACCTGTACTACTAGGTACGTGAAAGATGCCATTTGGAACAAGCCCGAAACATAGAGGAATACTATGAGTCTTAGCTTCAGTTCACTGTTTTTAAATGGTCTTAGGTCGTCAAATATTTGAACGTGTCATGGTTAACTCCTTTGTTGTGTAAGGCTTCTACGATTCATGTGGCTTATAATTTTTTAATGCTTTTTTGAGGGCTAACTCCTTTGCTGTGTAAGGCTTCTACGATTCCTGTGGCTTTCAATTTTTTAATGCTTGAATTTTGAGGGTTAGGAGCTAATCTTGTTTTAATCAATAAACCAATAATGACCGCTTTTTAGTCAAGTGATAATTGGTGCATCAAAATACTACATGGTAGGTACCAACCGTGTGTGAAGTTTTGTGGTACATCACGTACTGCTTCACCCAGTCAAGAGAAAGTAGCTTCATAAGAGTCTGTGAGTGGGTCACTCATGTTCAACATTTCTTTGACCAAGGAATGTAAGTTTTGAAACTAGGATAATCCATGGTTACGCAATATGAAGATGTTGGACATTGGGGAGTAAATATATGTCTGAATAGCTTGTTTGTGAAAAAGGTCCTCTGGTTCTTACATTTTAGACTTCTTTGTTTGTAATCCACGTGGTGCGTTGGAAGTGTTCATTCCTTCAAGGCAGAGACATGCAACTATTGTATTTTACACATGCTTGACAATATTTGGTTGGTGGCATGCTTGGCATTCTTACTCCATTGTCTATGCTGCATGCTTCATCCCTTGTAGCGACTAATATATATCATGCAATATTCTTTCCATGTTCAGGTAGAAGAGGAGAGGACAGAAATCCTTTAGATTGGGACACCCGACTGAGAATAGCAATTGGAGCCGCAAGAGGAATTGCTCATATTCATACAGTGAGTGGTGGGAAGCTTGTCCACGGAAACGTCAAAGCCTCAAACATCTTTGTAAACACTCAACAGTATGGTTCTGTTTCTGATGTTGGTCTGGCAACTATAATGAGCTCACTGGCTCCACCAATCTCCCGTGCTGCTGGTTACCGAGCTCCAGAAGTGACAGACACCAGGAAGTCAGGACAACCTGCTGATGTCTACAGCTTTGGGGTTGTCTTACTGGAACTCCTCACCGGAAAATCCCCAATCCATACAACTGCCGGTGATGAGATTGTCCATTTGGTCAGGTGGGTTCATTCAGTTGTCCGAGAGGAGTGGACAGCGGAAGTGTTTGACATAGAGCTGATGAGGTATCTAAATATAGAGGAGGAAATGGTGGAGATGTTACAGATAGCCATGTCTTGTGTTGTAAGGATGCCTGATCAACGACCTAAAATGCTGGATGTAGTGAAGATGATAGAAAGTGTCCGTCGGGCTGATAATGACAATCGCCCATCTTCTGGAAACAGATCCGAGAGCTCAACACCACCTCCGGTGGTTGGAGCAGAAAATCCCAATGAGTGAGCGCCACTTGCCATTTTCCCCAACTGGTGTATTTTCATTTCATCTCAAAATGTTGTTTTGGTCCAGTTAGTGAACAAATTTGTGGTTACTTTATTTTATTGTATTTGTGAAGTTGATCCCATTTAGATAGAAATCTAGGTCATTGTCAATGTATTAGTGGCTGGCTGTTGATTCTCACAATGGCATTTCAAATGTGCTTTGTTTAGTTTGGTCATTCTGCACAAAGTTTTTCACTTTTCAGAGCTGCAAGTTAAGTTTGATGCTGATTGCTGCATGGCCAAAGTTCATCAGAATGTGAAAAATATTGGAGGGAAAACTCAAAATTTCAAAGTGAGTTGTGCGAAAATTCGACAGTGGTGGTGGGGAAAAGCACTGTCTCTCTGTTGTCAAACCTGAAAATGGGAAACAATATATTGACCAAAAAACAAAAACAGAGGAAAATGGGAAGGGTACTCTTCAAGAGTCAACAGTCCATGTCATGGAAGAAGGAACACATTTTCGAAATGGTACACAAATTTGTACCAAGTTTAGTCCAAGACTCCAAGGGAAATATAGACCATTAAAGCATCTCCACCAGTTGGTCAGCTTTTCACCGCAGGACCCACCTGATTGCTGCTGACGTCACCCATTTCTAGCTGGCTCAAGGTCGGGCATATGCTGCTCGAGCTTTTGGGCGGACTTCATATGACCCACCACTTGCCCTCTTCTTCTTAAACTGTTAGAGGTGGTCTTTGAATTGAAATGCATGTTTTGTGCTTTTGCCCTTGCCTTCCACCAACTGGTGGAGATGCTCTTAGTTATGAGAATGTTTACCTTTCTTTTTGGGGTGCCTTGACCTCAATGGAGGATGACTTCCATGATCCTAAACGTTACTCTGCATGTAATCGTACTATGGAAATTGCTCTCACTTTAACGGTGAAATGCACATAATGAGAAGAAATCAAAATGTGTTATGTTATTCAATAATACCTTTGCATTAATGCTTTCCCAAGTGAGAAGATGAGATAATTAACAAGGGGGAGCCAACAGCCAAGGTGACACACTCCGATTTGGAATGTCCATTTGGACTCCGAATTGAGTTGTGCTGGCCAACACCAGAAAGGTGATGAAGCCATAAAATGTGGTGGTTTATGTTGCATAGAAGAAGAGAGATACGAAGTGATAGAGAGAGGAAGAGAGAGAGGGAGAGGGATAGAGAAAGTGTGTGTGAAACCATTCTGATTGGCCGAAAGAGAGGGAAGGAAAGTGATTGGATGGTACGTATGGTCTACCTTAAAGGATTGGATGGTAAGTATGATCTACCTTAAAGGAACCAAATTTAAAGGGGGTGTGTCCACAATTGGACAATTCTAGAAGTTAAAAAAAAAATCTACCTCACAGTTTCTAAAATAGTCTACTGACACCAGGTAACACACACACTTGTACATTTTTACCAGTTGTTAACGAACTTTAAATGAGCATAGTTTCTTCGTTACAAATCTGATTCGGGTCTAATTCAGGCTTGCGCGTACGTAATATCAAGTATTAATTAGTAGTCCTTCTAAACTAGAAAAGTGAGCTAGCTTGTCAAGTCGGTCAACCATCACCGAAATATCACCATCGTTTCAGAGATAAGAAGTGATTATAACCATTCAAATGTTTCATTCTTTCTGATTTAGCTTGTGATAAATGAGGTATTTGCTTGAGAAATACATTTATTTTTATAACATACTAATCATTCGTAGTAAAATAATATAGTTTCCAAAAAATCATACTACGTATAAGTATGAAATCAAATGTAAATCGTGTATAATTCAGGAAACACAAAAAATCACAATATCTCAACCGTGGCATATGAAAATCAGGTGCTCATCAATATATGCTAACACACGAGTCAATGCAGAAAAATTCTAATATGAACAGGACTGGGTGTAATGAAAATATACACTCTAGTGCTACAACCACATGAAGATTAGCGCTAAGCGCATCACATACGAGTCCTAGTTGCCTATTGCAACCTAAGACAGAACTGGCTTGGGGTGAGTACTACACCGGTGCAAGCATGTATGATGAGCAACTAATGCGTATATGAACATATCATGACAATTTATAAATCTCAACAACATAATAGCACTTTTAAGATGAAATAAAAACATGGCATGATATGTATGATATTAAATCCAAATGCATTTGTGAAAACCATAAAAATTTATATATAATATAATTAAAAACAAATGCTCACTCACACTTTATGTTTTTCGCCCCTCCAGGACTTAGCTAAAACTTTTATAGTGAATGAGAAATCCCTAGCGATTCTAACATCCACCCAAATAAATATAGGAGTTTGTTTCCTGTTGTGTAATAATTATCTTACCTAGGTTTGACTGTTCTACTTATGTCCCACTATCATATATGCTTTGACTACTTGTGTAATATGATTGTTCCCACAACTGCGCACTCTCTTTATTAGCTTTAATAAATTCTAACTTCGGTTTAAATTTTTTCTATTTTTTACACGCCACTTACACTTTTGGCTACGTCACCTTTAAGTGTCAGCCAGCATGCCTCGACTTCGATCAAAATGTGTCAAAGGGCATGAAAATTCTCCCTATATACAAAGTTTATACTCCAACTCTATTTACAAATCATGTGACTATAAATTAAGACTATTTTTTTATCTATTACTTTGACATCTTTGTCAAAGAAAAAATAAAAATCATTTATTGTATTCTCGTATATTGTTGTGTGTGTGCCGAGTGTATTTCACTTTAAAGAATATAAGTATTATATTCAATAGTACCTTTTCTAACCTTTTTTACCCATGGAGTAACAATTACACTGTAAATATTAAACATATTAACATATTAATCTTTCTTAATAAAGCAATCATACATGCTTACAATGTGATGACCCGTCCTGAAATTGTATATATTTTAATCCCTGAGTGTGTAAAATGTCGATAATGGTGCTCGAGTCACGAGCATGTTGACATGAATTAAGAACAAGAATGGGCGAAATTCTATTTTTGGGTTTGTTTATTCCTTCTTTGGACCTATTTTTAGAGCTTAAACTCTATGGCCCAACCAAGGGCCATATTATTATTTTTCCTTTCCTACCCGTGCCCCCTCACTTCAGAAATTTCCTTTCTCTTCCTCACACTCTCCCGCACCTTTCCCTATCTCGGTGCTCTCATCCCCGACACAACACACACACACACACACACACACACACACACACACACACACACACACTTGCACGCATGCACTGCAACTATCAAGACATTTCCTTCTCTCCCTCACATCCCATACTCACCCTTCCTCACCCTTTAATATTGTGTAGTCTCCGTGTGGTAACTTCGGCGAGATCTTGAATCTTTTGACTAAGGTAAGCACCTTAGACTGTCATAAAATTATGTTAATGGTGTGGAAGCAGAATCCTTGGGGAAAACACATTTCTTAAATTTTCCGATGAGTGACCGTGAGTTTTAGGGATTTTTTTGGCCGATCTTGACGGCAACGTCACTCCATCTTGGTAAGGCTTGAATCTTTACTCCTTCATCTTCATTTTGGCTTTTGAATGAAGGTTTTTGATTAAGTTTTGACCCCGAATTGAAGTTGGAGAAGTTTTCCGACAAGAACACCAAATTTCGGTGTTCTTCTCTAATAGTTTTGGCGGGCCACAAATTGTTTTGGGTCAAATTGGTCCTAGCCATTTTATTAGCCTTGTTAAAGTGAGCCCAAAACCAAAACCTAGTTTATTGGGCTGTGTTGACAGCCCAAGCCAAAAACCTAATTCAGTTTATAAAAAAAAATAAAAAATAAAAAATAATAATAATAAAAAATTTAGAATCTGTTGGGCCAGCCCAACTTTTAAGCCATTTCAATTTGGACATAAGCCATTTAATTGGTTTAGGCCTTATGATTAAAATGAATTAAGTCCATTTAGTTTTAATTTGGGCTTCACACTTAAACTAGATTAGGTCCAAAAATTATTCTAAAATTATGGAGATGTTCGTGGTGTTGAGTAGGCCACAATGATATATTCGAACACCCCATTTAAGCAGCGTATAAGAAATTAATTCTAGTTTTAGTTATGTACTTTCGAATTAACGTTTAAATAGTTGTTTCACGTATAGGTGAGACGTTTTCAGAAGACTAGCGTACCCAGGCAAAACTCGGGGGCTACGACCTTGCTACATATGAGTGAGTGGGCTTTTGATTTTCTATATATACGTATATATGTTTTGTGTTTTCCCAGAAACTGTTTTAAATGAAATTATGTTTAAAAATTACATGTCAATTGCATCACATTTTAGTATATGCATTAGTATAGATATGCATAATATTTCATGATGCTGTGGACGCCCATGTATGCTTCAAGTGAGTATATATTGATGGTAGAGATTGCAGTATGTATGGTTATGTTGAGATGCATTTTGTGCTGTGTTAGTGCTTCACCCGACGCCATGGCGTAGCTTTCATGTGATCGTTCACCTCCCGCACCACACGCTCACCTTGGATTAAAGGCAGGTGCCAGCCTGTCGTACAGACCACATTAGGTAGTTCCGACTCGTAGGTGACTTGCGATACTTCGCATAGCCTTCACGTGATCATAGCACTTGAGCGTACTTATTTACACCCAACCTATCGTAGAGACCACCTTAGGTGGTTCCGACTCGCGTGCAGGAATTGGTAGATGAGCTATAGATTCAGTCGTACAAGTCGTGTCAGGTGACTCCAGCTGACATATCATTTTATCATTGCTGAGATACTCGACATGGCACCTACTTGATTTCCATTGTTCTCGGGCATGATTTCTATATACATATGTAGTATTATTTTCTGAGAAATTATACGGGTTTTACGGTGAAAGGTTATTATGTTTAAAATGAGAAATATGTTTTCAAAACTTTATTTTTGCCCACTCACGTTTTATGTTTTGCGCCCCTCCAAGTTCTAGCTAGACGTTCGTATTGGTGACTCATGAAGACTCTACGGCGGTTCAGACAGCCCTGCAATAAATGTAGGAACTTTCTTTCGTATTCTGTATAATTAATGCTTAGCATGCTAGACTGCACCTAGGTTACTTTCGCTCTGAGTACTTGTATCACAGTTTTAAACACTCTTACGCACTTATATATATTACTCTAGCGTAACTTAGTTAGTTTGGTTTTTAATTACTCACATTTTCATATCACTATTACTTTCGCGCTGCGCACATGGCCTTACGTGATGACCAGCATGCTTTTATTTCGGTCGGGGTGTATCATACAATCACTTAAAGAAATGTTCGCATTTGAAATAAAGATGGATGAGCAAGCGCAAGAGCCTAAAACTGATCAAATCCGAGAGAAAATATGGAACCAATATAAGCACGAGTTACGATTCTGGAAAAATTAGAAAAACAAAAGAAATGACTGGTTTTTTATTTTATTTATAAAAAAAACTATAATATTCGTAATAAACGATGGGAATGACTAGTTAGAATCAAGAACGATAAGATTAAAAGTTTTGAAACTCAAAGTTATTGTTTTTACATTTATTTAACGGTTTATAATAATTACACTGAAAAACTTAGGGATAATAAGGCTAAGTAATGCGTGTAAGGTAAAATGACACAAGTGCCCTCTCCTTGGTTTAATATATGAACTCATAAGACCTTAAATCCAAAAATACATAAAATCAAAATCAATAAAAAGCAGGAGGGTCTCTGAGGTCAAGGTAACCCCCTCTCTCTCTCCTCTCTCTATTTGCAGAAATTAAATTTGGGGTTTTTTGATCCGAGATGATTTGATGATCTAGGGTTTGTTTGAATTTTTGTTTGTGAAGGTGATGGCGTCGAAACGGATCCTGAAGGAGCTCAAGGACCTCCAGAAAGATCCTCCTACTTCTTGCAGCGCTGGTACTTCCACTTTCGGACCCGATCTGATTCCTTTTGATGTTGCTTTTGATTTTTTGCTAGCTCATAAAGTTTTAGTTTTGTGTTTTGGGTAGGTTTTGGCTATGAGCACCATCTGATTTGTGCTTCGATTGATGCTTGTTTTTGAAATTTTGTTTGATTTAACTCAAACCTGTAAATCTGTGCAAAAAGCAGCAGTCTTTCACAGACCTGTGATCGTTTTATATCATGCCGAATTTTGTATTTGTCATGAAATCGTATTTGTTTTCGGAAATTTCGTAGCTGAATTGCATGGTTAAGAACTTTTGGAGAATATAGAAGAAGGTATAGGATACTGAAGATGCTATTGTGTGGTAGTTGTTACTTGTTACCCATATACCCATTTCCCTGCCCTACCTGCTATAACGAATTGGGCAATAGATGACCCGTCTAGCATCTTGCTTATAAATTGGTGATTTCCAATTTAACAAGGTGATAAATCTGTAGCAGTGGTTTGTAAGGACCACTTAATGTCCAAAAGGGAAACCTTTACAATTTTTGGGTGGGATTTTTTTTACTCTTATGCTTGTCTTTGGTCGCAGGGTGCCAGGGGCTGAGTTGTGAGACATTAATGTTGTTAGAAAGCCTAAAGAAAGTGGGAGGTTAGGGCACTCAAAGAAGTTGGCTGGTAATTTGAAGTTGGAATTATGTTGAGTATTTGTTTTGGGGTTTCTTATGGAGTTAAGTATTGCTTTGGTAGAGCAGTTATTGCATGGTTCCTTGGTAGGCGATTGAGCCCTGGTTTGGTATTGAGATGCTTCTGAAAAAGTGGGTATCAAAAAAAGCTTTGGTAAATTTTCAGCTTCAGTTTTTTTTCATAGCTATGTTACATAAAAGTTTACCAAACACTATAATACTGCTTTTTTTTTTTTTTTTTTCAAAAGCACTTTTACAAAAAAGTTTACCAAATACTCTGCTGCTTTATTTCACAGCTGCTTATTCTCACAGCACAGCAAAAGCAGTTGTTTTTCAAAGCACAGCAATACCAAACCAGCCCTGAGTCTTGTCTTGGGGTTTCTCGAGTATTGTTTTGGGGTTTTTTGTTTGACACTTTATTGCTAGATTCTCTGAAATGACATTACTCTGAAAATGAAGTATAAACTGCTTTATCTTTCTTCTCTTAGTAAATTTCCCCTTTGTGACAATGTCTACTGTATGTATTGAATTATAGATATTTCTTCCCTTATTTAAGCTGGATAGATGCTATAAATAGAATAGACCTAAACCTGCCCACCCTAACAATTGGTTTAGGTTGAGTATGGGCATTAGATATAACAGGAAACTATTAGTTAATCCCGGATATGACTCACCTTAAGCTACCCCATTTCCGCTTAAGTGCTATTGTTCAACGGAACGGACTATAAACACATATTCTTTTACTGGTTTACTTTGAAGATTGACATTAACGTCTTACATATGGCTTATATTATAAATGATATTTTAGTTTCAAATGACTCAATTGTGGATGGATTGTTTTTGTGTTTCATCATTTGTAAGAACATCATTTTTGTCATTGTCGTCATTATCATCCCACCCCGCGGTTTTAATCCACTCAATGGCTGCAAGAGTTCATTGTTTTGAGAGAATATGGACTAAGCTTCTCTCATTTATAGCCACAGCAGTCTATCTACTGCGATCACTGAAACTATGTGCAAGTGAATGGCAACTTTTAGCTGTTTTTTTTTTTGTCGTTGAAAATTTATTCAATAAAGGACTCTTAACGACTTTGTTATTAGCAGATATTCAATTTGATTACCTTTGCTCTTATGTATATATTTAGGCCCAGTTGCAGAAGACATGTTCCACTGGCAGGCAACAATAATGGGTCCTGCTGACAGTCCTTATGCAGGTGGAGTTTTTCTTGTCACTATCCATTTTCCTCCAGATTATCCTTTCAAGCCACCCAAGGTACTTGCTGGCTTTCGATTAATTTCACATCAAATTGGTGTGCTATTGCATGGTAGTTCTTTTCTTTATTGCTTTGCTATTTTCATTCTCCTTTCAGCTTCCATGGGATCATAGTATCTAGGTGTCCAAGAGAGAGAGGTACATCATCTGGTGTAAAAAAATCTGGAAACGTGTCAATCCTATTCTTATACTACCTTGAGTACACACATATGACAACCAATTCAATTTAGGCTCGTGCCTTGGAACTATGACCTCCATCTGTGCCACTATGCCTTGGTTAATTCTTATTGTTCCAACAATAATCAATTGGTGCCCGACGCCAAATGTATTTTTCATATCCCGAATTGACAATTATTTCTTTTCTAGCATATCAAGTAATGAAGTAAATGGTCTCCTGCATTGGAGCGGTAACCAGTTTGTGTTACTACTTACTCTTCAGTAAGTGGGACTCGACATGGTTCACATGTGGTGCTCCGTTGTTAAAATATGATGTAAGCTAATTAGCAAAGGGGCCTAATCTGACAGATCTTTTAAGTCCTTTCGAATATCTGCATCCTTTTGAAAGTCCATGTGGTAATAGGCACACTAGCCAAAGTCCATGCATGAGGATTAGGAATCAAAATTGTAACAAATAAGAAATTGTGAACTGTGCATATTGGTTATTTTCATGTTACTGTTATGTTTTGTGCAGGTTGCATTCAGGACAAAGGTGTTTCACCCTAATATCAACAGCAACGGTAGCATTTGCCTTGACATATTGAAAGAACAGTGGAGCCCTGCCCTGACCATATCCAAGGTAAATGCTTAATACCCGAAACAGGAATGCTTTCTTCACAAATTTGATTGTTCTACAGAAACTAGTTTCCCCAGTAGGAAAAGCGAATCAGTAGTGATGAAACTGAGGTTTTTCTCATATGATCCTATGCCATAATTTTGGTGGACTCCGTTATTATTGTATGGCCCCTTGTGATTTGTATTTTTTTTTTTGGTTTTTGATTTGCAATTGTAATTTGTGAAGTTTTACAAATTAAAATTTGCATGAAACATTATAGCTCTTTGAAACAGCACAAGTCTTTTTTTGGCCTTGTGACAAATACTCACTTATGCTAAATGTACCAAGAAATTTCCAAAGTGAATTACTCATTGATATTGGGGACCCGTTGTCTTTTTGAACTATTTTGATGCGATACACTCTGGCTTTTGAACGGTTATGATGTTATGCACGGAACAGGAAACAAAGTTCAATCAGATGTGCCACACACATTGAAACTGGTTTGGCTGGAAATTTTTTATAACTGGCTATTATATTTGATGCAACACGTCATCCTTCACGTTACTGAAGCATATGCTCTGGTTTCACTTTTATATTGCAGGTGTTGCTTTCGATCTGTTCATTGTTGACAGACCCAAACCCTGATGACCCTTTGGTGCCGGAGATTGCCCATATGTACAAGACTGACAAGAACAAGTACGAGACCACCGCAAGGAGCTGGACTCAGAAGTATGCTATGGGTTAGTCTGAGCGCTGCTAGGACCGTGTGACTGAGGGCTACTTTCCCTGTGGCGTTATGATCATTTGGTGAGATGTATGAATGAATGTGTGATCGATATGCCGTTCACATAAGCGGACCAAAAGGGAGAGTTTTCTGCCCACGGAACACTATTGCTTTTGAATTGTTAATTTGTTATGCAAAAGTTTTTATGAGACTTCAAACCAATTTCTCTCGTGTCGCCCTCTAACTAAGTGCTGTTCAAATTGAACCTTCTTTAGCTACTCCTTGAAACCAGTCGTTTCGCTGTTTGCAATTACATTTTGACGCATGCAGAATCAACTCCTTAGAAACACAACAAAAGTTATGTCGTTGTGTGAAATTGTGATTGGTAGGTGAGCAGGAGTTATGCTAGTGTTTTTGTACCCCCAAGAGGAAGACTGGAGCTTAACGGACGTCACGTGCCGACGCCGAGTCTGGGTGAACCACCCAGATCAGCTTCTTTCATCAAGCAACACAGCCTAGCCTAACACGATGCGATTTGAAACCACCAAAAAGAAGAAAACCTCCTTGGAATTCTTTATCAGTATTGAACATGGATGTGTACTGTGTAGGAGTGGTTCATTTTGTAGTGGGCTTCAAATGGGTTGTGGCCCAAATAACTATTTCAAACAAGTGTGGCTCTTCCAATTACCGGGTATTCAAACAGTACTTCTCATAATACAAGTGAGCATGTTCAAGGCTGAAATGTCCCTTCACTTATTTTATGACATGTGAAGTACTCGTTCGAATATCCAGCACTTTGAAAAAAAATTTGTTCTTAAGGGATTCGGTGGGGTTTTTGTCTAAATGACTTGGGGGGTTGTTCAATTGGGATTGTGAGGGATTTTAATACTTTTAATGAATCTATGAGTATTCAATCACAATGTTAAGTGATTCTTTGAAATTCAAAGTGTATTTAATCATGATTTTAAGATAACTTATTAAAATCTTTAAAAATCCGGGTGTATTCAATTGAAATTTTAAAGAAGTTTGTAACATTCTATGTATATTCAATTAGAAATTGATTTTAAAGAATTTGAAAAAGTTGAGGAATTAGAGAGAATTTGTGAGATTTTGTAGTGTATTTTAAGCATCCTCAAATCTCACCTCTTCCCATGAGATTTCGAGGGAATTGAATCAAAATTGTACATGAAATTTCTATAAATCAATTATACTCTGTAAAAATCCATTAAAATCTCTCAAATTCTCAAATTGAATACACCCTCCTTAAAGAGTGTATTGATTCAATAAGAGCAGACCTAGATATCCCAACTGTCAAACTTATTTTTTTTTTGGATTAATATGGGTGTTATGAGCAATTTTTGTTTTTTGATTAACAAAAAATTAACCTCTTGTTGTGGGCATAATTTACCGAAAAATTATGGAGGCCATAGAGAGAGAAGCGGTGTGGCACATAGAGAGAGATGTGTAATTGTGAGGTGTGTTCTATTCCATCCCATTATGCCTTTATTTATAGTAGCAGGGATGGTTAATTCCTTACCCTAATAGGATTACAATTCTAAAAGGATAACATCTAGTCTAAGAGATATGGTAGAATCCTATAAGGATATCCTAGATATGTTAGGATTTACACAATCACATTCCTAATCTAATAGGACTGTAACACTCCCCCTTGACTAAGTAAATACTCAAACAACTGGCGCATCGGGTCTTTAGCGATGAAGCAAGTACAGTTGATGAAGTCATCGACATAATGATTGAATGTGAGTCTCAAATTAACGGAAGAATGCATAAAAGGTAAAATTCACAAAACCTCGCTATGGTAAAACTCAAGATGGGAGCAGAACCCATAGACTAAGGAGAAAAGTGAGAAGTTACATTAAGTCAAAACTATACGTCTCTTGGAAGCAAATAGAAGAGCTCACAAGGGTATAACCAGCCCATGATGGGTGCCTCGTCAAAACCAAGTTAGGTAGCAAAAATCTAGTGAGAAAAATGCTCCTAATCGTAGGAAAAAAAAAGTATATTAAGATTAAGTGAGTATACCTATGGATACTCCTTCTGAGTTTGACAGAATTTCCAAATGAGAACTACAAGCATTGCATACAAATAGTTAGGCATACCAATTCCTCGAACAAGCTTCTTGAAAGTTGACTTTGATAGTGAAGTTGTGTAGAGGTCGGCAAGGTTGTTTGGGATTGGCTTGCATGACTTCAATCTCTTGATGCTTTGCTAATGTAGATGTAGACACAATATGTCTTAGTGTTGATTTCGTTGATGTATCATGTCTTGGTCGGGTTGATATATGCGGCATAACGATGGATGAAAATAGCAAGTACTTCGAATATGCTCAACAAGAACTCCTAACCATGTCTCATGTGTGGCGTAGTAAAGTGAAGTGAGTCTTGAAATGATTCAAAAATTTCGCAACTAAGGTCATATTGTAGACCTCTAAGATATTGCGATATCCCTAACGATAATGATATAACCATTCGGGAACTTGCCTTATACGGGTTCGATAAGTAACCAATGTTAGAGTAACAAGCAAGGCAAACATCATTAAGAGGATCAGGGGGTCGAATCCGCTCGAGATGCATTGAGATTTGCCTAAATTTGTAGTACCTTCAGGGTACGTCTTTAATACCAATTCAGTGGTTGTGTGTAGGTGCGGTGCTGCATCTTTACCAATAGATCAACAGTGAAAGAGATGTCTTATCTAATGCAATGAGCTAAGTACAACGAAACGCAAAGTTGAACTTAGATATGAAATTTCAGATTCCATAACCTCTTCAAGGTTCTCATTTGCATATGGCGTATGGAAGATCATATGTATACTCAAAGGTAACACCTTCGGGGTGTAGTTTGACTGGTAAACCAAAGTACCGTCAGAACAATGCTTCAACCTCAGGTGAAAGCATAAACGAGTTTTTCTACGACCTTTCATCTCAAATTTCATCTTCAGGTGCGAGGTAGTTTTCTCAAGCTTTTCTAGAGTCTTAGTGAAATTCGTGTCAACGACATAAACTGTAACTCTAGCAATTTGGAATAAGACTTCATAGTTTAGCACATAAGGGCATAATTGATATCCTTGACTTATCAAATAATCACTTAGACGGGTATACCACATCCATCGGATTGCTTTAATTCATAAGTGAACGCCTCAAACAAGTTAAAATGGTCTTCTGTGGTTGGAACTATTTGAACCAGTCCATGTAATTCTTCGGGAACTTATATGTCAATCTCTGTATCTATATGCCCATAGATAAACACTAACCACATTTCATAATGCTGCAATCAATCATAAGGTGTTTGAGATAAACCTTGTGCCATAAGGCGTGCATTATATCACACTGTTTCATTCATCTCATTATGCTTCCTTTCCCATATGTAACACAACAGGGCTACCTTGGGCAGTGTAGAAATGATAGTTCCATATGCACGTTGGTAAGGAATTTTAACCTGGATTGTAATTTCGGTTGTCCAATCAGTTCTATGTTGTCACTAATTAATGGAACACGGTTTGATATCGTCGCTTTTCATTTATGTCGGTAGCTACCATATAAGTGAAAATATCATTGATGGTACTCTCATTTCAATTATATTATCTTATCCAAACTAGTATACTGGACCAAAAACTTCAAGTCTCAAGAGTAATCTAGATTAATCTCATGAGATGGAAATGATTTGAGACAGCGATCGAGTATGGATTCATTTTGTGCCTTAACCTTCTTCTTTTAGGGAAGTGAATCCTATGAACCGAGTGATTTGTCGTGCTTTAGGCTAAAATAGATTGATTGGCTATTTGCTGGTGTACCGGATCGTCCAACAAGGGTGACACACCCTTCAGGGATGTAGACTCGACGTTCGTTAAGTATGTCTATCCTTGAAAGCATGTTTGTAGTTGATATATGATCTTGTCACTTTAGCTAAATGAAAGGAATGCGTCTAGAGCAACATTCTGAAAGCTAGAATGCATCGCACTTGCTTATCACACTTGTACGACACGAGGATCGAGATGAGACATAGTGGGCAACTTCTGTGCAAATTCATGCCGTTCTACAGGATCGTTGACATTCTTATCTCCCCTTAATGGCGGGAAGATTGTCTCATTGAACTAACAATCTGTAAATGAGAGATAAAGAGATCGCATGCAAAGGCTCTAAGAGAGCTAGTGTGAAGGAGAGTCATAATCGACAAAGATTTGCATCCTTCTTTGAGGACCCATATTAGTACGTTGTGGCGGCGCAACTTGGCACATGGAATGCACACCCAATTGTGTAAATACAATGTGTCAGGTTCGTACCCAGTAACCAACTGTAACATTGAAATGATTGGGTGGCAATAGGCCTTAGGGTAGACCAACATAGCTGCATACAAGATTGCATAGCTTTAGGTAGAAATCGAAAACTTGGCACGTTCACCAAAGTCCGAACGATCATTTATATTATGCTTTATAATCACTATGCGAGGCTATTTGGGGTGAACATAGGAATTCAATTTTCAATTATAAACCCAAAAGACATGCAATACTTATCGAAGACCGTCGATATAAACTCTCTGGCATTATCCAGTCTCCCAGACTTTATGGGATAACTAGGGAGGTGAACCTTTAAAAACGGCCAGAAGGTTTAGCAGCAATGTATGTGGACAAACATGTGACCAGTTTGTCGATTCATCAACCAAAACCATAAGTATTTATATGGTCCGCATTTTGGTTAGATTAGTCCAAATATATTCCCTTGAATCCACTGTGAAAAGAGGGTCGTTTCGTATCTTTGCTAAGGATGATTTAGAAAATCAATTTCCCCAACAAGCAGGCTTGACAAAGTATGCTTGTAGGCACAAGATCCTTACTTCAGGTAAGGAGATGCGTCGTAACATCATTATTTGACCTAAGTGTCCCAAAAGGTCGTGCCAAAGCAAGTAAACTGCTCAATCTCCCAACTTTAGGCCAGCCACATGTGGCGTGTTCCTCAGTTGTGAGACAGCTTATTGGCCCTAAAGTAAAGCTTCAGGCTCATTTTTGGAGGTGGTGTAAAGATATTCCAGAATGGGGAGAATATAAGGTCTCTAACATTGTAAGTTAGTACCATTCATACAATGAGGAGCGTGCTAATGCTCTTAATCAGGTTGGATAAACCTAAAGTCGTTGATAAAGATGTGGTTTAGGTATAAAGTTAGTGTGCGTAGTATCGCATTCATCCAGACAACTAACTTTCCCACATTCGTACCTAATCACATGTTTAATTGAATTGTCACATGTATTAAGAAACATGATTCAATTAACTCATATTTGAGGACAATATCGATAAGATTATCCATTCGGCCATTAAGGCCATCCAAGTCAAAATTCTACTCTTCCAATGGTGTCTGATGGGGCAAAATTAGTTTCACATATTGACTACTAGAATGGTACTCCTTAACAAAATTGGTAGGCACAAACAGGTGCATAACAAATTGACAAAAGTAGATTCTGCAGGGTTGAGGTTCTGGAACAATATCCCTTATTCTTGAAGTTTTAGGTCTTAAGTGCCAATGATCATGCTTCGGGCGTGATGCCACACCTTGGCAGGCTCTGATTCTACCATATGTTGTAAAAATAAACTTGAAATTGGATGGTGAGAGAGACAGACCCAGACTTGGCTTCGATAGGTTCCAGCTGAAGCTGGAAAAGCCTATTCGGTAGACCTCTGCCGAAGCAGAGCGATATCGTTCGGTGCATCTGTGCCGAAGTAGAGCATGTCCTTTGGTGCATCCCTGTCGAAGCAGGCACGACCATTTGGTAGGCTTTAACTGAACTGGGTTAAGTCATTCAGTAGACTTTAGGCGAACTGGGTCTATACCGTTTAGTAGACTTCAGCCGAAGCTGGGTCTATACCTTTCTCTCACATTTGTGGTAGTAATTAGGTCCAAGAATTTGGTAAACTTCCTCTTTCTACACCGTTGCTTCAAAAGCGAGTTAAAAACATGGAATGACGAGAAAAGTATTCTTTAGTCAAAATTCGATTAGATTTATAAACTTCAGAATTGTACTCATTCATGGATGAAATCATGGTGTGCTTCAGGCAATGCCTTTCATGATTAGACGGTCCATAACAGCGAGCCAGAGAGCCATAGAATCTTCGTTCGAGAGGTATGTCCGTTTGTAATGCTTTGGGCATAAGTTTTCGAATGAAGATCATGGCAGAGGCTTATTCAACTCTTCCATGCCATTATTAGCTACAATGTTTCTCAGCTTCTTGATAGTCAAGTAGAGATTCATGTCTTGTACCCATATAAAGTGGTTTATGATAGAAACGTCCAAATAAGGGAAATCAAACTTATGTCTGTTCGACAATCCACTGAATTAGAGGGAACAAGATTGTGATTGGTGCAATGGGAATGAATCATCCATAAGAATCAAAATTAGAACATTCGAGTTCTAAGACATGATTTTTATGAAAAACGTCAGGTTTTCATGGGTGTATTTGTTTTATGAAAACTTCGGGTTTCAAAGGCACTAAATTGAAACTACAAGTTCAATTTAGTTTATGAACATTTAGTTCATAAAAGAGAGATTCTTGCAAGAACACATAATACAATATGTTGATTTAAGTGTAGCGAATTTGAATTGCTTCAAGAACTCAAGTGTGAGCATTTTGGAACTACGAAATGATGCCAATGGTTCAAATAAGAGAATTAAAATATTGAATCGTTAATGTCCAAAAGTGGGCTTCATGCCAGTAATTTTGGATGTCTTGTCAGATTAATAGACTGCTGGTCACTTTTAATTAATTCAATAGATCGGGACCATACAGTGGAAGCAAAATAATGACATGCTGGTCTTATTAGCTTTAACTGGCGGTGGGCCAAATGACAAGTGAATTATAGCTTTATTAACGTTAACCAAAAACGTCTCCAAAATATTTAGGTATGATTAAGAAGTAGGAGATGCCAAAAATTGGCACTGGGTCGAAAAAACAACACAACCCAACTTGATTGGGCTGGTTGCAGGGTACATATCAAAGCCTTGTAACATGGCTGCAAGCCTATATGGGTCACGGGAAGGCTACAAGCCTTTTGGCCATGGGTTGGGATAAGCCCCAACCCCAATAGCGCATATGTTGCTGGAGGCATGGCAATAGTGCGGAGAGAGCAAAAGCCTAGTATTTGCTGGCTTTGGGCTAGTTGCTTGAGAAGCCCAATAGTGTTGGCTTGGTCAGGCGTGGGCTGGATTGTAAGAAAGGGGGGCTAGCAAGGATGTTATACAACCTAGAGGTGATGTAAGCCCAATAGGTTTAAACCCATGCCAGGGGCCTGATCCACGCATGCAACAAAGCCCAAAAGGCTGTTGCCTTACGGTTCCAGCGCCCAAGCCAAGAGCTGCAGGCTCGGCTTAGGGCGAGGTCAGTGCAACGGAGCGAGGCTCAACAGCAAATTTTTCCCAAATATTTATTTATTTTTTTCTCGAAGTTCTTAGGGTTTGAAAAACCCTAATTGCTTATAATTTCTTTTGATTATTTGACTCACAAATTCCACATAGCAGAAATTGCGTAGTGCATGAACATATATGTGTATATATATATATATATATATGTATATATATATAGACAAATATATGACACATATACAATATATATATATATATATCAGAAGGTAAATATAAATGTAGGGGGTTCATGCATCATGAGGAATGTTTTCATGCTTCACGATCATTTCAAATATCTTCATTTATTTTAAGCATACTTGATTGGCAGAAAACAACAAAAGCCCTTGAATTTGTAGAAGATCCATCTTGGAAAGCTAGAATTGCATCTCCAATGCGTTATATCACGTTCAACACAAAACTTAAATTGAATCAATAACATGTAGATCAATTCAATAAAATAATAAATTAATCATAAAAAGAATGATTAAAACATAATACTCCTTTAATTGAAGAACAAACTCTCTTTAGCTCAGGGTCAATAGCGTGCTGATAACGTATTGTAGACATAATGTACTGAACAATTATGAAGGCCATAGAGAGAATGTGCAGCACATAGAGAGAGAAGAGAGAGAGAGATGTGTAATTGTGACGTGCGTTCTATTCCACTCCATTGTGCCTTTATTTATAGTTGTAGGGAAGGTTAATTCCATACCCTAATAGGATTACAACTCTAATAGGATAATTTTTAGTCTAAAAGATATGGTAGAATCTCATAAGAATATTTTAGATATGTTAGGATTTACACAATCACATTCCTAATCTAATAGAACTGCAACGCCTCTTTGTTTTTTGTTGGGTGAGTGTCCTGAGTTTTTGGGTGCCCAGTGCAAAAGCACAAAATGTGCCCTTTTTTAATACGGAAATATATGTTTAAAAAAAATATTTAACGAGGGCTGGAACCCAGTCGAAGCTGGGGGCTAGGCCCTCACGCCCAAATTATATTACTTGAGAAAATATACAATTGGGGGGGGGGGGGGGGACATAGTACCTAAACCCCGACAATCAAATACAACCATTCCTAGCAAAGCTCCTTGAAATTTCAACCTTTAAGAAATTGTCTTCTGGCATTTTCTTGAAGCAAAATCATCAATTACATCATCATACTCCAAGTCTTCAATCTCATCCTTTTCAATGCATAAGATTGCTAATCCATTTAGCCTATCTTGAGTCATAGTGGTCCGCAAGTAAGATTTTAATAATTTCAATTTTGAAAAGCTTCTTTCTGCAGATGCCACGGTCACAGGTACAGTCAACAGTACACAATAAGCAATCAAGACATTAGGACACATGTCAGTTTCTTTTACAAAGTTTGCAATTTCCATGGATGTCCAAGGGTTATTAGAGAGAAATGCTTCTTCAGGTAACATCATTTGCAACACCTGTAATTCGGAACATAAGTCGGCTCCATCTACATCCATGGTATTTCCATGTTTCAAATGTGCTTCAAGATTCATACATTTTTCTTTTAGCTGTTGATCATCCAATGAAATTAACTTCGGTGCATCAAACAAGAAGCCGAAAATGGATTCAAAAGCCTTTAACTGTTCAAACCTGTGTTTCAGTTGAGAAAGAGCAATATCCACTATAACAAGAAAATAATCTGTTCTAAAGGATTCTTCAGCAGACTATTGTTCCCTCTCATTACCATCAATTTCATCATGATGTCTTTTTCTAGGTCTATGACGTTTAGTTTGAAAAACAGGGTCAATTTCCGAATCAAGTGCAATTTCTTTAGCATCACGCATGGCAGAAGCAAAACCAGTTTCTCTATAGTTTTCAAAAAAGGTAACAAGTGCTTCTAATGCCTTTACAGCAACATCAAGACGCATGTCTTCAGATTGTAATTTTTGGCTCACCATGTTAATCTTCAACAAAATGTCATACCAAATAACCAAACTTAATACAAAATCAAAACTGGAAAGTTCTCCTGATGCTAAACATTCTGCATCCCTACTTAATTGAGGATTCTCAGTAATTTCCACCAACGTAAACAAAGCATTTCTAACTTGGGCTACTTGGGATTTAATTGCTTTAACACTTTCAATGTGACTTTCCCATCGAGTAGTTGACAATGACTTCAAAGTTAAACCATCAATATGTTCTAGCAAAATATTCCAACGCTTTGTAGAGTTGGAAAACACCGTATATATGCATTGACACGCTCCAAAAAAAGATTTTGCTTTAAGACATGAACTTGCCATATCACAAACTATTAAATTAAGACAATGAGAACCACATGGCATGTAAAAGGCTCTGGGATTTATGTCTAGCAATGTTTTCTGGACACCTTGGTGTTTCCCTCTCATGTTAGATCCATTATCATAACCTTGTCCCCTCACATTATCAATATCAAGATCAAGAGATTTTAGGACATCTTGCAACTCATTAAAAAGTCATTGTCCTGATGTATCTTCCACACTTAAAAGGCTCTGGGATTTATGTCTAGCAATCTTTTCTGGACACCTTGGTGTTTCCCTCTCATGTTAGATCCATTATCATAACCTTGTCCCCTCACATTATCAATATCAAGATCAAGAGACTTTAGGACATCTTGCAACTCATTAAAAAGTCCTTGTCCTGATGTATCTTCCACACTTAAAAACTCCATGAAATACTCCCTTATATTTATTGACCTACTTGACAAGTCAACACATCTCAAAATTAAAGTCATTTGTTCCACATGACTTGCATCAGGAGTACAATCAAGAATGACAGAAAAAAATTTGGCTTCTTTAACTTTTTTAATGATTGTGGTTTTGACTTTTAAAGCCAAAGTAGCTATCAACTCATTTTGAATTTTATGGCTCAAATAATGGTGATGAATTTCTTTATTCTCAATGAGTCGAAAATGCTTTTGCATTATTGGATCAAACTCCACAATCATTTCAAGTAAACCTAAGAAGTTGTCATTAGAGTCTTCATAAGGTCTTTCATTTGTTCCACGAAATGCTAAATTACGTATGGCAAGACATTTCACAACAGCAATAATTCTAATCATCACTTGTTTCCAATGATTTGTCTCTTTCTTGATTCGCATTTGAAATTCTTTATCAATTGTCTGATTTGTTGTCAATCTACTTTTCAACTGAACCCAAGTTCTGGAATTAATGAGATGCTCTTTACTCTTTTCATGTTGGTCAAGCTTCACACCAAGATGTCTCCAATCACTAATTCCATCTTTTGCTAACTCACTTTTTGAGGCAATTGTTTTAAACAATTTACAACAAAAGCAAAAGACTTTATCCAACTCTTTTGAGTACATGAGCCATTTCCTATCATAAATTTCACCGGTTGATAATTTTCGATCATAATAGTGTGAGGAAAATTTTCTGAAGAGTTTGTCCTTGGGATAAGTGAAATTAGTTTCTCGAATTGGCCCCTTTTCTACAAGTAAGGCTTTCATTTCTGCATTAAGACCATCCCAAACTCTTGGATCATAAATGTTTAAATGGAAACTAGGTTCAGAAGATTCAATATTTTCCTCTACACCAATATGATCATCATCAACATTTAAATCCACATCACCACCATTTTCATGGTCTTGAGACTCATCACCAACATTTTCTCCTAAATCACTACAATTGTCATGATCATGAGACTCCCCAACAACATTTTGTGACTCTTCCCCAACATAATTTTCTCTCAAATTTTCAATTGACTCATTCTTTATAGAGAAAAATTTATTAAGAGATCCTCTTAAACTTTCGGCAATTTCGTTATCCTTTGCCTTTTTTTTCCTTTTCATATTACCAGAGAGTTGTTTTCTAAAAGACATGGCTTCGATAATTTGTTTGCAAAAATTACCTACACATGATATAACAAAAATATCCTATCAAAATTATTATTCCAACACATATTATAAAAATTGAACCTAAAAATTAGGTTTGAAATGAAATCAAATAATTCAATTAGTCAAGAATTCAATTCATCAACAACAATTCTATACATCAATTATCTATAATTCTATATCACTTGCAAAATTTTATATTAAATTATGAATTGATAATTCAAATTTTAAAAATTAACTTACCTCAAACTTCAAAGGGGTTGGTAGTGAGTGAATGCTCTTGCACTTGAGCAAGCAGCCAATGAGCCAATGCCCAATGTTCTGTGCTGTCTGCGACACTGACAGCTGTGCTGTCTGCCTGCGTGCAACAAGAATTGAGGAACGGCAGGGAGGGAGGAAGTGGGAGAACCGGGGAGGAAGTGGGGAACAGGAACAAAGAGGGGGTGGTCAGTGGTGGCCCGGGTGGGAATTAACATTTAGCAATTAGGGTTGTAACTTGTAAAGTTATGGGAAATCGGGAAAGGGATGGAAAATGGGGACCAAGTGGGCCTTTTATTTTAATGGCTTATTTGATTTTGGCTGTCATTCCCAAACAAAAGCTGGGTCAGCCACTATTTGGGTTCTCAACCTTTTTTATATATATATATATGGGTTTTTATTTGGTGCCCCCTTTAATTTTGGGCCCTGGACAGTTGTCCCTGTGGCACTGAGCCTGGGCCGGCTCTGGTGAAAAGTTTACTAGTTGGTACTTTATGCGAGCGCAGTTATAATCGTTCGATCAACAAGTTCACTGTGAGTTACGACTGACAGCAATCAACTGAGTTGTGTTCCTATAAGAGTACGAACTCGTAATGAAGATGCACCTTAACCTAAAATTGGTAAAGCATGCATGCTTTTCATAGTATTTGGATGGTATGATTGGGTGGGTAGGCCACTTCCATTTTTGTGGCCTTTTCAACTGGAAGCAACTATTTGAGTTTTGAGGTCCTCTCTATTTTGTTGATCCTGCAAAATCTTATGAACAATGACACTCGATCATGTGCCACGGCCAGCCAAACCAAAACCCTAGTGAGACAGTGCAAAGTAACTAGGAAAGTGACTTGCAGATGCACTGTCAATAACGACGAAATCCATAATTTTAACATTTGATGGTCCTAATATAAAACAAATTGATGACCATTTTAGCTTGTAATATCATCCATTTCTACATGTTAATTAATCGAAAATACAAAACCATATCAATTGATGATGCTAAATACACACACACACGCACACACATTTATAAACTAACCAACACATGATCCAAACAATATCAAAACCCATAAAATTAACAATAACTATAACCTATGATGAATTTAACACCCTATATGATTAATTTAGATTAAAATAGAAAAACTTAATTAAATTTAGAAATTGGGGGATTAAGTGGTGGTGGAGGAAAGTGAACTAGGTGTGATCGTGGAGAGTACACATGTGGTGGTCATGCAAAGGAGATTGGTAGTGGCATATGGATTCGTTGGATGTGGATAGCCAATTAGGTAATTGGGAAAGTGAATGAAATGGGAATGGGAAAAGTGAAGTCGGAGGTCTGGGATTGAGGCCATCTCCAACCGAAGGGTCCAGAGGGCTGCAAATAGCCCGAAAACTGTCTCCAACCGAGGGTTAGGCCAGATGGCTCATGGGATCTGAAAGGCCCCCAAGAAATCTAAAAGGCTGGAGGGTTGGAAGGCTGGCTGCAGCTAGCCTGAAAAAACATTAATCTTGTCGGTTATATCCAACAGGAATACATTTAACTAAAATTTGAATCCAACGACTAGTTAGCTAACCGTTGGATTCAAAAAAATTTATTTTTTTATTTTTTGGGCCAATTTTTTTTCAATTCTTAAAAATTCTAATTTTTTTCCCTATAAATACCTAAACTATTAATTTGTAGTTTTTAAATTTAATTTGTCATTTTTAAATTTAAGTTGTAGTTTTTAAATATAAGTTGTAGTTTTTTTAAGGGTTAAACTCTGTTTACTATCCTCATGTTTCGTGGTTTTCAACATTTAGTACATCAAGTGTTTTTTCGTCCCAAAGTCATACCTAAAGTGTAAATTTTAGGACAGTCTCATACATCCGTTAGTCAAATTATTAAATCTTCCATTAATTGATGACGTGGCGCTCACATGGACAATGACTGGGCGCCATGTGTCAATAAGGTTCCACGTGGATATTTAAAAAAAAATTCTTCATCCCACAAGCTTCGCTCCCTTACCCTCCGCCTCTCTCTGAACCACGCTCACTTTCTCCTTGGAAATGAAATCGAAAGCCTAGAAAATGCAAGAAAACCAGTGGGACTTCGAGATGTAAAATTGAATTTCTCTTTAATCAAAATCGAAAATCTTCAAATCCAAAACGTTTGATAAGTTTTGGGGAAAAAATTGGGTTTTTAAATTGGCTCTGACTCGGAGCTCTGGAGAAATTTAGAAGGTTGGAGAAAGAAGAAGAAGATAGAGATGGAAGAAGAAGGTGGAAGAACTTACACGACGAGATGAAGATGGATCGGCTGGGAGAGGTCAGGCGGTCGAATGAGAATCGTACGAACTGGGCAGAGGGGGCCACAGTTGCGACGTTGAGGCGCCGGGGGGGGGGGGGGGGAGCGGCGTGGTTGAAGAAGGTGGAGAAGCAAGAGGAGAAGCTGGAAGTGGAGGAAGCGAGGGCACGTAGGATCTGGGTTAGGTGGTTCTGCTTTGATTTTAGATGTTGGGTCAGCTGGGATTTAGAGAAGGGAAGGACAAGAAGAAGATGTTCGAAGGAGAAGAACATGGTTTTTTTTTTTGTAATTTTTTATTTTTTTTAAATATCCACGTGGAATCCTTATTGACACATGGCGCCTAGTCATTGTCCACGTGGGTGCCACATCATCAGTTAATGGAAGACTTAACAGTTTGACTAACGGATGTATGAGACTGTCCCAAAATTTACACTTTAGGTATGACTCTGGGACGAAAAAACTTGATGTACTAAATGTTGAAAACCACGAAACATGAGGGTAGTAAATAGAGATTAACCCTTTTTTTAAATTTAACTTGTTGTTTTTAAATTTAAGTTGTTGTAGTTTTTAAATTTAAATAATAAATTATGTTTGGCCCTATGACCCTCGGTTGGAGGCGGTTTTTTGTGACATGGCTAAAACGAGCCCTATGGCCCTCGGTTGGAGACAGAGACAAATATGACCCTGTATTGTTCATTAAAATATTAATATCTTAGAGGACCAGAGGGCTAAAACGAGCCATCTGGCCAGCCCTCGGTTGGAGAGATGGCCTGAAGAAATAGTCATTCAAACATCTCTTTCTTTTTCTGAATACAAAAAGGTGAGGCTCTCACATTGTTTAATAAGAAGAGTGAGTTTTATTTTTAAATGAGGCGGGTGATTAAAAAAAGTAATCTTCTCTTGATTTGCAGAACCTGCAGTGCAATCGTCGTTGCTATTCTCCTCCACCACATGCCCAGACATGGGTGGTCCTTGGAAGTCTTCACAACGACTTATTTAGGTTTCTGGGTGGTTTTGAGATCACTCAGGTCCCTTAATAGATCCTCTCATGATCGTCCATAGTATTCCAGTCTAATATAATGCAATTCTATTTGTGAATTTTTCTCCATGTGACATTGTGTTATTGACCGAAACATCATGTGATGAAAAACTCATTCCATACCTAGAGTGGCAAGATTATAAAACTACCCAATAACTAGAGTGGTAAGATTAAAAATTTACCCAAGATGCATCAACCTTTTTTAGCGGCGAGCATGAAATCAAGTGGGTGAATAAAACATCACTCGAATTCAAATTGTGTAAATATTTTCTGCTCATAAATTGCCAACACGTTTCATGTCAGTTTGTACACAAAATGACAATTCTGCCTTTGGGAAAAATGTAGGGCTACAATCCCTTCGAGACAATCCTCCAGGACCTACAACCCTACAACTTTGTCTTTTAACTGTAGTCGTTTTCCCATATTTAACCAACTTGAACCGAGATTAAATTTTTCGCCCTCAAAACGTGTGTGAATTGTCATTGTTTGACATATATAAAATTTAGAATAAATCTTAGTTTACTACCCTCAAGTTTCGTGGTTTTCAATATTTAGTAGATAAAGTTTTTTCAGTCCTAGAGTCATACCTAAAGTGTTAATTTTGGGACAGTCTCATACATCCGTTAGTCAAACTATTAAGTTAACTGATGACATGGCGCTTATGTGGACAATGACTGGGCACCATGTGTCATTAAGGGGTCCACTTGAAATTACAAATTCAAAAAAAAAAAATTTAAAAAAAATTTAAAAAAAATCCAAAACAAACCTAGAAGAACCCCCTTTCTCCATCCCCACCCGACAACCCCAAAACCCTAATTCACCATATGTTTATCCCTCCAACCCTGCCTTCATACCCCACAGTGCTTACCAAAACCCTTACCAAACATTCTCTCCCACTAATTTCCTGATCCAAAACCTTAATTTCTCGGCGATGGGGTTCCTTCAAGGTTTAGGCCTTGTTTGCAAAAAAGCAGAGATGCCTTCTTGGCCCATGGCTTCCGATCTCGTAACCAAACTAGGAGTAGTGTTGTTTCTACAAATTGGAAGGTGCTCTTCGATATATTGACTCTACGGCTCTAGTGCTGTTTCTATTTAAGATGTCGTTGGTTATCAACCATAAAATTGTTTATACAAACTGAGAGATGTGCTTGACGAAGTTAGGAATGTCAGTGTTTTTCTCAAAGGTTTGGAGGGTTTTTGCGTTGGGTGAGAATTTAGTAAGGCGTTTGTTGCGTTTAAGAGAGCATCGATGTTGCATATTCTCTTCTATTTCTAGGAGTGATTTTCACCTTATGCCGAAGTAGAGTCTTACTCAACCTAGTCTTTCTCAGCATCTCTTGATCCAATAACAACTCTTCCATCTCTCGATTTGACTCGCCCACTCCCATCAAATTTTGGATTCGGATCCTAATCCATTTTCTATATTAAATTTATTCCTGGTCCTGATCAATTTTGCACACTGATACCTGTAATATTACAAATCTTATCAACGTTCATGTTGATCCCACACACTTCTACTTGATTCATGACTTAACTGAATCCAATCATGACTCTTAAAGAATCCAACATTGATTAGGATTCGGCTAACTCACCTTGTGCTGGACTTCATTTCAGAAGGGCTATCTTGGATACTGGAGGTTTTCATTCTGGGCCGAGCCCATAATCACACTTTGCCCAAACCCAATATTTTGGGCCCCAACAACCTCAAAATCATTTAATCATCTAACAGTCATTCAAGAGATAAATGAAGCACGTTATCCAACTAAACTCTAAAAAATTTGACGGCTTTAATTGGACAATTAAGTTTTTTTATTTTTTTATTTTTTTTAATTTTTTTTATAAACAGAATTGATCTTAAGGAGTAAACTAGAAAGTAGATTATTTCGATTATTGTGTAACAAAATAGAAAGAGAACGAGCTGAGAATGTAGAACGTGATGGTCCAACTAAAAAGGTGGATAGCATCCCCTTTAGAATGTTTCGGTTGACTAGTGCTCTAATTCATAAACCGACATTGTTTCCGTCGGTCATGAAGCTGGACAACACCTCGTTCTAGATAATCTAAGTGGAGTGCGTATGTATCGAATAGAATAGTCTAAGATGAACCTCACTAGCCGGAAACTATGGATATCAACTGTCAAGAATCGTAGTCTATGTTGTTAACCCTTGACTTTAATACAGTTTGGTTCCCAATAACAACGTAAACAAAAAGCCAAATGAAAGCTTGGACAATCTTCAAATGAGATGTTAAATTTTGAACATAAAATTTAAATTTTGACATCTTATGTGGCACTTTGACATATTTTAAAATTTTGTTCTCTAGCCCATATGTCAAAATAAATTATTATTTTATCATTTTCTAAAATAAATTATTAAACTAATTAAAATTTAATAAAGGACATTTAAAGTTTAATTTGTTTACCTTCCTTGATTTGAAAGAAGAAAAAAGTTGGATAATTGCATCGGTCAACTCAACATTAATTATAATAAATGATTAAACTATTAAAAATTAATTAAATACATTTAATAATTAATAAAAAAACATTTGAAGCTGCTGTCAAATTTGATAGCAACCTCTTTTTCTGCCAATCCATGTCATCACCACATAGAATTTGACACTTCAACTGGAGAATATTAGTATGGTTTTTTTTACCGTTATAACTGATGCGTATATTTTAACATCTCTTTTGAAAATACTCTTAGTTGTATCTTAGTGGCACACAGATCATGTTTTTCGATGTCTAACACCATTGTCCTTGTAAGAGTAGTTTAATCAAATTAAATTTGACCAAATTTATTTATTTATAATCTTTGACACTCGTAATATTATTTAATTTCAACATGCACGTCGAAAAGCTTAATGCGGAATAAATTTCAAAAAATAAAAACGAAGTTCCGATAAACCAGTCATGTTTTAGGAGTTGGGAAGAACGTCGGCCCCAGAAAATCAGGCCCTTACTTTAATCAGAATTAATAGTGTACTTTTTGAGAGCTAATTGTCTCTACTGAAGACACGAGTGACTATCACAAGCTGTTGACCCCCACTCAAATATGTAGTGATGCGACCATTGTCGAGCTTGGTCTCCATTTCTTAGCAGTTCGTTAAGTGGACTTCCACTAAAGTTTGGTTAAACTACTACGGGATATTATGGGCTCTATCAATCATTTGTTGCTTCGAATCTCATCATTTAATTGATTAAAGCATAATCATCATTTCCTTTCGAATCCCACATATTTATGTGCGTATGTTTGAGATTGAACGAGGTGAGGTTCTGCCATAAAATTAATTAACAATATGGAGAGGTTGCCAACTTTATAAGTACATGTAAAGTCTCTTTTTATCCGATGTTGGATGTATTCTCAACAGAGACAACACCAAATGCCAATTAGTATACTGTATTTCCCTTGTTTTTTCCTCCATGTTACAATGATCGAATATGAGTTTTAAGGGAGATATTATGATAAATTATTACATATGTAAGTTGCAATAGTTAAGTACACTTCCTTGTGCTTGTTTGAACAACCAATTACGCGGAGCATAATTCAAATCACGAGTTGGTCAGAATAGGTCGCCCTGAATGTTTTCTCGTCGTTAGCGCGTATATTTGTTTAAGCTATTGATCTATGTGATATCAATTGTGAGACTCATATTCATACACATGAACAAGATTATAACTAGCATTCATCATCTCCATGCACATATATATCCTCCTTTCATTTTTGAGATATTTTCACTGTGATGGTCATATTTCTTAGTAACATTAGGACTGGTTTGGTATTGTTGTGCTTAAAAAAAAACTGTTTTTGCTATGCTGTGAGAATAAATTCATTTTTGTTGTTTCACGTTTTCATTTTTTTTTCACCCAAAATTGTGAAAATAAGTTGTTTTTAAGTGTTTACCAAATACTTTTTTGAGCTTAGCTTTTTTTATACCCATTTTTTATAAAAGTACCTCATGGGTAGATGTCAAAATTGATATTTTATAGACGTGATCTATCTAAAATATATGTGAATACATATTTATTTTAACACGAATAGATTATAAACCCCACATGCCATCGTCACCACGAAGTAAAAAAGTTGAGACATTAGTAATATGATCAGTAGATTAGCTGTGCGATGAGCATGCAATTTCGTTGAAATTATGGGATGGTTACTGTGGTACCAAACATTGTCCAATATAAATCAAATATCAAAATAATCATACACAACTTGCATTTCAAGTCAACAATTTTCCCTATTGCTTCAAATAATAGTTTTGTTAATAAAGGAAGTGTCGGACTAATTAAGAAAATTGGTTTACTAATTTGTGGTCCAAATAAGGTGAAGTTGGTGTGATTTATTAATGTTAATAAGTGAGTCTTCAACCTAAACCGATTGGACCCATTAAATAAGGTTTAAGCATAACATTCCAAGCGTGATGTTGTTCCCTAATGTTGGCTATCTCAACCTTTAGACCCTAAAGTTCATGGCTGAGGAATGCTAAGGGGATTCTCTTGAGAGAAATTATATTTACATACTCTAAATTACTTATCTCACATTTTTTTAATTTTTTAATATTTTCTACACACCACTAACACTTGATAGAAAAATATAAAAAAAATAAAACGGTGTGGGGGAAGTAATTTGGGATGTGTGAATATAATCTCCCTTCTCTTAAAGGGGGATTCTTCATGGACTCTTTGATATCTTACAATTTAACAAATTTTATAGAATGTGACGGAAAAACCAAATTGATTTGTGCCACCTATTTTTAGGAACTATATTGATCGATTTTCAATTTCAGAGTTCATCTTTGTCACATCCCGGCCCGGGCGGGACCACTTCCCGGGCCCGCTCCACTACCGTAGCACGATATTGTCCGCTTTGGGCCCCGACCACGCCCTCACGGTTTTGTTTCTAGGAACTCACGAGCAACTTCCCAGGAGGTCACCCATCCTGGGATTGCTCTAGCCCCCTTCTCGCTTAACTTCGGAGTTCCTACGGAACCCGAAGCCAGTGAGCTCCCAAAAGGCCTCATGCTAGGTAGGGATGGGAATATACATTTAAGGATCACTCCCCTGGGCGATGTGGGATGTCACAATCCACCCCCCTTAGGGGCCCGACGTCCTCGTCGGCACACCACGGCCAGGGTTAGGCTCTGATACCAATTGTCACATCCCGGCCCGGGCGGGACCACTTCCCGGGCCCGCTCCACTACCGTAGCACGATATTGTCCGCTTTGGGCCCCGACCACGCCCTCACGGTTTTGTTTCTGGGAACTCACGAGCAACTTCCCAAGAGGTCACCCATCTTGGGATTGCTCTAGCCCCCTTCTCGCTTAACTTCGGAGTTCCTACGGAACCCGAAGCCAGTGAGCTCCCAAAAGGCCTCATGCTAGGTAGGGATGTGAATATACATTTAAGGATCACTCCCCTGGGCGATGTGGGATGTCACAATCTTGATGGTGTTGGTCAATTTCAGGGGTCATTTGTGATAAAACCTATTTATGTGCTACATTAGCACATAACATAATTTTTATAGAATTATGACGGAATGACCACATTGATTTGCAACAACTATTTCTAGGAACTACAATGATCAATTTTAAATTGTAGGGACTATTTCTTAATAATAAAAAACGCATTAGTCAATTCAGCCCTAAATATGGTGTTGCAAATCGATGTCATCCTTCTGTTTGAAAGTGTGCTCACCTGGATTAGAAAAACAAAATTAATTTTTTAATTTATCCCTTTCTTTAATTGAATAATATATCTTTTTTTTTGTTGAAAATAGAAAATAACAATTTAAAAATGGTAAAAAAAAAAAGGGACTCCATCCTTAATCCTTACTCGTAGAGCATCGTCTTGAGTTTTTCCAAGCACCAGGTAATTAAAAGGGACTTCACATGTCATAAGATAAGTTGAAGAATTTTTTTTTTTTTTTTTTTTTTTGTGTTAACCTTTACGGCTTCATCTATCTTATGACATGTGAAGTACGTGCTTGAATACTAGATACTTAGAAAATTTTCTCCTATGTTTTACCCTTAACGGCTGTTAGATTTCTACAGGTATTAATGAAGTTCTTGTTTGTCCAAAAAAAAAGGATGCTACACAATTCAAGATGGATTTGAATGATATTTCGATAGGAGTATATTTATGCAACTTTGTTAGCCTATTTCCTTGCATTTACTCAATTAGTTTCTATTTATTAGAGTGTTTTAAGCTATTTTCGTGTGTTTGTACGTCCAAATGGCAAGAGTGTCAAGAAAGTGCATTTTGGAACATTTTAGAGCAGTTTTGGGCTGAGAATGGATAGCATATGCATGGAGTAAGGTGGATGGACGTTTTTGAGGTTCAAGAGAGGTTAGGAATGTGTTTAACATCTGGAGAAATTAATTCAAGATTTGGAAGATAAGGAATCAACTAAAAAGAAGGAAACATTATCCAAACTACCTTATCTTATCCAAACTAATCTTATCTTATCCTAACCCTATCCTACCTTATTCCAGCTGCAAGGGGAAATTATTTTCATATTAGGACACCTAAAAACTTGGTTCTAGAAGCCCTATTCCTGGTCCTAAAAGTGTGCCGCACCACCCTTTCTAGAAGCCTAGAAACCTGCCATGTATCCTATTCCCTTTCCTCCTAGGATTGTGCTATCATTCTCCTTTACAAATTATGCCGTGCAATCATTTTCCCTTCAAAAATTGTGCCGCATCTAGCCCTATAAATACCACTTAATGCCGCATAATTCTACAACCACACACAAGAGCCTAAAATCGAAAAAATACACTTGTGCAGTAGCTTTGTAAGGAATGAGAGCCGTGCCTACCATCCAAGGCCTTGGGATTGCTGGAGCGTTTCTAGGTGTATTCTATCCTTAGTTTTAGTCCAATGTTTGTTTTAATTTGGCTTTCAGTTATGATGAACATGCGAAACTAATTTCGTTTTAGCTAGAGATGAATTCAAAGCCATGAACATATATGTGATATGAATTGATTACATCCAGTTATTATTTCATAAATCGTGAATGCAATTTACTTAACTTTTTGATTGATAACTTATTCTTGTGTGTTGATTAAGGGGGGGCCCACTTAGTTTGCATGCATGAATTTGAAGCTAAAATATAAGGGAATTTCACCTAATAGTTATGAACTTATATTTACAAGTAGTGGAGGTTGCTAGTCACGATCACGTTAAGTAGATTCCTAGCAGGAGTATCATGCAGTTCATATTTACGAATGCCTTGTCAATGCTTATGATTTTCATAGAACTTAATAATCTTTGATATATATCTCTATCATGCAGTTCATATAGGGAACTTGATAAGAATAATTGATTGCATCGCTAAGTCCAATTCAATGAAATTAGGAAAATCTGAGGGTTAATTAGTGTAGTTCACGGTTAACTTGGGGCATTGTCATTCATCTTTTATAGAAATAATAACTAGAAATCGATTTATATGCATGTGTCATGCGTGGAGAAGAATCCTCTAGCTAGCCTTTCACCTCCTTAATTTACCCAATTTCATACCCTTTAGTTTGTTTCTACAAGTTTGTTTGTTTAAGTCTTAAATTAGTCAAGACAACCCCGCATTTAGTATTTTGAGTCTTTTTAGTGTAATTTTCATCCAAACTTCCCTTTAGTTCCTGTTTCGAGTCAATTTAACTTAGTTTGTGTGTTTTGAGTCAGTTTAGTTTATTTTGAGTAGTTTAAGTCTAGTTTTCTTTTTTTTTTAGTCTAGTTTAGTGATTTAGAGTTTAATTTGTGTAGATTAGCATCCCTCCTCATTCTCGGCCTAGAACGATCCCTACTTACGCATACTACAATTGTCTAAAAGAGGGTTTAATTTGTGTGTTAGTTTTTATCACATCAAATTTCAGCCAAACCTAATTTACATCTCAATCTCTAAATATGTATATATTAGTTGATGCCATGGTTGTTGGCTAGGTCAATTTTTTTGGTTTCTCGAGTCTTCAATCTTTTGGTGGCTGGGTTTGAAAAAAAGTTTTTTTTTTTTATATAATTAAATTGTGAATATTCAATCTATAATTGAAACAAAGATAAAAATATATGCAGATCTACAACATCAATCCGGGTTCAAGCCAAACTGAAAAAATTGCAAGAGAATAGCTATCAAGGGAGTTGGAATTAAAGCTTCTTGTATTCATCAAGCTTGTCGTAGTAAACATACCCCACACACGGGACACATCCACTGTCGTATCAATTGCAATGTTTGAAGAAGAAGATGACTATTATTGTTTAGTGGCTTGGTTCGAAGAAAAAGACAATGATTATTTTTAAGACCATCTCAAAGGAGATAGTAAAAAATGCCACAAACACATATAATAGTAACAAATGACAAACAATTTATTCCAACTGAGATGTCAAAGATGACATGAAAAAGAAGGCTAAACTATTATGAACAAAGAGATGTCAAATTTGAACCTACCTTCAAATTTGATTTTGCTATTTCTAAATGTATTATGCTTGCCTTACCTTAAATATTAGCATATATAGTATTATTTTATTATTTTTAAACCAATCATCCAACTTTTGTTTTTTTTTTTTTTTTTGTTTTAAAAAAGCATAAATGAACCAATAAATTTTGGCATATTAGGTAGAAGAAAAATATTGACAATATGTCAAATTGTCAAGTCAACCATTAAATTGAAATTTGATGTTTCCTTTGAAAATGCTATAAGTTTCTTGTTTTTTTTGTTTTTGAATTTTTGAAACACTCTTCTTAAGAAAAACAAAAAAAACAAAAAATTTCTTTAATCTACATGGAATCGTAAGATTTGGAGTAGAGGGCCTCACAATATGCCACGTACATCAGCACAATAATAGAGTTTTTAACGAAATTCAGACGATATTGATTTGCAACACCTATATTCAGACACGATATTGATTGATTTTCAACTTCAAATATCGTCTTCATTGAGTGAGTGAGTTTCATGAACCATTTGTGATAAAAACCCTAATTTTGTAATTTTACCAAAACAAATTTTCTCTTTGGGACTTGGGAGGGAGATCAAATCTTCTGCATCCAAATTGAGTGTAGTCTCTTTGTGGCCCCAATAAATGATTGACACATATTTATTATCCTAACTTTTCTTAATTTTGTTGTCATAAATTTAATATGTGTCAATCACTTATTGGAGCCACAAAAAAGCCACACTTGATTTGAGTGCAGAAGATTTGATCTCCTCGGGAGGAAGGGCTGGTGGTAGACCTGGCATTCGCGTCGTGTTTCTCGTGTTCATGTCGTTTTCGTGTCATACCCGATAGCTTAACGGGTCGTGTCGTGTAACACCCGTTAAAATAAACGGGTAATATGACCCAACCCGAAATCGACCCGTTAATATTATTAGGTAATATGACCCGACCCGTTACCCGTTAAGAAAAATATTTTTTAAATCAATAAATAATGAAAATGAAAAACATAATTTGACCCTAAAAATGTAAAACATAATACTAAATTAGTATATACATACCATATTGTCACATAAATACTAATTCAAAACATGAATAAATAAATAAATAAAACATTTTTCTTTCAAGTTTACATACCCCAAAATAAGAGTCTAATGAAAAAACATTAGTGCATACTACAAAATACAAATGTTCAAAGATATGCAAAATGAAGAGAGTTATACTTAATGAAAGTATAAATAAACTCTTAAGTGTTAGTCAATCTATCGTTTTGATGGGATACGAATTCTCTGAAACTAATTTCAACGATCACAACCGTCAAACTTGTTTGTATATGTTTCGAGATCACAGCAGCAAAAAATCACAAAAAACAAACATTCAGAGATCAAGTAACAAGACAAAACTTTTCGACGGTTATAAACAAAAAATCACGATTTAACGGTAATTTTAACTCTGATTTTGATGATTTTATACAGCTACACTCTTTGACCCTATATGAATACAATGAATGAAAATCTTTAATTTAAAATATTTACACAAGTGGATACCACAAAATCTTATGTTATACTTAATGAAAGTATAAATAAACTCTTAAGTGTTAGTTAATCTATCGTTTTGATGGGATACGAATTCTCCGAAACTAATTTCAACGATCACAATCGTCAAACTTGTTTGTATATGTTTCAAGATCACATCAGCAAAAAATCACAAAAAACAAACATTCAGAGATCAAGTAACAGGACAAAACTTTTCGACGGTTATAAACAAAAAATCACGATTTAACGGTTATTTTAACTCCGATTTTGATGATTTTTTACACATACACTCCTTGACCCTATATGAATACAATGAATAAATTCGATCTTCAATTTAAAATATTTATACAAGTGGATACCACAAAATCTTATGTTATACTTAATGAAAGTATAAATAAACTTTTAAGTGTTAGTCAATCTATCGTTTTGATGGGATACGAATTCTTCGAAACTAATTTCAATGATCACAACCGTCAAACTTGTTTGTATATGTTTCGAGATCACAGCAGCAAAAAATCACAAAAAACAAACATTCAGAGATCAAGTAACGGGACAAAACTTTTCGACGGTTATAAACAAAAAATCACGATTTAACGGTTATTTTAACTCTGATTTTGATGATTTTTTACAGATACACTCCTTGACCCTATATGAATACAATGAATGAATTCGATCTTCAATTTAAAATATTTACACAAGTGGATACCACAAAATCTTATGTTATACTTAATGAAAGTATAAATAAACTCTTAAGTGTTAGTCAATCTATCGTTTTGATGGGATACGAATTATCCGAAACTAATTTCAATGATCACAACCGTCAAACTTGTTCGTATATGTTTCAAGATCAGATCAGCAAAAAATCACAAAAAACAAACATTCAGAGATCAAGTAACGGGACAAAGCTTTTCGACGGTTGTAAACAAAAAATCACTATTTAACGGTTATTTTAACTTCGATTTTGATGATTTTTTACAGATACACTCCTTGACCCTATATGAATACAATGAATGAATTCGATCTTCAATTTAAAATATTTACACAAGTGGATACCACAAAATCTTATGTTATACTTAATGAAAGTATAAATAAACTCTTAAGTGTTAGTCAATCTATCGTTTTGATGGGATACGAATTATCCAAAACTAATTTCAACGATCACAACCGTCAAACTTGTTCGTATATGTTTCGAGATCACATCAGCAAAAAATCACAAAAAAAAACATTCAGAGATCAAGTAACGGGACAAAGCTTTTCGACGGTTATAAACAAAAAATCACGATTTAACGGTTATTTTAACTCCGATTTTGATGATTTTTTACAGATACACTCCTTGATCCTATATGAATACAATGAATGAATTCGATCTTCAATTTAAAATATTAACACTAGTGGATGTGGATATCACAAAATTTTATGTTATATACTTAATAAAAGTATTATTTTCGGGTGTAGATGTAATACTTAAACGACAAATGTTTTAACGTTTTGAAGTAATATTTATGTGGCAATGTGTGGTATGTGAAATTTTTTTAAAAAAAATCTTATTAATTTTTCACTTCTACAATATTATTAATTTTTCACTAAAAAAAACATTATTCATGAGATTTGGAGGGTTTTAAAAATCTAAACGACCATGTAACGATTGTCTAAGGGTAGAGGATGCAATCATGAGAATTTATAAAGGGGTGTGCTATCCACACACCCCATTTTACTTCTTACACACCCCTTGTTAATTTCTATTTGTTGATTTTCTTCAATTCATCCGATCCGACGGTCGAAAATTAGAAGGGTGTGTGAAAAGTAAAATGGGGTGTGTGAATATCACACCCCTTTATATATGCTTTCACATTTTTCAGACTTATACATTAATGATTATGAATTTTATTTATTTTGAACTACCTTAAAAATACTTGAGGGTTTGTATAGTTTTAAAAATTCATTTACGCACCTTTAAAGCGTAAAAGATGCGATTAAGAGTGCTTGCATATTTTTTTCACATTTTTTGCACTTGTAAATTAATTATTTTAAATATTTAAATGTATTTGGTATTTTTTAAATTACTTGATGTTTTTATTTTTAATGTGTTTTATAATTTTTTAATCTCACTCTTTGCTCATAATATTTTATAAAATAAATAAATAAAACTTAAATTTTTAAAATTTATTTAGAATAATAATACAATAATAATTAATGAACAATATATATATATATATATATATATATATATCCATTATATTTATTGTATTTTATAGTAAGTTTTTTTTAGTAATTAAAAAAAATTAAAATCATCAAAATAACTTTTTCCTTTTCGTGTCAAAACAGGTTACCCGCGTGTTACTCTCGTGTAAACCTATTAAGGACCCGTTATTAACGGGTTCTTAACGGGTTACCCGATAATGACCCGATTAGTTATCGTGTCGACCCGAAACCCGTTATTTTCGTGTCGTTTTCGTGTCGTGTCATCGTGTCGTGTCAGAAACTGCCAGGTCTAGCTGGTGGGGTTGATCCCTCTAATGTTTCATAAACACCATGATTGTCGAATCATAACAATCCAAACTAGACAAGTACATTTAGGTATTAGTGCTAATTAATTGACTTGTATAAGAACATAGGGATACGGTTAATTCGCAATAAACCAAAAAACTAATAATTAATCATGGTTAAACCTAATTAATTAATAATCAGTACTCGAAGTTCTCTCTCTATTTTTTGTGGCTCAAAAATTGGACATCTAGGAGATGATGATGCTGATTGACTTGTATATATCTCTAACATAAGGTTAAGAAACCGCACAAATTGCAAATAAAAAAATATGTTTGAAAGTATCGTGGTTTGAGAACCCAAAAAACATGAAATATATGATTAGTTATATGGAGCTTAGATACTAAGAACATGACCTCTCTCTCTCTGATGTATTTGTCGAATCCCATGTAGTCTTTACTAATTGATTTTTTTTTTATATTATTAATCTATGGTTTCATACAGCTATCTCCTAATTAAGCACTCCAAGAAACCCACAATTAATTGATTTTTAATTTGTTATATTTTAATATTGTTTATGTTGTGAATCCAAATGCACAAATGCCCATTTCTTCTTAAGCATCAATTGGATCTCAAAACACAAGTTTCAATATATTATAGAAGGTGGGCACAAACAAAGCTAATGTGAGTTTTTATTTGTAATTTTATTATAGTTTTTACATGTTCCCTAATCTTCCAGATATTATAGGTTTGGCTAAATTTTTTTTGTGGTCCTTGTGGTGACACACCACTTTTAATGTGACCCTTGTGGTGAAAAAGCTATTAATTAAACTCCGTGGTGAGCCCTGTTAGCAATTGAGGTCCAAATCCAAACTTCTGTTAGTCTTCTATTAAATAAAATCATTTGATTATCACATGTGGATCGATCAAAATTAAGTTTATTTATTTTGGAAAATAAAAAAATAAAAACATGATTGGATTAAAATAAAATTACAAATAAAAGAAACTTGTAAAGATAAAAAAACTCAATAGTTCCCGTATCTCATCTCAGGCTCCCAGCCATCGCCATAGCCATTAATAGACCTCCTCCACCATCACTAACCATCACTAACCATCACCCCAATTTGATAGCACATGTATCTCAACCTATATAATGCAGAAAAATCACATATGTACAAGAATAACTTAAAGAGTTAAAGACAATGGGTGAAATGCAGTATATATGCATTCAGACAGGTGAAAGGCATTGTAGAATTAAAGACAAAGGGTGAAAGGCATTGCAGAAAATTCAATCTTCAGGTCCGCCCTCCGCATATAAACTTCAAGAACGTAATAAAGTTAAGGAATTAAAATTCAAAGAGATTAAGAAAAAAATTGAAAGGTTGTGTACTGGCCGACTAGGGCCTGCATAAAACCACATTACCAATTAAAGACAAAACTGAAAGGCATTTATGCATTCAAACTGGTACAAATTGATACAAGAATGAAAATTCAAGTAAGACTAAGACTCTAACTCATGATCAAAGACGTGTTGGCATTGAAAAAAAAAATACAATGATATATTAGAAGTATTTTTCCAAACAAAATTAAATCATACCTAAGAAATTAGGCCCGACTTCACATTCACCTTTTCTCTTAGCCATAGACGTGGTTTTACAGGTTTAGTTACAATCTTCGCGTTCAAGCTTTTTTTGTTTCTTTTTTTTCTATAAAATCTAATTTCAGTTAAATCCTAAATTATACTAGATGTCCATTGAATAAGATGTAATTTGGATTGAAAGAACGAATTTGACCCTTCATGTGATAGTCACGTGAGTTTATTTAACGGAAAACTAACTGAAATTTGGATTTGGACCTGAATTGCTAACAGCACCCACCACGAGAGTTTAATTAAAAGCTTTTTTACCACGAGGGTCACATTGAAAGTGGCATGTCATCACAGGGATCACAAAAAAAATTTGGTCTATAGGTTTTGATGTTTAATTTGAGCACCTTTTAGCATACTTGTACTATAGGTTTTACTTTCATTTTAATCGTAAACACAATCACAAGAGGTCTAAAAAGACACAAATATGCGAGTAGTTTCATACGTAATCTGAAGATTGTTATTTGGTTAATTGTTTCACTTCTGTATATTTCAAAAGAAAAAAAAAATTCTAAAAGTTGTTTCCTGAATTCAAAAGAGAGTACTTGGGTTCGCCAATAACTAAAAATTTTCATTACTCCCTAACTATTCTATTGCAAGAAGGCATACTTGTAACTGGCCCTCTTAGCGCACTCATCCAGGGATGTAAACATTTTATTGGTCTTTTTCCAGTCAATCTGATCTGCAACATATTTATGACAAATGATCTTGCCTTTAATCCAATCTAGATAGTTTGTTCTTTGATATCGTTACCCCGAAATGATATTAAGTCTACCTTTTCTAACTCTTACAAATTTAATAAAAAATTCATGCAAAAATTCTAAAATACCCTTGGGTTAAAACACTAACTACTCTCCCCCAACTCGTCCCTTTTCTTGACAGCCAAACGCTCGTTCTCCTTCCTTGTCCTCACTGGGACACCCCGCCCAGTCGGCTTGTTGGGCGTCGCCGTCGCTGCAGCTGTGGATGCATTTCGAATCACCTGCGATATCCACCGTTGATGTATCACCAATCGCCAAAACTCGTCTTTTGTCATGGAAACTTTATCATCATCGTCGTTATTGTTGATGCCCTTAAGCATGACGATACTTCTGAAACCCTTGAGCTTCAATTTATGAGCGCCATGGGAATGCCAGATCCACTGGAATCCAATGTTCCCGCAAGACGATGCCGTTATATAGTCGGTGACGATTCTTCCGAAGATTTGTTTAAATTTGTAAGATTTGTAAAAGATAGACTAAAAATCATTTCATCGTACAAAGTATGACTAGCTCTCAAAATTTCTCTCGCTCGACCTTGAGCTTGTATTCTTTTTATGCTCTTAGCATCGTTTTACGCACTGTTCTAAAACTCCCCGCCTAGCGTTGCCCAGGCGCTAGGCGGTTGGTCACTGCTCTGATTAATACCTAAGTGTTTGAAAATTAAGAAATGACATATAGACATACTGAGACGCCCGCCTAAGTTGCGACTTACTTAGACAGAAAATTGATAACTTTCATTTTGCATTTATTTTTTAATAAATTGTAAGAGGCTTATTGAATACTTAAATGAACATACAGTATATGCTCGTTTCCCATGTTTTCATTATGTTCCCCTAGCTCATAATATATATGTCATTCTGTTTTGTAGTTATGAAGAAATTATATATATATATTAAATATAAATAGATGCTTATTTACACAAAATATAATAAATTTAATTAAATCCGCTTAATTTGCTTAGGCGCCCACCTAGACCTCGTCTAGGCGCCTAGGCGCTAGCACTTAGCGTCTTTTAACCTTGGTTTTACACCGAAAAAAGCCATACGACTGATAAAAAATACGGGAGGTGGTTTTTAATCTCCTTTTATAGTTGCTCACACACACTTTTTATTTTGGTCATCAATTATAACATAAAAAAGACAAACTTAAACCTGGGTGTGTAAAAAAATGTAGAGTGTGTGTTTATCATTTCTTTGGAGATCCTGTATTGTTGATGAATAACCTCGAATGGCCAACAAAGTAATTCACATTATATGTATATATAAACAAATGATATTATCTATATTAAGAGAGAGACGGTGGGCATAGCCTCAGAATGGGCTAACAATAGTGTAGTTCAAATTCGCTTTTAGCGAGAATCGAACCTAAAACCATTCACTTACAAATGAGAAAAAATATCACTAGACTGTAGTACTAGTACTTAGTGGCCACATTATATTATTAATTATTATGTTTCTACAAAATTGACTTTACACTCCATGCAAAGGATGAGGTTAGTAGTTTTTTAGTAAAGTTAATGACAATAAAATGATGCAATAAAAATCGGCCGGGGAACAATTGCTTTGTTTATTTACATGATTTTTTTTCAAAAGGGGACTAGCTAATGGTCATGCCATGCTAGTCCACTTGTTTTGGAGCTGGAAAGACTCACATATGCATTTCAACATTCCTGTAGTCACCATCATGCGATTCACTTGGTTGTACTTGTATGTGTTGTAGTTTTTACATACATTTTGTGTCTATATTGTTGAAACAAAATTTGTGATTGTTTTTTAAGGTAGCCAAATTCCCACTTTGTTGCCATTCCTTATTATATATATACACATTGCTATTTGTGCCCGTATCCAATTATAAAAACTGATTTGCACCCACTAATTTTTTTTATTTTGTTGATAATTATAAGAATTAATGTTGCCACCATCATAATCGGAAGTGAGTAGTACATGAATGCAAGTGTAAGCAGTAGTAGATGAGACATAATCCAAATTGGGTCATACAACAAAGCGGCAAATTGTTGCAAATTCTCCAACTTTTGGTTCTTAGGTTGCTCCGTCTTATCTTTGAACGCCCGATTGTTATCATGAAATCTAGTTTTAAACTCTATTGCATAATAAATACATAACATTACTAACAAATAGCTTAGTTATAGTTAAAATTCAACAAGAACACAAACCATCTTTCTCCCTAGTCTTATAAAGCAAAAGTTTTTTAGTCAAAATGGTCTTTGAGATTGTCATAACTCCTTACTTTGATCCCTGAGATTTAAAATTGATAGAAGCGGTCTCTGTGATTGTCCATTGTCAATCATTTTGATCATTCTGTGAAAAATATCCATTAAATTGAAGAAACTACCAGTTCGAGGGGATGGGTTAATTTGACAAAAATACTCTCAATTTAACGGAGATTACTCACAAGAAGACTAAAATGATTAACGGTAAATAATTTCAAGAACCACTTCAATTGACTTTAAATCTCAGGAGCAAAGTGAGAAGTTATACCAATTTTAGAAATCATTTGGGATAAAAAGCCTAAAACAAATGTCAAAGGATTGAAAACAAAACAAGAGAAAAAAAAGAATTAGAAGAAAGAAAGAAAGACGGCCAGTTGCCTAATAAGACAGGTTATCAGAAGGAAACTCTCTCAAAACAGGAACTCTCCATAAACTATGTCCCCTTTTTTTTGGGGCTTTTAGATCTAGATCCAAAAATATAGATGGTTTTTAGGAGTGAGTCCAGTTATTTAATTACATGTTTTTATTTCTTTTATACTCATTTTATATTTTTTTTAAATATTAAAAATCAATTAAAATATTCTAATATTAAGTATTTTTCAACTCCAAAAAATCTAATTAATATCTTATAACAAAAAAAAACTAATATACTAACATAAATTATCTACAAAACATTCTATCTTAAATCAAGCAACAAATATATGAATGTATATTATACCTGTAAGCGAGATATGAAACCTAACTAAAAATAGGAAAAAAAACATAATATACCCACAAACAAGACACATTAATCTATGACACGTTGATTATAAAAAAGAATCTGTCATATAGATACATATAAATAATTAACCTGTGATATAGATTGATTATAAAAATTAAAAATAAAATATATAAATGAGGTTTAAAGCGGAAGGAAGAACAAGAAATAACAAAATAAATAAAAAGAAATAATCAAAGAGATAATTAGGAAGAAATTTAATTTTTATAATAAATCTTATTATTGCATAGATAATTATTGATAATAAAATAATTAAATTTAAAAAATTGGACTTATTTTAATAAATTGGACTATTTCTATTATTGGCTAAAAAATTGAACTTATACCAAGTTTCTCCTTTTTTTTTTCTTTTACATAATATTTTATACTAATAACACAAAAATTAATATTAAACTGTAAAATAATAGATAATTCATAAAAATTAAAAAAATTAAAAAAAATCTTATTTGTAAGAGAATCCCTGATTTCTCCTGCTCAAAGTGCTCCTGCAACTACCATTATTTAGTAAATTAGTTAAGGAAATTATTATCTCACTGTAGTGATCAGAGACCAAATAATTAAATTGGAAAATAAAATATTAATTAGGGCTTTAAGTAAAGTCGACAAATGTACGAAAGAAACAAGCAGGACGGCTTCGGTTGTCTGACACGCTGTTCGAGGACTGTTTAATTAGTCCTCCCAACAGTCACTATTTCAGTCAAGCAACTTAAAAAGATGGGCTGCCTGGCCCATGCTCCCACCAGCCCACCTTTTGCAATTGCTTAAACCACTTTTCTGCCCTCGTCTCTAATTTTTACTATTTATATCGTTGCTATCATTTTTCACTTTTTTCAAGTGCATTCTTTAGAGTGTCGGACGACTTTTTTTTACAGAGTTAAACAACAATCTAATTCTTAAATTAGTCCGGTTAAGTTTGTGGACCAAACTCTGGGGTCTTGGCTGATTACGTAGGATAAGAGTAAGGCTACATTAATAACGTGACGGTCAAACTTTACGTGTAGTTATACTCGACTATTCTTCATCTCTTACTAGCTATTCTCCTCTCTATATATTGGTCTGCTAAGTTTCTTCAATAATATCATATTGATCTTTATTTATTATTAAGCGGGGGAATTTTATGGCCTACATTTGTCCACCCAAGTAAACTTTCCTAAAAAAAGTAGGAAGAAACATTCAAATTGTAAAAAAGTTGGATGAGGAAAGCATGATTAGCTAGTTAGTATTAGGAGAAGGGTTTCGTCAATCACTTTCTTTATTATTAAGCGGGGGAAAATGAGATGCATGCATTTACAACATGAGCAAACAAATTGTCACGAGTCTGACAGCTTTCGTCAATATGCAATGCTCCCTCTTTCATCACTTGGTTATTCTAATCACCTAAATATTGTCATGTTATAAACACTCATCCCACTTCACTACTCTACTACCAAATTAGTTATATCGTTGCATAATGTTATTAATCTAACTATTGTAATATAAAAAAAATAATAAAAGTGACATGTTACGGACCTAAAATACACCTAAAATTTAATAATACGAATCAAATACAGGTGTAATACGAGCCACATAAATTAACTATGTGACAGTCACACAATTCACACCAAAATTACTCCTTATAATGGCACTACTAATTTTGCTATATTGCCTATAAAAACCTCATAATTTTATGACAATATATGTGGGTAAAATTACCTTTTTAACCCTGCTATTTAATTTGCTCACATTGAAAACCACCGCCCCCACTATATTTCCTAATAAAACCGTACATATCCGTTTTCAGGCATACAACGAGTGGAGAAAAACACCATCCTTATGATCCACCACCCCCACTGAATTCCCCCACATATGAAGTACCTAATTACATTTACTGCCATTTTTTTATTTATAAATATCTGCTTGTGCAGCAAGTAAACATGATGCTGTCCGTACACGTCACCGACTCCGGCCAATCGCACGCCGGAACATGTGGTTCCAGCGCTTGAAAAAACCTTTTTCCGGTGACTCTGTGAGCCTATAGTTGGGGGAAGGCATGCAATGGTTAAGGAGATAAAAACAGGCTTATAAAATTGTCCTCGTAATTGAGGTTGCCTATCATGTGATACTTTGCTGTAAGTTACACACAAAAATAAGGTAAAATTTTCAGACATTTAAAAACCTCCAAGTACATAGCATAAGGTCATAAACTCGTAACGCCACATTCTTATTTTTACTACTGCAATGACGAAAACACCCTCGACTGGTGAGCTCGGCAACGGATCGTTAATCAGTAATTAACAGCCATTCAATGGGGAGTAATTTCACTAATTAATCTAATTTTCAGTCAAAGCTGTGCCCTGTCACGTGACCCGAATCCCGAATTCCAAGAATAAAAAGTTTTTTCTCCAGCCGCTGAGTCAGCTCGGCCTCTTCTCCCTTTGGATCTCCTTCTCTCACCCGTCCCACTTCTCCACGTGTCACGCACCCCTACCCCAATTATGCGGCGCCTCGTAAAATATCTACGACCCGGCCCCACCCTCTTTCTAATTACATTAATTATGAAAAGTAGATTTAATTATTCGGGGGACAGAAAAGGAAAAAAGAAAAAAGATTTGAGATGGCGGTTGAACCGGGTTTAGCGATTACGGCTGTTGGGGGATCCTTTAAAGTGGGTAGTTTTGGTATCCGCCGAGACGGTGCTTCTTCTCTCTCGCTCGCTCTCTCACTTACTCACACTCCCCTCGTTTTTCACTACACCCGCCGTCGCCGCTCTCTCTGCTATTCAGAAACCGATTCCGAAAACATTTATTCCCTTTCCCTTTCACCTTTTGCCCTTCGGAGCTTTTCTGAAAATCTCCCATTCTTTTCCCTTACCGTTTGCCGAGAAGGCCTGCCGCTTCCTCCCTCACGCTCTTTCGCTTTTCACTCCTTTTCTTGACGACGCTTTCCGTGAAATTTCTCGTCGTTTTATGGTACTTTTTGGTAGTTTTCACTCCGTTTCGAGCAGCAGAAGCAGCTTCTCCTTCACGCCTGTTTCCGCTTCTTTTCTCTCACTCTCTGCCTTTATTCTCTCCGCCTCGTGTGCTCTGAAAGAATCTCATCTTTTTCCTTCTGCTTCTCCACCTCTATTTTAACCCACCACCGCTGACTCGCTCACCCACTCACTCACTCACTCACTCACTCACTCTCCCGACTCGCTGTCAATGCGACTCAGCTTCTGATTTTTACTCTATTTTGATTTTCTTCCGAGAGATATGAGTCATCCAGCTGTCAAGTACACGCAGCATCGGAGCCACACCAAGATGGTGGCAAATTCGGCGGAAACGGCGGAGTTCGACTTGGTGAGGCCGCGTGTTGTACGGATAACGGTCACCGACGGAAACGCCACCGACTCCTCAAGCGACGACGAGGCCGAGGAGTCCTCGTTTCCTGGTGCTCGCCACCGGGTCAAGAGGTTCGTCAACGAGATTACTATAGAGTCCTGCTCAAACAGGGACACCGACTCTGCAGTTTGGAGGAGTCGGACTACGAGGACCGGGAGGAAGCGGCCGGCTGGAAAATCTAGAGCTCAGGCGAGGGGTCGGAGGGATTTGAAGGCCATTGCTGCTCCGGCTGGGAAGAAGTTCCGTGGCGTGAGACAGAGACCATGGGGAAAATGGGCGGCGGAGATTAGAGATCCTCTGCGACGTGTACGGCTCTGGTTGGGAACGTTTGACACGGCCGAGGAAGCCGCTGTGGTGTACGACAACGCTGCCATTCAGCTGCGTGGACCCGACGCGCTCACCAACTTCGCTCCTCCTGCGGCGATATCTCTGCCTGACGTTAAGCCGGAAGTTAGCTCGGGCTTTTACTCCGGCGACGAGTCGCACAACCACCTTTGCTCTCCGACTTCCGTGTTACGGTGCCCCTCTCCTTCCAACGAAGAAGCAGAGTCGCCGTGTCCG